>OY755184.1:13723448-14094464 GCA_963576735.1 Bedellia somnulentella
GGCTGACAGTGCGAAATTCTTCTATCCTTTATTTCTTTTACACTTTTAGTAGTGTTTGCGTTCCCTACCTCCGATTTTTTTACGAATTCGGAAGGCCACTTGTCTACCTTTTCAGATAGAATGCAAATGTTGAGAACGCCTAACTATCACATAATTTGAATGTTTTTGTTCATGAAAACCTTACGTGGGGATTATTCCTAATAAATAAAGGATAAATAAATGTGTCTAAATTTTTCTTTCCTTTATTTATTAGTTATAATCCCCACATGAGGTGTTCATGAACAAAATCATTCAAATTATATATACTAGCTTTAAACGCTAAAAATTGCTCGATAAAAAACATGAAACAATTTCCAGTTTTAAAATACAGTATAACCCGTTTAATACGATTTCTCAGGGACCCTACCAAAAACGCGTCTTAAGCGAGAAAGCGTATTATGCGGGATAGGGAAAATAAAACGAACGTACTACATATTTTATTTGTTTTGTTGTTATTATTTGAAATTATGTACATCCAATACATTACATATACATGTAATGTAATGTATTCCAATACATTACATACGTATTAAACGGCTTATACTGTACATCAATTCAGAATTTTCTATGCAACTAATACGAATTCGTCACAAAACTGTGAGAAGGTCGTAGAAGGTCGGTCTGTAGAAGTAAAATGACGAAACGTAACGCAACTCATTTTTATAATAGATTAAACAACCCCAAAATATTAGTGTAGTATAGTTACCAAAGTGCGATGCGTTGTTTTTCGTATTGCTGAGCGCGGGCGCGGGCGGGGGCTGCGCGGGGCGCGGGGGCGGGGCCAGCGGCGGCGGGGATCTGCGTGCAACGTACCTATTACTACAACTAATATTACGCTAAGAAAATTGGGTTTTACACGACATGGAAGATATTGTTAATAAAAATCGATGATAGTTAATGAACTGTATTTGATAATATAGCGGCAGTTAGTTTAGATATATGAAAATATATGTTTTCATCAATACGATATTGAGATGATCTCACCTGGGCACTCTCATACTTTGCGCTCTCGTCGCACCTCTGCCGTTCATGATGAGTTTCTTCGGAGGCGGGGACGGCCTGAAAATATTTAAATAACTTGTTAGTACATGCTTATTTAGCGTATATTAAACAAATACTTACTAGTCCGCCTTTGTGTACATAGACTCTAATTACTGTACCTATTTAGTAAAATATTATCTGTAAAATACCTGTCTGTATGTATACAATAAAGAGTTTGAATAAATAGAGTAACTTAATAGTTTTTACTTATCATTTCATAACAATTATGCTGTGTAGTGTCGGCTTAGAATAGCACTACCCCATTTCTTCCTGTGGGTGTACGTAAAAGGCGACTAACGGCATTGGGACATTTAAAGGGATTGTTGGCCGATGCGGTTGGAGACCCATCTCCAACAACCTTTATTTTTACCATCATTTCCCCACGCAACTTCCAAAAGTGGCTGAGGGATTTCTAATTCCTTAGCTCTGGCTACCCCTTCTAGGGATTTATGGCCGTCAGTATATGTATGTAATACATTACCTGCCATCCATCGCGACAGGCGGCGCAGGGGGAGGCGGGGCGGGCGCGGGCGGCGGCGGCGGTTTGGGCGCCACGTGCGGCTTGCCGTGGCTGTGCACGCGCGGCCTCTCTTCTCTACTTACTAGCGAAGACATGCTGCCACCTGTACATAGAAATTCGTTCTTTACATCACATGTTTATTTGTTTTATTGCATTTCACTCATCATGGTAATATATATTTATTATAAATTTTATTTCGGATAAACAAGATCCATATGAAGTTAGAAAGTTAGTAACATCGAAATACTTATTACATATGTTAGTGTCCTTATTTTGACAACACAAAGAAAAAATTACGAAAAAACAATATTTACAATATAAGGAAATGTGTAATTCATATATGTCTCTTTTGTGAAAAAAATAGAAGAGTGTGCTCAAATGGCAGGCGTCCGAAGTATGGAGAATAAAACAGCATGTATGAAAAGATTGATAGATGTAAACGAAGCCAAAGAGGTTTGTCAGGTACGTACACAGTGGCGATCGATGATAGTCTCTGCCTATCCCTATGGCATGGGAGGAAAATTAGGTTTTAAAACCAAAAAAAATAGCTTCATTTGTAAATCTATTAATTCCATATTGGTTCCCGAAAAGCACAGTTTCTTGATGGAATCTCAGTCTCTTGCACGAGTTGAAAAGAAGACGATAAAAGAGGCAAATAAATTGGGGCTTGCTATTGATGGAATATATATTTCATCATAAGCATATCGATAATAACCTCTATATCATAATTTTAATTTTCTTAATTGATTATTGTGCTAGCTCTGCTAGATTATAGAGACTGTAGTCTATTATGCTGACTTAGTGCAGTTAATAAACATTAACATACATATGTAGTATTATCGAACACCGACCTGAAATGCCTTTTGCTGTACCTGTTGCATTTTATCAGGTGTCTACTAGATGTGATGATGATTTATAAGATTATCAAATTTTGTAATAGTGGAGTACTCTGTCGTAGCTTTTGATAAGTTGCACAACTATAAAAAAACTTAGCCATAATTTGAATGTTTTTGTTCATGAAAACCCCATGTGGGGATTATTACTAATAAATAATAAGCTTTGTCACAATGGTTTCCCTCAGGGCTAAATAATTACCCCGATAAGATAAGTTCCATATATATAAGCAAAAAAAATACTGGGTATTAATACATTTAAGGATTTGAGTGCAAGCCTGTTGTATATAAAGCCCAGCCCTTTCATACTGAGCTACTAAGGTTACTTCTGCAAATATTATCAAAATATACATGATGAAATATGTGTTTAAGTTTAATTCATATTTTATGCTGTTAAGTAATTTTATATAAGTTGTATAACTATAGCAGATCAAAACATAGTGTCATACTATTTTATAAAACTGTATTAGGAACTTGGATATATTATAAAAACAATCTTTGAATTTAATTGTCGAGTATTGCGATGGTTATTGAAATAACGATGTTTGATTTTCTACTCCTCGTAGACTGAAAGGACGAAAGAAATATTTTTAAATCCCAGTTTATACTTTCCATTGATATTTCAACTCATCTTGATAGTAAATTTTGAACTGTCGATATAGATACGACGGCTCGATAAATAATTGTGTTAGCTCGTAATCCGTTTACAGCTTTAGCAGCAGCAGGTTTAGTTACTAAACTACTTAAGTAGCTAGAAGCGACAGCTTTACGTGATGCACGAAATTATCTTAATTTTCAGATAATCTAGTTATTCAATCCTGACCAAACTGGTTGCTATCATACATGTAAACTACTACTATACGTGCTTACAACATAGTACATAATACACATACATGCATATACTCATGGCAATGAATTCCTAGACGGGGTAGCCAGAGCTCTAGAATTAGAAATTCCTCAGACAATTTTGTAACAACGAATATCGGCACAGTTCTTTGCTAAACTCGCGGTTACGGATATAATGAGAGCAAGACAAGGCAGAATTAATGCTTTATTTTCACAACCACACTTTAGGACGGTTAGTTTGTATCTACCTATGATGATAGCTTATTACCCGTAACTCACCAATGCTTGTATTCTCGTCACACTTTTCAGATACTAACTGTTTATCTAATACTAGTGGTCCACCCCGGCTTCGCACGGACGATTTTAAATATTTTTTACTGCTTTTTTCCGAAATAAAAAGTATTCTATTTCACAATTGGGGTTGTGGGAACAGCAAAGATATAATGGCCAGTACACCCTGCTGTGTACCAACTTATAATTTGTATCTATGCTTAACTCGAAAAACATTTACACTCCGCGATGTAGGAATATGAGTGAGACGCTGCTATGTGCGTTTGAGTCCGCAGTAGTGTGCGCTCTAACATGACTCCCACAGTACTCCCCTCCTAGTCGATACGACGATATCAAAGCTAGAAGGTACCTATTACCAATTACCAAATTCAGTGTGAGCAGTAAGGCCGGTGATTGCATGCCTGTAGATGGTCTGCTGAATGAATGGTGTGGTGAGGTAAACGAGGAATAGAAGTTGCGGATAGATCGAGAAATGTAGTAGAAAGAAGCGTGTGTTTATATCACGTCGGGGTCACCACTGTGGGAACGGCAAAGATATACTGGCCAGTACACCCTGCTGTGTACTAACTTATAATTTGTATCTATGCTTAACTCGAAAAACATTTACACTCCGCGATGTAGGAATATGAGTGAGACGCTGCTATGTGCGTTTGGGTCCGCAGTAGTGTGCGCTCTAACATGACTCCCACAGGGTCATTATCTAGCATTCCGCCAAATTTCATTCATATACATTTTGTAATTGAGGAGCCTTTCTGCTTCAAACACACTAACATCCAAACATCTAAACTTTCACATTTATAATATTAATAGGATCATCCCAGCCTATTACTTGTTATTGACAACTCACCCATGCTAGTGTTCCCGTTGGAGTGCAAGGAGCTCCTGTTCCTCTGCAGCGTGCCGGCGAGGTGCGCAGGCAGCGACTGCTCCGACGCACCAGGAGGAGCTGTCGTCAGCACCGAGTCGGAGGAACTCTGGAACACATATTAGATTCATTAGCTGTGGAATGTATATTACTAATTTATGTATATATCACTATGTAGTATATACTTATTATTATTATAGTAGTATAGGCTTGTTAGTAATAATCCCCACATGAGGTTTTCATGAACAAAAACATTCAAATTAGAATAGCACTACCCCATTTCTTCTGGTGGGTGTACGTAAGAGGTGACTAACGGTATTGGGGCTTTCAAGGGATTTTTGGGCGATGCGGTTGGAGACCCATCACCAAGAACCTTTATTTCACCGTCTTTTCCCAACGCAACTTCCAACAGTGGCTGAGTTTGTATGTATGTATGTATGTATGTAGATATGGAAGAGAACCCGGTAAAGTAATAACGTAAAAATAGCTGCCAGTGGGTTGAGAGATGTGATGAAGTGTGGAGATTACTATATTTTAAAATCCGTTTGACTACCGACTTTTGGAATTTATAGGCGTGGGTGAGTGTTACCAATAATCAAGGCAAGGAAAGATTTAATTGTTATATTTTTCGGACGCTCGCTACTGAAAGCAAAATATGGGATGTGCTTTAATGCAATCTAACATAGTATAGACAGGATGAATATAGGAAGAATGGTGACATGTTCTTATTAAGGCTGGTATCCGACGACAGACAGGTATGGAAACATCAACTGGTTCTAGTATTCTACAAAGTGATAGTAAATAGTCTAACCCTACCGTAATAAGAGCTAATCATACCGATAAACGTTTGAGGTTCAAAGATTGCGAAGTTGGCACATGTGATAGACAACACTTTGGTAGGTTTACAAGGTGCAACGATTTGTTAAAGGTTGCATGAAAACAAAACTAGAACAGGACAAAAGTCTTTTCTCTTATACACTTACATATGCGATTACATAAAGGTAATTATAATGACAAGAAGCCGTCCAGTGAAACTTGAACATAAATTTCAGGAGGCAATGTTTCAGTGGTGTATCGATAAAAATTACCCTTTGGTTGCTTTAAGGGCGTAAATTATAATATATACAAGATATGAGTCATTGGTCATCGTCATAGTATGCTAAGTTTTAAAAGAGGCAGCTTTACGTATGATAAATAAAAGTTACACAATCGCCGCCCACGCCCGTCACCGATACCACTTTTATTGACTCCGCAAGATGACTCAATACCACAAAGTATCACTTTTATTATTAAAAAAAAACCGTATACCATATTACCGAGACATAACGTACATATTTGAATTTAATGAATGAGTCATACGTTGATTCACTGATCTAGAGATAAAGGGAAAAGATGCAGTTTATGTGTAACTTCCTATTGTTTATCCGGATTAAAGGTATCTCAAAATAATTTTGCTGTTGACTGAAACATAGCGGATGATAGGGATATACACATACAACAATTGATAAGTTTTTGTTACATGTGAGTAATATTGGTCATTTGTGGATACTTATTCCTTTTTCGTTTTTGTTAGTCGTAATCTTTGTAAAAAATTCTGAGGTAGGGAACGCAATACACTACTAAAAAGTGTAAAAGAAACAAAGGATTTTCGCAATGGAAGCCATTGACACTGTAGCTCAATTGGTAGAGCGACGGGGGCGTATACCCGGCGGTAGCGGGTTCGATCCCCGCCGGTGTCGAAATTTTTCTTTCCTTTATTTATTAGTAATAATCCCCACATGAGCAAAAACAATCAAATTAAGTATATTTTTTTTTTTTAATAATGCTTTAATTATATGCTTATTTTTAAATCGATGAGGCCTCAATACATCTTCTCTTTTATTACAAAGACGTTTTCTAAAACAACAAAGTTGTGTTACTTTAGTATACTAACGAAACAATATACTTTTATGGAAACGTCCGACCATTGCACAATAACCTTTTTTTGCAATGGTTTGTCCAATGGCAAAAATTATCTACCCATAATTAATTTGTGTATATATTTTGTACTCTTTATTTAAGTTGCACATTTCCTATGAGGAAAGGAAAGGGGAGGAGAGAGGAGGTTACGATAGGACATAAAACATTTTAAAAGAGCCAAGGTGCAGTCAAGTAATAGGTAACTTCTTTGAGTTTTGATTTGCAAGTGAATGCTGTGTTTTAACTTAACCTACATAACGACATTATACTTTTGTGTTTTAGTTTTAACTTATTTTTTCATAGATTTTATGTAGATGTATGTCTGTATATTTTTTGCAGATGGATAGTTTTACAGGTCGAAGGACCAAGTACCTTATCGAAATACAAGGAAAAATCGTACCCAAGGATGTTTTTAAAGGTGAGTATAAAAACCAATTGTCCTTTATACGCGAATGTGACGACTGACTCACAATGTCAGGCGAAGAATATAAATTGATCATTAATCTGTTTGCAATGACTCCAATGAGTCAGCTGTCTACATTTAATTGAATTTACAATAATGTTACGATAATTGGTTTCAGCGCGGAACACTTCAACTGATTTTCTTTGATCATATACATACATATACTCACGGTCATAAATACCAAAAAGGAGTAGCCTGAGCTTCAGAGCTAGAAACTCCCCATTTTGTATTAATAGCCATGAGTATACTTATTTTAAATTATATGCGAGTGAGAGCCCATAAGTTACCTGTCAAACTTCTCTACGGGCCAAAAAATTCTACAGTTGCGTTCGAATAACCCTATTTTAGTTAAGACACATAATAAAGCCTAGCTATGCCATAGACCACCAAAGATGATGTCATGACTAGAAAGTACACGCCACAACCGAACGTGCTAATTGCTTGCACAGCCCATACTAATGACTTTCACAGCAGGACACTCGTCATAGCGTATTGGGGACGCCAGATCCTGAAAAACTATCAGCATTTATTACTGTCCTCGTTTATCTAATCTACTGTAAAGGCCGAGGTTATCAATTCGCTCTTTATTATTTTATTGTTAGACCGACCTATGCTCAGGACCATATATCCCAAAAAGGGGTAGCCAGAGCTTTAGAGCTAGAAACTGTATCGTTGGTGATGGGTCTCCAACCGTATCGCCCAGAAACAACTTAAAAAGCCCCATAACCTTAATCGCTTCTTACGGCATCCGGGGGTAGAAAGGGGTAGTGACATTTTAAGCCGGCACTACAAGGCTCTACCCTACCAAGCCTCCCTAACCATTAACGATGATCAGTAAGATACTTACAGCTGTTGGAATAACTTACCTCCATTGAAACACAATAAAACCAGTAGAAATAAAGAACACAACTAACATAATAACCCAAGAGAGCTATGTTTGAGAATGTTCCAACCATTACAGAATCATAACAGACGTTTATAGTTACGCTATGTGGTTATTGTTACTGTGTAAACTATTTACATATTTTATTTTATTTGTTATCAAAGACATAAGTGGACAATAATAACATAAATATAATAGTTTTTAAATAAATTAAATAGTTACATAGTTACTGTTGAAGTAGGTACAAATTATGGTAAAAAGGGTATCTCAGAACCAACGATTTACATAAATATATACTCAAGGCAATAATCCCAAAAATAGGTGGCTAGAAATTTAGAGTTAGAAATTTGATTTGATGTTCAGTAAGCAAAAGATGGTAAAATAAATTGCTTAACAATCAAAACCATAAGTCACCTCTTTTGGAACCTGCTCGAAAAAGTAGGGAAGTGCTAAACCGACTCTAGACAGCTCTCATTACTAGACAGCTCAGACGCTGTCTAGTAGTTATAGGTTGGTATGATTATGGGTGCTTACCGATAGTTCTTTACGAATTGCAAAGCATCAAGTAATTTTAAAAGCTTCATTAGTCTTCTACAAATAATATGTAAAGATTAGGATAACTTAGTGATTACCTTTATACTACGGACGTTTTAAAATCGTAAAGTTTACTGGCTGACTTATTTTCTGCGAGAGTGGCAGGAGAGGCCACCAAGGGTATAGGAGCTTTAAGTGATTACTGGGTGATGCGTCTGGAGACCCATCACTAGACGACCAACGCTTATTATTATATATTTCTCTTTTTTTTATCTTTATTATTTCTTAAATAGAAGTACAATTGGCGGTCTCATCACTTAGAGCGATCTTCCAGACAACTTTTGCCACAAATTTAATTAAATATTCAGAAATTTATGAGAAATTATATTTCCGTAATCTTTCGGATTAAAACCCGAATCCCCACAATAAGCGGTCGACCTCTACCTTACAATATTGCTTAGGTCACAACGACGAAATAAAAACGACCTACAAGCACCACGGACTACATGAAAAAGTTTGGATTCAATTGGCAGTACCAGAGAATTTCAAGCCAACTCCATTACTATGATTCAGTTCAAGCTTGCTATTACTACCAACCACAGACTTAACTAGCGACGTAATTTCAAAGACAAGTCTTAGGGCCAGTTTTTTGATCCGTGGTTAACTCAACAATTTGTTAAATATCGTAACTATTAGTTAGATATCAGCAAAATGCATTTTTTGACCCGTGGTAAGAGTAACTAATGGTCAAATATCGAACCAAAATGGATTTACGATTTAACTACTGGTTAGTCATTTACCTATAGTTCATGTAACAAATGGTTATATTTTTAACTCCGGATCAAAAAACTGGCCCTTAGTTTCACCTTTTGTCAAATGGTTTTCGTTCAGTCCACATATTCTTAGCCAGTTATAGACTACGACAATGCAAGAAGCAATAAAGATGATGTCAGCACGCATAGTTGCATTCACTGCCATAGACAAAGGGCACAAGGTAGACAGAACAGTACCTTGATCAAGCCAAGATATGACTCAGTAGTGACAAACATGCGTGTTTTCCCACGGCTAATTGATCATCGCATTTGCATTCCCAACACTAGCCACTAAAAAAGTTTATGTGGTTTTATGCAAATACTTATTGTTTTATAAATGAAATTGGTCACCTACAGATAAGGATAAATGTGTACGATAAGTAAGTATCTTTCTTGCTCACTTTGAGTATTCAAAAATATACTAAGATAGTGATATAACAAATTTTCCGATGAGTAAGGATTTCATACATACATACACTCACGGCTATAAATCTCTTAACGGGGTAGCCAGAGTTTTGGAATGATAAATTCCTCAGCCATTTTTGGATGTTGATTGGAGAAAAGATGATTATAATAAACGTTTTTGGTGACGGGTCTCTAACCACATCGCCCAAAAATCACTTAATAAGCCCCTACCCTTAGTCGCCTCTTACGATCACCCACGGGTACAAATGGGGTAGTGTTATTCTAAGCCGACACTACACGGCATGGATTCTTGTTGATAAAAGCTCCAAAGCCGAAATACCAATCTTAAAACCCATGGCATAAAATGAGGGGATATTGGAATTAATAAACTTAAAATTTAGGAATTACCAAGCAAATCTTGTAACGAATTTCCTTATTAATTACATCTAGCTTTTACATGTAATGCTTTACGATATGTCATTGCTGAATCTCTAGCAAAAACATTACTTATAATTGTGTTAATTCTATCATAAGTCACCATTTCCATAGGCAAGATTCCTAGCTTCTGCATCTTTTCTAATTCCAAATCATTTAAGAAAATATTTATAACTAATAAAACTATTATACTTTTTGTCTGGAAAAGACCGCTCTTATCCATCATCGCAGAAAAAATAGCTTTATAATATTAAAAGCTTAGATTTTACACAATATAGTGTTGGTACTAACTACATTAAAATTGTACTCTAAATTTTATATTCACTTTGCGACTCAAGTCTTTCATTTCGTTTTGTATTTTTGTACGAAAAGTTTAATATGTCAAAGGGACTATACGCTCCGGGGCTTAATTGAATTAAATAAAATAAGTTTTGTGCAAGTTCAAATTAACAATACTGCACAAAGTGAAAGAAGGTGACATGTTTATTTTAGTTCATACATTAATATAAACATAAACGTTCACGCCGAATATCCACGGAGGGGTTGGCAGAGGTACTAATAATTATGAACATCACGTGACTTTGTCACTTGGTGTTCAGAGTACCCACGTTTTGCTTGGACAGTGTACTCACGTGATAGGGGCAGGCCTATCGCCGTTTTGTACGAATACACTGTCACATGACTAAGTACAACTCAGCCATGTGGGTTTCCTAGATGAAGAAGAGGATATGTTTATTTTAGTTAATACATTAATAACTAATTAATATACATACATACATACATATGCTCACGGCTATAAATCCCTAGAAGGGGTAACCAGAGCTACGGAATTATAAATTCCTCAGCCACTTTTGGAAGTTGAGTGGGGAAAAGATGGTAACAATAAAGGTTGTTGGTGATGGGTCTCCAACCGCATCGCCCAAAAATCCAATAAAAAGCCCCAATACACTAGGTCGCCGGCACTACACGGCAATAATAACTAATTAATATATACTTTTCATATTTGATTTTGTTTACTCATAGAAGCGATTGCTATTCCCTTAAATAACAATGATAGTACGTGATCCGATGTGCAAATATAAAATGAAGTTTGATTGATTTGTATTGTTTGCCTTTACATACCGTACGTGACGGCTATATAGACGTGTTAATTTAATTAAGTTATATTAGGTTTATTTAAACGTCACAAGAACAATTTGGTGATCTAAATTTTATCAATAACAATAGCCAGTATGCTGAGGGTGTTGAAACGCATTCGAGCCAACCAAAAATATAATTTGTTGATACTATCTACTCTCGAGAGGAAAAAAAACTACTAAGCATCGTAGCAACTCAGTGAGCTAAGCAGGCTAATCAAGTGTATGGATTAAATCATGTATGAAATAATAAATGGTTTTGAATGAAGCGCTGATTGTTTGCTAGAATCGTATACAGAGACTATCTATAGTCTCTACCTACCTTAATGGTACCATGGTCATTATAAAAACGAAGTTACAATTAAACGGCGAAACGCCTTAAACAAGGACACACATTTTTTTTTTAAATTACGGATGTCGTCAATGTCTGAATAAAAACTCACCCACAAGTTTCCCTAACTACATACATATACAGGGTGTCCCAAAAGTCGACGTCAAGCCGGAACCGGATGGCAAGGCAACTCACACCAGTTATCAGAAAAATATAATAAAAATTCTAACTTGCATGTTTAAAAAAATATGGGCAATTATAAAAAAACAGAAATTCTACAACCTGCATTAGTCTTTTGACTCCTGTTGCCACAAATATTAAGATTTTTCGATTATTATTTTTTGTTATGTGACCCTGAATAGTTCTTCTGTTTATTGTCATCAAAATTTTAAAACAAACTGCTCCAGTTCGGATGAAACTTAGACGTTTTAAAAAAAATAAAGTTAAAAATAACCAATTTGCTCAGATTCAACCGACTGTACTGAAAAAAAAATGTACTACGCAAGTCTGGCAAGTAACGCCAAAAGTTGGCCCTCTTAATAAAGATTACAGAATGGTATGACACTTGGTCAGCTATTGCTGGAATCTGAGTATTTTTTAATGTTTTTGTAAAAATCCTAGTTTGGAATTATTTTTTCTTATTGAAATCAACACATTTATTGAAAAGGATTTGCTTTCAAATGAAACAACAATAATTTTAACACTAGTACTATGTATTTGTTTTTACCATTATTGTTAAAATCTACAATAAATGTTCGAATTGCCTTCCTTCAGCTGCAATACAAGCCCGACATCTTCGTAAAAAAGATCTTGTAATTAGTCGAGCGAACCGTTCATTGTTTACAAATTGAGCTGCTTCTTCTAATCTCTGCCGCAGCTCAACCATGTTTTCTATTGATTTTGAATAAACTTTTTCTTTTACCGCTCCCCAGTAAAAAAAGTCTAATGGATTCAAGTCCGGTGACCGGGCTGGCCATGCGATTGTACCAGCCCGTCCGATCCATCTTTCGGGGAACTCTTCATCCAAATGTTCTCGAACAGCACGAGCATAATGCGCTGGGCACCCATCTTGTTGGAACCACATATCTCTCAAAATGTTTAGTGGTACGTCTTCGAGTAAATTCGCTAGTTGGTTTTGTAGAAAGTCCAGGTAGACATCACCATTTAGCAATTCGGGCAGCTCAAAAGGACCAACTATTTGTCCGTTCAAAATTCCAGTCCACATGTTTATTTTAAATCGGTACTGGGACCGGTCTTGCCTCATCAAATACGGGTTCTCTACATGCCATTCATGTAAGTTATGCATGTTCATGTAGCCATCCTTTTTGAAGGTTGACTCATCTGACCATAAAATTTTCGTCAAGAAAAGTCGGTCTTCCCTGTTCTTCTCCAACATCGTTTGACAAAAATTTACTCGATTTTGGTAGTCCCCGGGTTCTAGTTTCTGTACTCGCTGTACGTGGTATGGGTGAAGATCGTGTTTTTGCAAAATTCGATGGGCTGTACTTTTGGGCACTCCGGTGCTTATTTCAATATCCCTTACCGAAGTACTTGGGTCTTCTTCGACAGCTTCTAGTACGACGTCTTCCACTGGATTGTTGGGTCTTCCTTCACCATGTACTTGTTTCGGCAAGTGGCCCTCTGCGCTGAGTAGTCGGTGGATATTTGCAAACACTCGATGATCAGGGTGACGAGCAGCGTTTGGGTACCTCTCGCGATAAAGTCTGGCTGCAGCATTGCCATTACATCTGCATTCCCCGTAAATGAGGTGCATGTTGGCGTATTCCTGAGTGGTATACGCAGGCATGGTGGCACAACATAGTGACACGGTAGTCCAGGGGAAAGCTAAGGTCGACGTAAGGAGAAAGTAAACAGTCCGAATCCAAATCACAAGCAATAACAAGTCCATAAACGAAGCCAATAGTAGTCAGTACGAAATCAACACAAACGAATGCAAAAAGATGCGCAGTATTCAAAGGAGCGTAACGTACTAATTTGTGACGTCTAACTTGTCCAAGTACTACCATAGCGATTACCAAGCATCATTTACTGTCTCGCTTGCACTTGTTAACATGCCTCGCTCTGTCTCTGTCAACTACCTGCATTCCTATCCTCCCCGTAACGTAAGATGACTCATTCTGTCTCTGTCACTTAAGTGATACCTAAGTGATAAGAATACCTTGAAATGATTTCTCCATCTCGCTTACGTTAAGAAACTTTAAAGTTATGAACTTGTGGAAAGCTTTGGGGACATTAGAATAGTTTTTAAGTTAATAAGAAAAAATAATTCCAAACTAGGAGTTTTAGAAAAACATGAAAAAATACTCAGATTCCAGCAATAGCTGACCAAGTGTCATACCATTCTGTAATCTTTATTAAGAGGGCCAACTTTTGGCGTTACTTGCCAGACTTGCGTAGTACATTTTTTTTCAGTACCGTCGGTTGAATCTGAGCAAATTGGTTATTTTTAACATTATTTTTTTTAAAACGTCTAATTTTCATCCGAACTGAAACAGTTTGTTTTAAAATTTTGATGACAATAAACAGAAGGACTATTCAGGGTCACATAACAAAAAAAATAATCGGAAAATCTTCATATTTGTGGCAACAGGAGTCAAAAGACTAATGCAGGTTGTAGAATTTCTGTTTTTTTTATAAATGCCCATATTTTTTTAAACATGCAAGTTAGATTTTCCATTATATTTTTCTGATAACTGGTGTGAGTTGCCTTGCTATCCGGTTCCGGCTTGACGTCGACTTTTGGGACACCCTGTATACATACAAATACTCACGGCTATAAATCCCTTAACGGGGTAGCCAGAGCTTTGGAATGAGAAATTCCTCAGCCACTTTTGGAAGTTGATTGGGGAAAAGATAGTAATAATAAATGTTTTTGGTGACGTGTCTCCAACCACATTGCCCAAAAATTACTTAAAAAGCCCCTATACCCTTAGTCGCCTCTTACGATCACCCACGGGTAGAACTGGGGCAGTGTTATTCTAAGCCGACACTACACAGCAAAACAATATATTTCCCTAACTAAAGCTATATAAATATACTAACAATATTAACGTAATTCGGATCATTTGCCGTGAAGTGTCTTTGAATAGCACTCACAAATTTCTTCCCTTTCGTGTCCTATGAGACTCATTGGTGGGTGGGGCTTTTTAAGTATTGGTCGATGTGTTATTGTACCATCCTTTCCCCTTTAACTTTCGAAAGGGTTTGAGTAATTTCTAATTTTGAAACTATGACTAAACCTTTGAGAGATTTACAGCCGTGAGTATATTTAATTTGGCTAGTCCTTGAACACAAGCAATAACATTCCGACAATAACACGTCTAATCTGAAAATACGAGCTGGATTAGGCTAAGGTTACGAGGAATCACACAGTCATATTGTTTCAGTGTTTGGAGCCAAGTTTGGTTGGCACTCGACAAATAATTGTCGAGGCACAGATAACGGCGATTGTCGCAGCTATGTCGAGATAACGCGGTTATCTATTGATAAACTATCGTGAGCCGAGAAGTGAAATATGGACAATATTGTTCGTCGATTCGATGTGTCTTGTTTTGATTAGTAATTATTTTTTAATAAAGTTAAAGAGCGTGTATGGAATGATTGATGAATTCAGATGCTTGAGAGGTTTGTCAGAGTCGTACAGACGAGCTATAGTCCCTTGACTAACCCAATGGAAACTAATATATGGTATATGTTTGATTTGAATGTATGTACGCCGCGTAGTGTCGGCTTAGAATAGCACTACCCCGTTTCTACCGATGGGTGTACGTAAGAGGCGACCAACGGTATTGGGGCTTTTAAGGGATTTTTGGGCGATGCGGTTGGAAACCCATCACCAACAACCTTTACTTTACCATCTTTTCCCCACTCAATTTTCCAAAAGTGGTTGAGGAATTTTTAATTCCTTAGCTCTGGCTACCCCTTCTAGGGATTTATAGCCGTGAGTATATGTATGTATGTATGTTGAATGTATGTAATGGAGTTAGGATCACTAATTTTGTTTCAATCAGTGGTACTTCGTATAGAAAGGACGAAACATTTAGTTTTATTTAGCATAAGTCAGGCAAGATTATACACACCATTATTCAAAATAGTATTTTTTAATACGTAGACAGTTTTTATAGTCGGGTGGACTTGGATCTTAGGTCAGAGATTATTTGTGGCGGTGTTCATAAAACCATCTCATATTTATTGAGCGATGAAATATAACTATTTGTTGATCTATACAATGTATTGCCAATCGTAACGGCCATTTAACACTAAAGAGCCCGTGTTCCCACTCGTTGTTTACAAGGCGCTTGCTCTTGAAATAGGTTAATGCTTTTCTATGCCAAATTGCTTTTACTATACGTCTGAGTTGAAACCACTTCAAAATGCAGGAGGTTGTAAGCTTTTTTCGTGTATTTCGTACGCGATTTATCTTTCAATTAAGGAACACAAACAATCTCTTTTTGATAGAACATTACATTGGTGTATGTTTTTACATTAACACGTATATTCAAGGCTATAAATACATACGTACTTCAGAATTAAAAACACCTCAGCCTCTTCAGGAAGTTATATGGGATATAATGTAAAATAAAGGATGGTTGGTGATTGATCACCAACCACAGCTCTCAACAATTACTCAAAATACCCTAATAACTGCTAAGCTGATCTAAGAATGACTAACATGATCCAGTTGTTTGTCAAAATATCCCACGGGAACATCAATATACTGTGCCCTATATCTTTTCTAAATATGATAGAAATTATTTCATAATACTAAGGTGTATGAGGTGTATAAGATGACTGAGGGTGTGGGGATTTTTAAGAGGTTTTTGGGCAATGTGGTTGGAGACCCATCACTAAGATACTTTATGTCTACCATCTTATCCCCTATCAACTTCCAAATGTGGCTGAGGAGTTTCTAGCTGTCACGCTCTGGCTACCCCTTTTTGGGATTTATGGCCGGGAATATGTATGTATGTATACATTTCATACTTTTCTGATTTAAGTTTTACAGACTTTAATGAGAATAATTCCGTCAATGCATCAAAAAAGCGCTTTACAAAAATGTGCTGTTGCTAGCTGTATCTAGCGCAAACGTGGCAAACTTAACCTAGTGTTCATCGATCGATGACGTAACATACATTTATATGTGACGCGAGTGCATCTCCAAACTGCTGTCAAGGCCGAAGCCATTATGTATGCAAATCAGATGTCAGAGGAATCGTACAATTAATCGACGTATAGCATTACGTTTTGGGAGAAGTCGTACTCTGTATATTTTTATACTTGAATTGTTCATATATTTTTTTAAAAACTTATCTACTATACATTCAAAACAGGCGTAGTAGTAACTTTGTACATTTCCTTAGCCACACGAGTTGAGTGTAGAGAAGAAAAGATCGTCACTTTGACTTTACCAACGAATCACCCGATATTCACAGAAAAAGCCCCGATACTGAGGTCAATTAATTAATATGGAAGTGTTGGAAGCCTACGCCATAAGTCACAAACTTAAAAACAGGTTTTCATGAACAAAATCATTCAAATTAGGTAAAATAATAGTCTGAGAAAATCAGGCTTACACTAATTATGTCTTACATAGACACACTAAAGAATTGAAAAACCAAAATGCAAAAAGCTTATTTGAATAACACATATATATTATTATTTTTTAAGAATCAACGACCATCGCAAGATGAAATCTTTCAACCAGGTAAGCAACTATTTTCGGAAACAAGTCCCCCTAAAGCAGCTCATTATTAAAAATACAACCTTGGAGCGACGTCATGTCACCAATTAAATGAAAGTCACCATTCGACCAAACGAGCTTACATATACGAACTTCGCGGGTGAGGTATCCTTGTTTCGTCGTCCGCGTGGGCCAAACGTTGGCATTAAAACTCCTTTCGGATTCTCCTTGCACATTTTATTTTTAATACTAGCATACTTTTAAGATTGTCCGGGACCAACGCAAAGAGCTGGTTTTCTTACGATCCGGAGGATCTCGGGATCTATTCCTGTGGGGTTTTATCTTACTTTTAAAAGGATATGTAATAAATAAATCGTTTGTTTTTCGAAATAACTAAACATGGTACAAGTTGATATTTTCTTGCAGTATTTATCATTTTTATTTGACTTATCTACTGTAAACCTTTAGTTTCTACTAGGAGTATATATTTTTAAGAATAATGACCAGTAACAACAGTGGACCGTCATGGGTACACATTGAAAAGTTTAAAATTAATACTGGGATCTACGGCAGTCTCATTGAGTAGCGTGAAAGGCAGAGGAAGTGTTCCTGAGTAAAGAATAAAAGAAAATGTAGGAATGAAAATTTTATAAATGTAAATTAAGTGCGAGAAGTTGGCCAGGATCTTACAAAGTAGCGATCGATATCATCCTATTATTAATCGATGAAATCGATCAATTAATCCAATATATTTTCAAATTATTTAGTCTTTATAATATTAGGTCAGAAGGACTAGCTGATTCAGCGGTATTGAAACATTTTATAACAGTGTCCTCGTTGACAGTCAAAATAATTGCATTGTATAATATATTTTTCTAGCTAGCAGAACAATTGAGTCACAAAATCATTAAAGGAACCAAGTTTGACGATTCATTTAATTATTAAGAGCCCTTGAATTAGATACGATTAGATGGTGATGTCCTTGTGATCTACCGAGACATTCAAAATCGTGAGGCTCTCATAAAAAGGATGTTTTTCCTGTACACTCGGCGATATCTCCACTTTGAAATAAAACAAAGTTATAGAAAATAAACATGTCTCTTCTATTTGAAGAAAATAAAATATACACGGACATATTATACACAGATCAAGTTAGCCCCAAACTAAGTAAAACTTGTATTATGAGATACTAACTCAACGATATATTTCATATATTATATTCGATATACACATATAAATAACATTCAAGACTAAGAAACAATCATTTAAGCTCATTACATCCATGTTGCTCTCAGCGGAGAAGAAGCTATTACTATTTCTCTTTAGTTAATTTATTTGCAAAACAAAAATGGCGGCTAATATTGAATTTAATCGCGGGTAACCATGACTTGCCGTCAAGTGTACGCTCAAGTGATTAATGTCATAGTAGTAGTTAGTAGTAGGAAAATCGCTTATCGAATCCATTAGCCACAAAGACGCTTATGTTTGTGAGATGGTCTGATTTACTACGTTGCTACGTCGCTGACATGTTGCTTGTAAACTAGCACTTTTGTGGCTAGTACAATTCAGAAGAAAATAAAATTCCGCGTCCTTCATTTGTTTGTAAACGCTAATGCAGTTAATATATAAAAATGCCTAAAATATTATAAGCGAAAAGGTGATAGATAGGGTAAATATATCGTATTACCTAACACCTGTTTCTGGCTTATCGATAAATTAGGAAACAAGATGTATAGAAACGTGTTACTGGTGGATCTTGTCGATTTCGTATTATCGATTTAATCTAGAAATATAATATATTTAATACCGTGCTGTATAAATCCCGTGAAGTGCCGGTTTAGAATGTCACTACCCCTTTCTACTCACGGGTGTCGTAAGAGGCAGCTAAGAGTATGGGGCTTTTTAAGTGGTTTTTGTGCGATGCGGTCGGAAACCCATCACCATCGATACTTTCTTTTTCTATCATCTTGTCCCCTATCAACTTCCAAATGTGGCTGAGGACTATCAAGCTCTGAAGCTCTGGCTACCTCTTTTAAGGATTTGCGGCCGTGAGTATATGTATGTATGTTAGAAATATAACCGTGTTAGTTCATCGGGCACCACCACTTCTCATGCAGAGACGTGGCTTCGAACCCTTAGTCGGGACTACACAAATGTGGCTTTTCTAAAAAAAACCGATATAGGTAAGTTGTACTTAGGAATTTGACAGTGATTACGCACAAAAACGAAACGGGCCTGACCCTATCACGTGAGTACAATGTCCAAGCAAAACATGGGTACTCTGCACAACAGGTGATATTAAAGTCACGTGATGTTCAAACATTAGTACCTCTGCAATCATTTCTAAAAAAGGGCGTAAACGCTTGAGTTGAGTTTATAGATATAAGTTTTGTAAGTATAAAAATAGCCAAAGCCACACAGGTCGTGCATCGTTCCACAATAGTCAAGTCATAGTACGTAAAATGACGAATGCAGGGCGCGGCGACCAATGGCATCGCTATTCAGCGTATTAACATTTGTCCTCAACAAAAACGTAACCCAGTTAACATATACAAAAGTTTGAGTAGATCCTTTCAAGTTATTGAATCGTTGAGCAAATTTACTTTATTAGAAGTATTCAAGCGTATATGTTGAAAAAATACTGTGGAGAATTCGTAGCCCCAAAAAAACGAATGATGTACATACGACTAGCTCCTATGCCGCCCCTTTCGGAAGGTACAGCAACAATCAATGGTATGCCTATAAGGGTTTATTAACCTACCTATCTAAATCCACGGCTATTACCTCAAAAACGGGATATCCAGAGCTTCAGAATCAGCAATTTCTCAGACCTTTTTTGGGCCGTGGGGGGTAAAAGATTTTTGTTGAGGGATTTCCAGCCACATCGCCCGACAATCATGGCGTACGACAGCCGTGGGAACATGTGGGGTAGTTCTAATTATTCACCATGTCACCACCTCTCATCACCTTTCTAAATACGGAATATTAGTCAATATACTAATTAATTGTAATTTTCATCCGTATTCAACGGACTTCAAAAAAAAGGAGGTTCTCATTTCGATTGTAGTTTTTTTATAAACGATTTCGTTTCAGCTTTATCATTAAAATTTATGATATAGTGATGTGCAATAAAGAGATCTGAATCTTCACGACAATAGCAAGAAGTGCATTGTTTTTTAATATATATAAAATCAGTTTCACATTTGTACTTTATGCTGTTTATCTAAAAAGGAGTGGTGGAGGTACTAATCTACATATTAATAGGTGAAGACAAATTTTTACCTATAAGTACTACCGGTTATAAATTTCAAAAATGGATAGGCTGAATTTCTGTTTTAGAAATTCCTAATCCTCTTTAGGAAGTATTGAGTGAATAAGATTGTAAAATAAAGCATCCCCCAAAAAAAAATTATCTAAAGGCTTCAAACCCGCAAGAAGAAATAGGTTAGTACTCCTTTAAGCCGACACTACATAGCTTTCGATAGTGTGAATTAAATTAGCTAAATAAAGCAACCTTGACCACACTTTCCCGCAAGACCGTCGTACGGACATGACCCCAATACTAAATGTTTTCTAATTTTCCAGCACGCATCCGCGGGGCGGGCGCGTCACTCTTTATTTACCATTTCGACTGTTTGTTTTAATACGAGTACTCGATGACACTTATACAAGTTTTTGTGACCTGCTTCAACTGAATTATCAAACCACCAGTCTGACTTTGTATAGGTTGTGAGTTCGATTGCCACAAAAAAAAATGATTTGACTAGAAATATTTAAAAATAGGTATATATAAATTTAATGGCATTGGGATTTAGCCCAGTATATTAAGATTTATTTATAGCAGGCCACCACCTGCTTCAGAAGGCACGCTAAAACATTGGACCCGGTACCGACAGTGAATACCATTCAAATTCTTACAATATCTATACTTATAATAAATCTGTAGAGAGGTCAATTCTGTACATGAAATATATTTTCAAAATAACTATCAGGTGGTGATTGGGGATCGATACTGATGCCAAAAATGCAATCAGTAAAATTTTTGTCTGTCTGTCTGTCGGTTTGTATGTTCCTTATGGAAACAAAAACTACTCGACGGATTTTAACGAAACTTGGTATAATTATTCTCCATACTCCTGGGCAGGTTTTTGTATACTTTCCAGCAGAGTAGTAAAGGGGAATTTTGGGAAATTTTGGGAAAACGGGAGAAGTTACTACATTTTTTAAGCTTCCGTCGCGTGTGCAGCCTTAATGGTTAAACTTACATAGAAATCATGTGTGACGGAAATATTCTTCATAAAATTATCTAAAAAAAAATCCTCAACAGTTTATGTCTATCTTTTACGGTTGACTCACAATAACACGTGTAATTCCTGATAGCTTAGCAGTTCGGAAAATTCTGATTATATTTGTTTACTCTTACGTTTGTAAACCTCTATCTCATCCCTGATTTAAAAAAGGTAACATTATTACCTACTCAATAAAAAAAGAATCATATAAATCGGTAGAGAAACACCGAAATTATACATAAAATAAGGGCCGGCGCCGACTGCCGGCATGGCACGGCGTGTCATGGCAAAGGATTTCGGTACTGATATACCCATTTTTAATCTTATAACCATTAGTATAGAATTCATGTTACTTTATTTTGACACAACGATGCCGAGGGAGGCCGCGGTAGGACAGAACGTGCCTAAGCATGCCACGGGATGCCGCGGCGTACTGCTGCATCTCGCGAGACGCACGCGCATGACACGGGCCGCCTGTACGCGGCGCAGTCCGTTCGCCGCGCGGGGGGAGGGCAAGGGTAGGAGTGTATAATACTTTAAATACTAAATCCCAGTCAATCATTATGAACACAACTAACTTTGAACATGCGCGGAGTTATTTGCCGTGTCATGCCACGGCGTGCCGCGGAAGGCCGTGTTATCCTTCGGAATGCTGCAGCAGAACTTACCGTGCCATCCTGTGCCATGCCGGCAGTCAGCGCCGGCCCTAAGCCATCGCGCCTGTGACCAAAACCGAATCGTTACTAATTTACATATAACATACTAGATGGCGCCAGTAGTTGCATCCCACAACACGTAATGATTTATTTTTTAGGTTGTTATAAATACTTCATAGCGTTTTATTCCAAAATTTTCTATTAAACGGAAATACTGAACCGTTCATTCATGGCGCCAGTAGTTGCATCCTACAACACGTAATGATTTATTTTTTAGATTGTTATAAATACTTTAAGCGTTTTATTCCAAAATTTGCTATTAAACGGAAATACTGAACCGTTCATTAAAGCGCATTAAAAATCACCAAAACACACTGCTTAGGGAGTGCTATAAATTTAATAAATTGAAAACATTGCGCTGAATTTCACAATGCTTGAGCAGTGACTGAAAGAAACCTCAGGTATTTAAAAAAACAACTCTACCCGTGCGAAGCTGGGACGATCCACTAGTTTTATAGTAAAAACATGGTTAAAATAAAACCCGACGAAACTTCAACTATCTGCAATGAATGAATTAATCAAACTGGGTCAAACGTCAAAATTTATTAATGGCATACCTAAGTGTTGATAAAACTGTTATTTAGTTTAATAAATAAAGACAATAGAGTAAAGTAATGATAAAGACTTACCAAAGGCATAACAGTCTTCTGAACAGGCGGCTGAGGCGGAGGTCCCCTGATTTTAACTTCGCTTGGTTGTCTCTTCACTGTAGGTTTACTTGGTTCCCTTGAGGATAACGCCTCTGTGAGAGCGGCAGATAACGAACTAATGTTTGGACTTCCCGTCGAGACAGGACTAACTTTGGTCTTTTCTGGTGAGGATTTCTGAAGTTGTGGTGCTGGGAATTTTGGCGCTTCAGTTCTTGCCTGGCCATTTGTATTATTATCTAAATAAAAAGGAAACTTTTTAACCATAGGATGTAAGTGCATTTGTTAAAAACCGCTAGTTAGGTCAGTACCTAGTAAAAGGACTGGGTACACTTTTCAGGCAAAAATGTTTAAATGAAGGGTTTCTTCATTCAAAAAAACAATTAAAAGGCCCTAATATGATGCTGTTTTAAGCCTATAAACCTTTTAAGGCACCTACAGAAAGATAGTACGGTTCTAAGTCTTTGAATAAGTAAAACTTTCGCACCATCTATAAGTTAAATACAATGCTATGAAAAATGTATTTAAAGGAAAACTTTTCCTACAACCTATATTGTACCAACATGTAAGGGTAATGAGGCAGACATAGTAGGCTTATTTCATTTACTAGCAGATTGTGTTTAAAATTGGTCAAAATGATTATTATGACTTACAGAAACTGCCTTGATACATATTTTGAAATTTGACAAATGTGATACTGGAAAACATACATGAACACAAAAACTCACGGCTATAATTGGAATTATAAATTACTCAGCCATTTTTGAGAGTTGAGTTAAGAAAACATTGCAAAACAAAAGATGGTTGGAGATGGGTCTCTAACCCCAACATTCAACAAAACTTAGAAGCTCTCAACCATTAGGTCACCTTTTACGACACCAATAGGAGGAAATGAGTTAGAACTAGAATATGTTGAAACTAGAATAAACTACACTAGAAATATGCACATTACAACTTCAATTCATGTATTCATTATTTACTGAATAGCAAATCCTCATTTCTGGTAGACAATTAATTCAAAACCATACCAAAGGCTACATAAAATTGTTAGAAATACATAAATAAGCTTCTATAGTAAAACATCTCAATTTAAGGACCTCAGTAGTAGAAAATGCAATGGTTTTTGCCTGAAAAATGCTGGGAAATTACTACTACTACTACTATTTACCATATCATGCCATCTTCCTTTAGTTCAGAGTTTGAAATAATATTTTGAATATAATATTTAATTACAACACTATCTCTTTTACATTCATTCTAATTAATAAGTAACACTTAAAACTATAATAAGTATGGGAAGTATAAATACAGGGTGTAAAAAAAGGAGGTCACAAGGCATAAGGGTGTTATTAGGGAGGGCATTCTGAACAACATTTGTATTGTGAACGGGTATGTTTTCCGCAAGTTGATGTCTGCTAAGCGCCTGTTTTGCCTTGAACAACATTTACTTAGGGACTAAATTGATGAGAGTAACTTAAATTTTCTGATCTGTATGAAGAAGAGAAAAAGAAAGCATGCTCTTATCATCATAGTTAATGGAATGATTTCCATAATAACCCCTTTTGGTTAGAAAAGCCCCTTTTGATACACCCAAGTAATGTTTTGTTTATTATTATTTAGTAGTCAGTTTGATAGTGTTAAAGAAACCTCTTTTGTATTAAACAATTTATGATTAGTCATCAAGAATTGACGTGTATAAAATAGATTGATTTTGTTTTATATTTTTTCCTGTGTATTGTAGAAGTTTTTCAAGAATGTGAATACATTATTTTTATTTTGATTAATATATCAATTTAAACGTATTTGGTGTTTACTTTAACATTGGTTATGGGCAATTAATAAATATTATTTTTTTAAATTAAATAAAAAATGGAAAACCTAAGTACATCATCTTCACATGAATCTGTTAACTATATAATAAGTACCAACTACAATATGAACATCATAAAATTAAATGGAATTAATAACTATAGCACATGGAAATTCCAAATTACGCTGTGTAGTGTTGGCGTAGAATAGCACTACCCCATTTCTTCCGGTGGGTGTACGTAAGAGGCGACTAACAAACTTGGGGCTTTTTAAGGGATTTTTGGGCGATGCGGTTGGAGACCCATCACCAACAACCTTTATTCTACCATCTTTTCCCCACTCAACTTCCAAAAGTGGCTGTGAAATTTCTAATTTCTCAGCTCTGGCTACCCCTTTTAGGGATTTATAGCCGTGAGTATATGTATATGTATGTATGTATGAAATTCCAAATGAAGTTACTGCTCACAGAAAATGGTCTTTATAGAGTATTACAAATAGTGAAGTTGCATCATCCTCGAATCCGTCTTTAGACCAAAGAGCATACGCCAAAATTTGCTTGAATGTGGAATCAACATGTTATCCACATGTGAGAAATGCAACAACTGCTCATGAAGCCTGGATGAAGTTATAAGCGGCTTATGAGAATTCAGGCATGAGCTTGTAGAAGTATTTCAAGAATGTGAATTTGTTATTTTTATTTTGATTAATATATCAATTTTAATGTATTTGGTGTTTACTTTAACAGATAGTTAGTACTACTTGATTGATAAATGAAATGAGGCCATCCAAAAAGTTGCACTATATTTTTTGGATCTCATTTTATTATAATAGAAATACTAATTTGTTCATTAAAATATACTATTTACAGATGGCATGCAAGTTATGATAAAATAATTATATAGCATGTAAGATTATAATAAGATCAGACTTCTTATATGAAACTATTAAAGAAGTAAGATTGTTCTATAAGTAAACAAACTGAAAAGTCATACATACATACATACATACATATTCTCACGCCGTTAGTTCCCATTGGGGTAGGCAGAGACTATCGATCGCCACCTTGTACGATCCTGGCAAACCTCTCTGGCTTCGTTTACATCCATCAATCTTTTCATACATGCTCTAAAAAGTCATAATTCAGATAAGGTAGTGACAACCATAAACTTACTGCTTAATTTTCCTGTAGGCCTTAGTTTAGGCATTCCCCCCGCAAACAATCCACCCAAATTGGGAGGTCCTGAGGACCCTCCATTAGGCACACTGTTTGGGCTTTTAATTCCATTTCCTAAAGGCTGTCCCACTGAATTTGACACTTTTCCTGGTATATACGGTCCACTCTTGTCTACAGTTACAGTCTTTTTTAACTTAGCACCTTGTCTTATAGAACTAAGCAAGGCACCCCTATTGTCCGCACTGCCAGAAGTTTTTGCAGCCCCTAGAAAGGGTGGGGGCGGCGGCGGAGGTCCTGGTGGCGGAGGAGGCATTTTCAACACTTGAATAATGTAACTAAACTAGCACTGTATCAGTTTGACGGTCCAGTTGAACACTTTGGGCAATCTATTTACGATGTTATGTCAACCACTTCGACGATAACATTTTTCGAAATGACTATGCACTGCACACTTTCATCCTTAATTTTTAATTACAAGCCAGTTGCACTTGTATTTAAGAACTGACTACCACACTTGGCTATCACATACTATAATCTGCACTTGGAAATAAATTCACATCTTTGTTGTTATCTATCCATATTTGCTGATTTAAATATTTCAAATATTTTGCCTTTAATATTTTATATAAAATAGAAATTATATCTTAGTTTCTCTGTCCAAATAGCCATTTACCACAAAAATGTAAAGATATGTTTAAAATTATCATGCTTAAGAGACAGGTGGATTGCACTTTTCGAGATTTCTGTGAAATTTGTCAAATTTTTTTCAACACAAACATGGCCGAATGTGTCAAATTTCTGTTTGATTTGATTGGCAAATGGCAGGTCTTGGTCAGTGGCAGCTGTCAAATAATGTTACCATTACGAATTAACAATCTCTACCAAAACCTACCCCGCCACACTTTAATTTAAAGTTTTGGTAATTAAATCAACGCACACGCAGCTGACACGCTATAAAAATATTTATAAATGCTGTGTAGTGTCGGCTTAAAAGAGCACTACCTTATAGAGGCGACTAAGGATATTGGGACTTTTTAAGTAATTTTTGGGCCATGTGGTTGTAGCCGCATCATCAAATACATTAACTATACAATCTTTACCCCACTCAAATTCCAAAAATGGCTGAAAAATTTATTATTCTGAAACTATGGCTACCCCTACTAGGGATTATAGCCGTGAGTATATTGTATGTATGTACACTATAAAAGTTACCCCGAGTAAGAGATTTCCTCCGCCCCTCGTCTTTATCCGATTTATCTTCGGTAGACACACCTTTTCCAGGCTGCCCGGCCTTCAGCTATCCACCCGGCTCACTTACAGTCATGAAGAAGACGTACAGGTCTCAGGGCCAAGGCCGACATTTTATTAGTGTTGCACAAAATGTGGGTTCTGCCGAATGTCGAATTCGGCCGAAGTTCGGTTTAATTTCGCGCGTTTTTGATCAATGAAGAATTATAAGTATTTGACAGTATGTTGTTGCGTTGAAAGAAATATAAGATAAGTACATACAATACAAACAAACATATACTCACGGCCATAAATCCCAAAAAGGGGTAGCCAGAAAACCAGAACTACAAACTCTTCATTCACATTCAGAAGTCGATGGGGGACAGGATGGTAGAAATAAAATATCCTTGGGTATGGGTCTCCAACCGCATCGCCCAAAAACCACTTCAAAAGCCCCACAGCCTTAGTCGTCTCTTACGACACCCGAATTTCGGCCTAACTTCGGTTAAATCTGCCAAATCTAACCGAAATTCGGCCGAATACGAACTTCGGTAATACCGAATGTTGAACGAATTTCGGTGCATCTCTAATTTTTATATGCCCACTTTTCTTATAATCAGTTGATTCGACCTACAACTTTTATATTTAAGACTCACTCTTCTATGGCGAAATTATTTGAGCTAACGAAAAAAGCGACCCTACTTGAAAAATATAAAATTGAATTGAAATGAAAGTATTTGAACTCCCAATACAACTTTTACAACAATCATTTCAAAGAACAAAGTACGCATAGCACTGATGCTCCCACCCTAACAATATGCTAAATATCGATCAAACAATACTTAAGATTCACAATTCGATCCAAAAAAATAACCAAATATTGTGCCGCTCTGTCGAAATTAAGTAAATATTTAAGAAAAAGCGATTGCAATACACAAAATACTGGAAAATAAACTTTAAGTTTTATGAATAAAGTCATCAATATACATCTTTGACTATGAACACTATAGACAGAGCGATGTTACGTCATCCATTTTAAAAAGAGACGCCCTTATTTAAGTTCTTATATGTTAAAAAGAGACACAAATCTTTATTGTCATCTCTATCGCGTAACCCGTTTTGTTGATGTCACACTTTTAAATTGTGCCAAACAAAGCTTCGACTTGTGAGCGATTTTGGTTTTCTTTTGATTTTGAAAAAGATTTTATTCATTTGTATATTGTTATTGTGACAAAAGAGACTCCATTAGTTAAGTTATTATTTAGTGAGGTATGGTTGGGTGTAGCTTGCTTGGCTGCGGAAGCCACAGCAAAAAACACATCGAAGGATTGACTTTCCACAAGTGAGTGAGTTTTTTAATGTTTTTCTACAGATAAATACATAATAAATACATTGCGAGATCAGAAAAAAAAGAGATTAAAATGTTAATTACGTTGAACTAGATTACTAGCATTTTCTTTAGTTATTTTGAGCAATTTTTTAATAGTATAACCTAAAAATATGCAGTATCTCAGTGTTGCCATAATTCACGTTTTCATCCTACCCTGTCGTTACGGTAAAATTTTCAAATCAGTAAACTGATGTTAATGAGTGAGTATATTATGAATTTCGTCGCGCTATAGCGACGCTGAATGATTTTCAAATGTTATCTACGGAATTAGTAAGTAATAAATTTGTTATATTTATTTAATTTCTTCGTATTCATTACAGTTTTCCTAAAGACCCGAATCTACGAGAAAAATGGATTGCGGCCACTGGAAGATGCAATTGGAAATCAACCAAAGTTTTGAGGCATTATGGAACAGCTGTTTTTTTTTTTGTCCAGTAACAAAGTTAGTCCCGTACAAAAATTTATTCGTAATCATGGGAAGATTCATCCCTGATAGTTAGTACAATGCTTTAGATTTCACGGTGTATTAAACATCAGTATTAATGGTAAAATTAAACAAAAAAGGTTGTATAATACTAGGAGCAAGTATGTATAATGATATGATTGCAGGAAATAATATAGTAAACAGTAAACCTTTAATTAAACAATAAATTGACGTAATCTATTTTAAATTAAAAAGTAGCTTTTAGAATGGTGATAACAGTATTTTGGGGTAATTGTTTTCTAGTGATCGCAACATTACAGGGAAAAATATTGCTATCTAAAAGAGGCACTCTCCCGTTGCATTATGACTCTGTCTATAGTGTTTATAGTCAAAGATATACATATATTTAAATTGGCTTCATTATCCATTTTAATTACTCTACTTAAAATTCATTTTAATTCGTCTACATAAAATAAGGCACATACATTAGAAAATAAAACTTACACACATACAAATGTATAATTTTTGTGTTAAATCTTCACTAGGTGCTCGCTCAGTCATCTAGCTATAATCGTGGTCACTGAGTGAAGGAGGGCTGAAAGGAAGACAAAGCATGGTTTCGATTTAAGAGCTTATTCCACTAGGCTGAATGTTACTGAATTCAGACGTCCTACGCAGTTACTGACGTCATATGCTTGTTATTCCACTACGAAAATCAGTTACTGAATCATACGGTGAATAAGCTGTGTAGTGTCGGCTTAGAATAACACTACTCCATTTCTGCCGGTGGGTGTACGTAAGAGGCGACTAACGGTATTGGGGCTTTTAAGGGATTTTTGGGCGATGCGGTTGGAGACCCATCACCAATAACCTTTATTTATTTATACCATCTTTTCCCCACTCATATTTCCAAAAGTGGCTGAGGAATTTCTAATTCCGTGAGTATATGTATGTATGTATGTATGTGAATCATAGGAGAGATGCTCTATGATTGTGGGCGGTCATACGAAATTGCGCCTGAAAGTTATTCCACTGTGCTGAGTCGGGGCTACTAAAAATTAAGTATAGTCTGAATACAGATGCTGAATTATTCAGTCCAATGACTCATTCCAAAGCTCTGGCTACCTCGTTAAGGGATTTTTAGCCGTGAGTATATGTATATGCATGTTGTAGGTACTTGGTCATAAGACAGTGTATTCATACAAAACGGCAATAGGCCTGGGTGCCCCCTTTCACGTGAGTGCATTGCCCAAACAAAACGACACAACACTAGGCGACAATAATGCCATAGAACTATTAGTACTTCTGCCAAACCTTCGGAAAAATACGGTGTGGACGTTTGAGTATGTGAGTTCTTTGAGTAATAAGAATAAAATCTCATAGATAAGATTTTGAAAGATCAAATATGTTGTTAGCCTACAACGGACGTCAACGTTAAAATCAAAAAGTATATAATAGAATTGAGATATTCTTTATTTGAAAATAAACGTATTAAAATATTCGACATATTAATGTTTAACAGTAGTGTTAGTAGACGCGTCAGAAGTGTAGAGAGAATTATATGGCAAAGCAAAATCATCTTCAAAATTGCCTTCACTGCCAACACCTGTTGCTAGCAAGGCTGCTTCCAATGCCGCTCTTTCAGCTGCAGCTTGCTCTTCTAATCGAATTATTTCTCTTTCTGCATTGAGCGCTTCCTTCTCCTTTGCTAACTCATCCCTGTATTGAATGTTCTCTCTGTATTTCAAAATGCGTGCGGCCAAATATTTGATCGGATCAGCAGGTTGGTGTAATACAACTTCAGCTATTGCTTCTTTTAAAGCGATGCCTACATGTTGCTTCAAATAATTAGAATCCTCCGTAACATGCAAATTATCAGAACACGGCTCAAGATCATCAGCCTGACTTTTAATGCGCACAAGATTGCCAAATTCATCATTTTCGTACTCACTCAGTGAATCTTCGTCTCGATATATAAATTTGCCATCTTTGTTAATATAATATCTTCCTAAATTATCATAGTAATAATTAATACCATCTCTTTCTTCTTTTACCTTTAACATATCACCTGTTGGTCCCATCACGTATTCACTTGCTTTTTCAGTAGCTTTATAATGTCTTTGTCTTGTATCATGATCAATAAAATAACGTCCACAATTATCATAAAAGTAAATATGGTCGTCATCATCTGTCAAAGGCACTAGTTGGTCTCTTTCATTTAGTTGATAAAGCTTATCCTCATCTTGTCCTTTATATATTTTCCTACCATACTCATCGGCATAATATGTACCAAACTCATCGACGTATTCTTCACCTCTAACATCGCTAGCACTTAAAATAGACAAAACCGATTTTTTCTTGCCAAAGAAGGCTATATCCCAAATTTTGCATAATTCGGTCACCAAACGTTGCCTATCTGGAGGTGACAATGTATGATTAAAAATTTTAATGTGATAAAAATCGATGTCACTTTCATAAGAGCTTTCGTTGGACATCATAGCGGATTGTTCTTGATATGTTTGAAGAGAAGATTTGAGTCGCATTAAAGAATCAAGTTTTCTCTCTAAATATTCTTTTTTATTCGTCAACGCAGCTATGGCGGATGATTGTGCTTTTTCAAGACTCTTTAAGCGGTCTTCCAAAGTATGAATTTTAGCTATCACAGTACTTATTTCTAGGTCATGAGGAGTAGTCCCTCTTATCATACTGACAACCTCTGTGCCTTTTTGTTTGATTTTTTCCGACATCAACCTCGTTTCCGGCGGTATTGCGTCGGCTAGTTCATCAAAAACATCTTGTACTGCCTTCATGAAATCCATGGTTACATTGGGCATCGCGTAATCTACAGCCCCGCTTAACTGAACAGTCAATCCATCGTAAATTTTATCTAGCCAAGTAGCTAATTCCTCTATACCATCATTAATTCGGTCTTTAAATATGATATCACTGTCAAAAGATCGAAAGCATTTCAATTTCTCTAGTAAAACTTTTGTTACGTCGTGATGCATAGTTTCAACAATTTCTATTTCCGAATTAATGTTCAGTTGATCATCTTTAGGGAGTTTTGATATATATTTTTTAAAATAAATATGAAAATACTTAAAACGAGAATGCATTGCATCAATGGTAAATCCGATTGATTCATATATATCTTCTCTCATATACTTTCCTTTTGAAATATTTAATTTGAACTTTTCAATTTCAGACACTGCATGTAACCAGTCCAAATGAAAATCTACAATAGCACTCGTTAATTCAGTCTTTGGAGCATCTTCTCGTAAAATACGTCGGACTTTACATAATGTGTTAAATATTGAATCAGAATAATCTTTATTCGTAAAAAATATTACTGGTGTTTCATAAAACATTTTGACACATTTGATTATATCATGTAGAAACATAACATCTTGAGTTCCTTCCATGATTAATTCCGATATAAAGACGTTACTCCCTACAAGATAAAATTTATATGGAGCAACTTTATATTTTCCTATCAAACTCGTATTATTGAATTAATACAAATAACAAAGATTTTAAACTCACTCTGCAAGTTATAGGCTAAATTAGATCCAGACTGATTTAGCATTATTATGTTATTTTTTGACTTTTAATATTAATAGACATTTTCCTATAAAGAAACTCAAGTTAAAGAAATGAGGTTTCGTTATTATCCTTTACCACCTCCTTGTAGTCAAGTCGATCATGGCACGGCCGACTAGCTGATTTAAGTAACTATGAATGTGTAAACACTAAATACCGAATGTGCTAGGAAAATGGTTCAGATCTTTTAAACTTTATCATTTTCACCTTCCTTAATTTCCTGGATTAATGCACTATTTAACAATATTTTTTATTTGATTCGGGTCGTACTCTCTCATAAACGCTTCCAATCAAACAAATTATTCAGTTTAATTTTGTCAGTATATATTCTCAAGCATTTTCACTGTGATTATATCTAACTAATCAAATAAAAAACGCCGGCCTACATGCTCAAACGATGTGGTCAAATTAATAAATGTCGGTGCTGTCATACCAAAACATCATACCGATTTAATTTATTAGACTAGATAGCGTGAGATTGTATTTTTTTTCACTGCCCTGGTAAAAATTAATTTATTCTTTCGTATTCAATCCTAATTCAGTGATAAAGATATATTGTTACATACATATATTTACACCGTTAATTCCTATTGGCGTAGGCAGATACTATCGATCGCCTTATTGTACGATACTGGCAAATCTCTCCAACTTCGATCACATCAATCTTTTCTTACATGATCTTTTATTCTACATACTTCGGACACCTGACTTTTTGAGCACATTCTCTATTTCGTCAAAAAAAGACCTCAGAGGTCGTCCTCTACTATCTTTACCTTCCATATTATTCATAGATCTCTTTCACCAATTTATGATTATCAATCCTCTCTATCTTCCCAAACCCTCTCAACATTCCTTATTCAATCTTTTTTATAATATCATTTTCCACACTACACTTTTTACAAATCACGCTATTTCTCACTTGATCACATAACCTAACATTTCAAACTTTTCTGAGGGACCTCACCTCTACTGCATTTACTCTGCTCTCATGCGTCTTCTGCCACACCCAACATTCACAGCCATACATAAGCGTAGGAACAAGAACAGCATCTTGCACCTTTTCAGACACCGATTGACTGGTCATTAGGCTTATCACTACTCCATTTACCGCATCACCCTTGTTCAGTCTTCTTTCGATGCCTTCATCACACTTTCCAGCCCTAGTTAACAAACTTCCCAGATGTGCAAACTCTTTCACTTACACCACTTTCTTCTCACTAATCTCAATCACGCATTCGGTCATATTCTCCTCTCTCTCAATATCCATGGTTATGGTTTCATACACATTCATCCTCATTCCCTTTCTTTCTAAAAAAGCACATGCAATATTCATAATCTATTGCAACTCTTCAACCGACGATGCAAGTTACACTTTATCATTAGCATTTAAGAGGCATTTGGTTACGAATCCATTCATTCCCAGTCCATAATTACTTTCACGCAACTCCATCAGACCGACCTCCATAATCAAATTGAAGAGCCACGGAAGAGCTACACAACCCTGTCGGACACCCCGAGAGACCCCGAACAAGTCAGTGCTTTTCCCGTTTACTTTTGCACATGCACTGGAATTCTCATCGAGTGATACCAGTGCACGTATAAGTTGACTTTCCAAACCGAACTTGGACAACAACTTCCACAAATACTTTTTAACCACTCTATCTACACTTTATTACGGCGTAAAGTAAACAATTCGATAAAACGCGCAATCCGCCTACGGAGCAGTCCAAACGCGGTGTCTTGTCTTATGATTTTTTAAAGAGTTGCAACCATGAAGGTACTGACTAAGGGCCGGCGCTGACTGCCGGCATGGCACAAGATGGCACGGTAAGTTCTGCTGCAGCATTCCGAAGGATAACACGGCCTTCCGCGGCAAGCCGTGGCATGACGCGGCATGCCGTGGCATGACACGGCAAATAACTCCGCGCATGTTCAAAGTTAGTTGAGTTCATAATGATTGACTGAGATTTAGTATTTAACGTATTATAGGTAGGAGTGTACCCTTGCCCTCCCCCCGCGCGGCGAACGGTCTGCGCCGCGTACTGGCGGCCCGTGTCATGCGCGTGCGTCTCGCGAGATGCAGCAGTACGCCGCGGCATCCCGTGGAATGCTTAGGCACGTTCTGTCCTACCGCGGCCTCCCTCGGCATCGTTGTGTCAAAATAAAGAAACATGAATTCTATACTAATGGTTATAAGATTAAAAATGGGTATATCAGTACCGAAATCCTTTGCCATGACACGCCGTGCCATGCCGGCAGTCAGCGCCGGCCCTAAACAGGAGAGCGCACTTGCAAAAACATGGTACACAATAACGCAATTTATTACCTCGCAATAAAGCATATAGTCTTTTGAAGACTGTCAAGCAGAGGAACGTCCTAGAACGAGAACCGAACTAGAGTAATGTGTCTCGCTCGCGCGTTTGCCAGTCGAGATTAAGTTCAAAGAAAAACAAATTATTATATACATACATACATACATATACTCACGGCTATAAATCCCTAGAAGGGGTAGCCAGAGGTAAGGAATTAGAAATTCCTCAGCCACTTTTGGAAGTTGCGTGGGGAAAAGATGGTAAAATAAAGGTTGTGGTTGTGGTCTCCAACCGCATCGCCCAAAAATCCCTTAAAAGCCCCATACCGTTAGTCACCTCTTACGTATACCCACCGGAAGAAATCGGGTAGTGCTATTCTAAACCCACACTATTCAGCAGCAAATTATTACATATTAGGTATAATTATAAAAATCAGGTTAGTAACTATTCTTTTTTAATAAATTGTTTTAATTATTATCATCGTCTATCAACTTAGAGATAAATAATTTATTAAGTTAAAAATCAATCATCGTTTCGTGTGTTTTGGAGCTTTTATCATTTAACTAAGAAAATAGTTGGAAGAGCAAAATATTTTTAAAATTATTGTGACCTTTCTATTTCAAATAAATAATATAAATGAAATAAGATGCCGTGTAGTGTCGGCTTAACATAGCACAAATATATTTCCACCCGCGCATCGTAAAAAGCAACTTGGGCTTTTGGTTTGGGGCTTTTGAAGTTATTTACTAGACACTTTATCATCCTTTTAATACCACCATCCTTTACTTACCATCTTTTCTTTACTCAACTTCAAAAAATAGCTGAGGACATTTTAATTATCAAGCACTTGCTACCCCTTCTTTTTTAAACCATTAATTAAGAATTTATATGTATGTAAATAGAAGTGTTCTTGTAACGATTAGAAGAACTTTCAATAAAACACCAACAGATGGTCACCCTACTTACTTGGGCCAGCTCCAACAGTGTCCTGCGGGTTATTGCTGACAAGGTGGACTGTCCCATCCTCAAACACTGGGTCGGACTAATTATTAAGTAATGATTTTGTAATTATTGAACTGAATTTGTGTAATTTATAAACTACAGTAATTTTATATTAATTAATTAATTTGAATTGTTTTGTTACTAACATAGGTTAAGGAGTACTAACAATAATGGACTTGTATTGTCTGAATAAATAAAATTTTATTATTATTAAAATGAGACAGAGCTTAGCCATCCCTGTTCAGGACTCTTTAGGACGCTAGTAGTATTCCTGTAGTAATTAAATAGTTGCAATGAAACATAAAACATAACCCACAGTTTTCTACCAAAAAATACTGCCCTGCCCAGTACGTTTTAGTGTTTGACAAGTAGCAACCCCGTCCGCGTCTACACGAAATTTCCGAAAAGAGGCCGTCTTCGATGACTTTGCGATAATTACAAAGCAAAAGTGTAATCAATTACTGCAGTGTGTCTTTACAGTGTTATATTTTTGTAGTGTAAGCATATAAATATTAACAACATGGCTGGTGCAATGTTATTCGAGCGAGGAGCTGTATCCTCTTCCAAACGGGATGATGATGTCCGCATGACTGACAAAATGGTCAGTACTGGCGAGGTACCCGAAGATGATGAAGAAAACATACGAGCTAAAGAACAAGGCATCCTTAACCTAGGTGAGAAGTACAAGAAAGAAGGTAAGGCTAAGGAGCTGGCCGAATTAATCAAAGCTACGAGGCCTTTTCTAAGTTTGATTAGCAAAGCAAAGGCTGCTAAACTCGTTCGTTCTTTAGTGGACTTCTTCTTAGATTTGGAAGCAGGGATCGGTATTGAAGTACAGTTATGCAAAGAATGCATAGAATGGGCGAAAGAGGAGAGGCGCACTTTCCTGCGACAATCATTGGAAGCTCGACTGATTGCTCTTTATTATGACACCGGTATGCATACAGAAGCTTTAGAATTGGCCACAGCCCTGCTTAAAGAACTAAAAAAACTGGATGACAAAAACTTACTTGTTGAAGTGCTCTTATTAGAAAGCAAAACATACCATGCCCTGAGTAACTTACCCAAAGCTCGTGCATCACTTACATCAGCCAGAACTACTGCAAATGCTATCTACTGTCCCCCTAAAATGCAAGCAGCCTTGGATCTTCAATCTGGTATTTTACATGCTGCTGATGAGCGTGATTTTAAAACTGCATTCTCATATTTCTATGAAGCATTTGAAGGATATGATGGAGCAGATAGCCCCAAAGCATTAACAGCATTGAAGTATATGTTATTATCAAAAATCATGTTAAATCAAGCAGAAGAAGTTGCTGGCTTGTGTGGTAGTAAGACTGCCCTGAAATATGTTGGCAAAGAAATGGAAGCTATGAGGGCAGTTGCCACGGCATCCCATAAACGATCATTAGCTGATTTTCAAGCAGCACTAAAAACCTATAAAAGAGAACTAGAAGAGGACTCAGTGGTCAGAGCTCATTTAGGAGCATTATATGACACTATGTTGGAACAAAATTTATGTCGCATAGTTGAACCATATATGCAAGTGCAAGTTGACCACGTAGCAAAATCAATCAGGCTTCCCATGATGCAGGTTGAGAAGAAGTTGTCTCAAATGATACTGGATAAGAAGCTAAATGGTATTCTAGACCAAGGTGAAGGAGTGCTGATTGTGTTTGACGAATCCCCGCTGGAGAAAACCTATGAGACTGTCCTGGAGACCATCCACCACATGAGCAAAGTTGTTGATACCCTCTATCAGAAAGCTAAGAAATTGTCATAGACTTGTGTAAATTATAATTATAGCATTAAATAATATACATTACAACAACTAACTTGTAAATTTTCAGTTTTTATCAAATGAATATTTTTGAAACTTAACTTCATTATAATAACTTCCAGTTGTAAACATAACAGCTTTGAGTCTGCAACTGTATTACTAATCCATTTGATTTTTTATTCCTTTCCAGTTCGTACATTTATGCTAGGGAAAGATTATAGTCTGTTTTGAAATAAATAAATGAGGTGTTCTCCAAATCATTGTTTTCTTTATCTTACCTTAAATTATATAGTATTCCAAGTTCTAACACTTAACTTTAGATAATTCTTATTCAATTGAATAGAACAACCTCATTTTTTCTCACTAAAGCAGTCTTGAGATACCATATCAAATCAAAATAAATAACAATGAATTTGTTTTGTCCTTATAAGACCTCTGAAGTTATGTTTTGCTGAACTCATTAAGCATTAAGTTCTCTGAGTATAAAACTAATTGAAGGCTGACAATAAGTGCAACCAAAGCATACATAATCAGTTCATAGTGCAACTTAAACTAAAGTATGTTAAGTTTTAGTGCTTACATTTTGTACATGGTGTTAGGTTTGGTACCCATTTTAAGATGGGAGAAAGGTGTCATTGGCTATACTCATTATTAGTAATTAAAAATAATTGATATCAATACCTTTGGAGTTTTTTTGGATATTCGACTTTGTATCTTTATTTTTTTTACTTTTGTATTATTGATGATAGCCGTGGCCGAGTGGATAGGTGACTAGCTTCTTAGTCCAGAGGTTGCGAGTTTGATCCCCGCTGAGGGCATCATGTATGTGATGAGCATAAATGATTGTTTCTTAGTCTTGGATGTTATTTATGTGAGTATTATATAGTATTAAAATATATCGTTGAGTTAGTATCCCATAATACAAGTTTTACTTAGTTTTGGGCTAACTCGATCTGTGTATAATATAACATAAACGTTCACGCCGAATATCCCCGAAGGGGTTGGCAGAGGTACTAATACTTCTGAACATCACGTGACTTTGTCACCTGGTGTTCAGAGTACCCACGTTTTGCATGGACAGTGTACTCACGTGATAGGGGGCAGGCCTATCGCCGTTTTGTACGAATACACTGTCACATGACTAAGTACAACTCAGCCATGTGGGTTTCCTCACGATGTTTTCCCTCACCGTTAACAACCATGATAAATTAACCACACGTTATATATATATAATATGTCCGTATATATTTATTATATCCAGTAAAAACCTAATTCGATTCAAATAACCCAATCAAACCTCATGCATCATAATTGATATTCAAGTAAAATTTGAAGAGTGTAGAGTAGTCCATCAAAAGAACCTTGTTATTAGCATGACTAAGTCATAAGTGTGTTATGAAAATGAAAACATGGCTCATTTAAACAATGGAGACTTAATATGAGTTAACGAATTTACAAACATATACTCAGGGCTATAAATCCCTTGAAGGGTAAGTCAGAGCTAGGGAATTAGAAATGCCTCAGCCCCAAATTGCGTGGGGAAAAGTTGGTGAAATAAAGGTTGTTGGTGATAGGTGTCGAACCGCCGTGAATCACAACCGTGATAGCCCAGTGGGTAGAACACTCGGTTATCGTGCAAACGACTAGTGTTCAAATCCTGGGTCGGGCCTACACCAATTTGTCTTTTCTAAAGACATATGTGTGGTTAATTTATCATGGTTGTTAACGGTGAGGGAAAACATCGTGAGGAAACCCACATGGCTGAGTTGTACTTAGTCATGTGACAGTGTATTCGTACAAAACGGCGATAGGCCTGCCCCCTATCACGTGAGTACACTGTCCATGCAAAACGTGGGTACTCTGAACACCAGGTGACAAAGTCACGTGATGTTCAGAAGTATTAGTACCTCTGCCAACCCCTTCGGGGATATTCGGCGTGAACGTTTATGTTTATGTAACTCTACAGTGAGGTACAATTGGCGGTCTTATCGCTAAAAGCGATCTTCTCCAGACAACCTTTGGAAGGTGATGATATTGTGTGCATGATATAAAATAAAATGTTTCGTGATGTGCGAGGAATACTTGTTTTTAAAGAACCAATAGAATCGTTTCATTTATCTAATGTGAATGACGCGACCCTCAAAACTCGTAAATCAAGCGATCTCAATCTCTGAACACCAGGTGACAAAGTCACGTGATGTTCAGAAGTATTAGTACCTCTGCTAACCCCTTCGGGGATATTCGACGTGAACGTTTATGTTATGTGTCGAACCGCATCGCCCAAAAATCCCTTAAAAGCCTATATCCAATACCGATAGTCGCCTCTTTACATACACCCACCGGAAGAAATGGCAAAGTACTATTCTAAGCCGACACTACACAGCTGACATATGTTGATGGTAATTTGACTACAACCGCATCGCCATAAAATCACTTAAAATGCCCCAATACCCTCAGTCGCCTCTTACGAACACCCACGGGAAGAAATGGGATGGTGCTATTCTAAGTCGATACTACACAGCGCCGGGTAAGAATAGCACAAATGAACGAATTTCACGATTGCAGTACCATGACGTGAGTTCAGTTTAATACCTGCGCTCCCACGCACTCGCATATGACTTTGCAATACATTTGGCACGCGCTCCCGTTGGCAATGATTCGCTCAAATACGAAATTCAATTAAAGTAACTTTATTTCAGGTTTCTTGGTCACTTGTTTACATTGAATGGAGTGAATGACCTTACGACCTTAAAAGGTAAACTGTTTCCGTGACTGGCGTTGGCGTATCAGTACATGCCACATGCATTAGATATGTCTTAGGTTAAAATAATTATTTATCAAGGCGACTCACAACACAGTTTAATCATTACTAGTTCTAGTAGATGCATAATTAAAAGGAGTAGGTAGGACTACTATAGTTTATTTTACTTTGATTATTTATTATACATATTTTGATTACGTATGAAGAGGTACAATGATAAGAAGAGTCTTATTATTATGAGAAGTCTCTCGATCGTTTGATACAGTTGTTTACGTGATCATGTCATTTAAGTGAATTGTTTACGTCATATCATAACCATATAACGATTGAAGTTATGTTGTTAATATGAGCGATATTATATGATGCATAGCCTCGGTCTTCTAAGAATTTTAGGATACATACATACATATACTCACGGCTATAATTCCCTAGAAGGGGTAGCCAGAGCTAAAGAATTAGAAATTCCTCAGCCACTTTTGGAAAGTACAGTGGGGAAAAGATGGTATAATAAAGGTTGTTGGTGATGGGTATCCAACCGCATCGCCCAATATTCCCTTAAAAATCCCAATACCGTTAGTCGACTCTTACGTACACCCACACCGGTAGAAATGGGGTAGCGCTATTCTAAGCCGGCGCGGCGCTACACAGCTTTTAGGATACCATTTGTAAAAAAAAGTGGTTAAATAAGTATCCCATCTCTCCTGGTTCTCCACCTCCTCATCTTTTTCAGCATAATCGGTTCAGCCGTTCGTGACGTAAACCTTAGGGCCCTTATTGATATTATAATCGCACCACTTTGATGACCTGATAATATTCTTGCCATTTATCAAATACGATTAACATGTACCAAATATATATAAATGCTCCAATTACTGAGAAACACATCCATCCATTGTCACTTCATATGATATCCCTACTTTAAAAGTTATTATTGCACTACGGGTAACCTTTTCGGGAGACAGGTTCAAAATAGTACTGTATTATGTTCTGATGAGCCATTTTTTAAAACATATATTATATATATATATATAACATTACATATACTCACGGCTATAAATCCCTAGAAGGGGTAGCCAGAGCTAAGGAGTTAGAAATTCCTCAGCAACTTTTGGAAAATTGAGTGGGGAAAAGATGGTAAAGTAAAAGTTGTTGGTGATGGGTCTCCAACCGCATCGTCCAAAAATCCCTTAAAAGCCCCAATACCGTTAGTCGCCTTTTACGTACACCCATCGGTAGAAACGGGGTAGTGCTATTCTAAGCCGACACTACACGGCAATATATAATATATATATAGTAAAATCTAGGCGAACTTAAACAGGAAACTTTGGTTACTTGGGTTATCCCTTAAGAGAAACGTAATTTTTAAATTAAGCGTAATACTTATCTATCTATACTTATAATAAATCTGTAGAGAGGTCAATTCTGTACATGAAATATATTTTCAAAATAACCATCAGGTGGTGATTAGGGATCGATACTGATGCCAAAAATGCAATCAGTAAAATTTTTGTCTGTCTGTCTGTCTGTCTGTCGGTTTGTATGTTCCTTATGGAAACAAAAACTACTCGACGGATTTTAACGAAACTTGGTACAATTAATCTTCATACACTTGCGCAGGTTTTTGTATACTTTTCAGCAGAGTAGTAAAGGGGAATTTTGGGAAATTTTGGGTAAACGGGAGAAGTTACTCCATTTTGAAAGCTTCCGTCGCGTGTGCAGCCTCAATGGTTAAACTTACATAGAAATCATGTGTGACGGAAATATTCTTCATAAAATTGTCTAAAAAAAAATTCTGAGCAGTTTATGTCTATCTTTTACGGTTGAGTCACAATAACACGTGTAATTCCTGATAGCTTAGCAGTTCGGAACATTCTGATTATATTTGTTTACACTTACGTTTGTAAACTTCTCACTCATCCCAAATTTAAGGTAACATTATTACCTATTCAATAAAAAAAGAATTATAGAAATCGGTAGATAAACACCGAAATTATACATAAAATAAGCCATCGCGCCCGTGATCAAAACCAAATCTTTACTAATTTACATATAACATACTAGATGGCGCCATTAGTTACATTCTACATCACGTAATGATTTATTTTTTAGATTGTTATAAATACTTCATAGCGTTTTATTTCAAAATTTGCTATTAAACGGAAATACTGAACCGTTCATCAAAGCGCATTTAAAATCACCAAACTACACTGTTTAGGGAGTGCTATAAATTTATTAAATTGAAAACATTGCGCTGAATTTCACAATGCTTGAGCAGTGACTGAAGAAAGAAACCTCAGATATTGAAAAAACAACGCTACCCGTGCGAAGCTGGGACGATCCACTAGTATAGAAATAAAAGCCTTTGTATGATGAGGGGACATGTTTTGTTTATTGTGAAAATGGTGCGGAGTCGGGTCAAACTCGCACTGAGCTGTTTTCTTACTTCTTACGCCGAAAATTATATTGTAAGTCCGTCGTTTAATGCAAGTACAATCCGCTGATCTGGATTACATATAGCATTCACGCCCTAAAACATACATTGGCCTGATTCTTGATCATAACAAAGTTTTTTTGGGACCAAAATAAAATGAATGCTATTTACCAACAATTTGTTTTATTAAACTTACCTTAAATATAAATAATTACATTCTAGACTTGAAACCATTATATCTATAAACATGCACGTTTCGAAATCATCATCATCATTCAGCCTCCCCTACAACAGCTGGTCCTGTAAACAGCCCTCTTTCAACGGATTCCCGAAACTTTTACAAAGTCGTCGGTCCACCAAGTGGGAGGCCTTTCCAGACTGCGTTGTTCGGTATGGAGCTGCCATTCCAGAAACTTCGAGGACAAACCAAACTTACATTTTTATTCATATCATTATTTTAAGAATATATGTAAGGCCAGCGCTACAAGCAAAATTTAAGAGCTGGCGAACAAAACCGGATTAGTCCGTAAAAATCAATTTTACATAGTGGCTAAAAAAACTAAAATCAATATATGCAGGTGATAAACAATATAAATTTGTATTATGGTGAATTAGATCTATTGTTGTATGACTAATAATTATTTTTTAAACTTTTCTAGTCTAGAAGGTATGCAAGATTTTAAAAAGGACTAATCCGGTTTTGTTTGGAAATGCACTTTTTTAATAAGTGAAGCCGTTATAATTACAAGCAACTCCAAAAGATACGGACATCTACTATTTAACTGTACATATCCGGTTTTGACTGAAAATTTTAGGACAAGTACGATTCAGATGAAAATAGATGTTTTTTTTTAAATCTTTATTTCGGAACTCTGACTGATCCAGTTTTGTTTGAAAATGCACTTTTTAAAGCCTCATATGGCCTACTTAGAGTCGATTTTGATTGAAAAAATATTGAAACTAGTCTGACGCGTTGTCGTATAGAGCGGAGTAGAATTAGAGTATTCGATTTTAAATAAAAAAAAACCATTTGAATAAAATATTTAATCTAAGAAACAAAACAATTTAATTAACCTTTTTGATCTAAATTTATTCTTTAATCTAAGAGGTAGGTAATCAATAATCAATATTTGTACATTTTCGTTTTTTTATAAACTATTTTTATTCTTAATTTATACAACAACAACGATAACAAACATCATTCAGCCATATTATGTTTCTCTCTACACAGTCTAAATGACTCCGTTCATCCTATTGAAGTCGTCGGTGTCGTCGGGCACGGTCCAGCGCGGCGGCCAGTAGCCGGGCGGGGTGGCGGGCGCGGCGGCGGCGCGGTGGCGCGAACATCTGTGCACGTGCGCCGCCATCTTGTCTGACGCGTCGTCGTATAGGGCGGCGTAGAACTGGAAATTGTGACTTTGAAGTTAGGACGTGTGGTTGTTGAATTTTTTATGTGGAAATTGAGTAAATAGCAGAAAAGTTGAAGAAATCTTAGATGGCTTTTCTATGGTATGAAAATTATAATAAAAAAGGCTTAGTAAGAGTATAGGGCAATTTGGGTACTCCGCCATTGTGACTTCTTTGTGCTTATTTAGGGTTTTAGAAGTTTAATCGCATTTAATACAACTTTTAGGAAATTTAATAAAACAAACGTATCTTTCGAAGGCAGTTCAACGACTAGTTTTTATTTCAAATAACTACACAAAAACGGGGAACACAAAATAAGTTACACATTCTTATAACTAGATGGCAGCACTAGTCTCATATTTTAGATATACATTTCAACACCCCCACTATATCTAACAATATGGCTAAACAAAAAAATCTAAACAATTTGCACACCAAGTCTATTCAAAAATTTATAATGTTTAACCGAACATAAACTTTTGGTAAACAAATCTGCTGGCATTTCAGCTGTTGGTAATACTTAACATTCACAATTTTATTGGCTACACATTCTCTACAAAAATGGTATCTAATGTCTATGTGTTTAGTTCTTTTGTGAAAAACTGGATTAACAGTCAACTTTTGCGCGCTCTGGTTATCATTGAAAATATCAATAGTATATATTTTTTGTGTGATTTCATGTAACAAATTTCTTAAGTAAATTGCTTCTTTGCAAGTTTCTGTAATTGCCATATACTCGGCTTCACTGCTTGACAGCGCAACGGTTTTCTGTTTTTTTGTTTCCCATGATATTACACAGCCTGATAAAGTAAAACAAATTCCAGTGTATGACCTCCTATCAATCACATTACCTCCCCAATCAGCATCTACAAAACCTTCCAATATTGAGCTTCCTTCAGCTGAATATTTCAGACCATAACTTCTAGTATATTTTAAATATCTCAATAATCTTTTTACATAGGAACAATGCTCTTTGGAATAACAATTATTAAATTGACTTAAATAAGCTACTGTATACACAATATCAGGTCGTGTCAATACAGCCAGATACATTAGACTTCCTATGATTTGCTGATATGGAAAATTATCTTTACAATGCTCATTATTAGATATATTTAACTTCACCTCCATTGGTGTCTGGACAGGTTTGCATTGACTCATATTAAACTTATACAACAGCTGATCAATATAATCTCTCTGACTTAATGTCACGGTTTGCTCAGATTTATTAATATTTACATTTACTCCAAGACACTTCTTTATTTCTCCTAAGTCTTTAATTTTGAACTGACTAGCTAACATTTGCTTCAAATTTCCTGTCTCAGCAATATCATTTCAAAAAATAAAAAAGTCATCTACAAACAATGTAACAATGGTTTTCAATTGACCTTGCATTTTTGTATACATACATGGTTCTATTTTTGATCGAGAATAATTCATAAACTTAATAATATATTATACTTAATAAACACTCATCTACTTTCTTATTCCATGCTCTTGAAGACTGTTTCAACCCATAAATAGCTTTTTTTAATTTAAGTACTTTACCATCTTTTGGTTTTTCAGGAAAACCTTTTGGTATCTGCATATAAATAGTTTCTTCAAGAGTACCATTTAAGAAAGCAGTTGTTACATCTAGATGCGTAGTATTCAGTCCTAGTTTTACTGACAATGCAAAAAGTAACCTCAAAGTTGTATGTCTTACTACTGGAGAAAAAGTTTCTGTAAAGTCCACACCTTCGATTTGCGAAAAACCTTTTGCTACCAAACGCGCACGAAAACGAACTTTGTTCTCACTGTCATACTTTTTACGGAGTACCCACTTGCACTGTACAACTCTAACATCTTTTGGAACACTACTTAACTCCCACGCATCATTATCTTTAAAACACTGTAACTCTTCTTGCATTGCCGCCTGCCACTGCTCCCTCTCCGGTCCATTTAAGGCATCATGTACCGACAAGCCCGCTGCATCATCATATGTTTCACTGTCAACACACAAGTTGGAGAACCCAAATCTTTCTGGAGCCTTCCTTGTCCTTACAGGTCGCGATTTTGGGCTATTCGCTTCAACCTCTTCCAGTGTGCTGTCTGCATCCTCATAGTCGCTAGGAACATATGTCTCTTCATCTGACTGAAAACTGTCTATAAAACTTTCAGAGTCATTTTGATTAAAACTACTCTTCTGTTGTTCTGGCGAACTTTGGCTAGATCTTGATTCTTCCTGTGGTTGTATGGGATCATCTGATTTCTCTCTATCCCCCACTGAATCAACATTCTGAACTTGCACTTCGATGAGATGCTCAGGATTTGATTCCTTCTCAATGATGATCACGTCTCTACTGGTCGATACAGTCTTTGTTATTGGATTGTAAATTCTGTATCCCTTTATATTATCTGGATATCCAATGAGAGTACATTTGGTTGACTTCTTATCCCATTTCTTTCTTTTTTCTTTAGCAACATGGACCATAACAGTGCTACCGAAGATCCTAATGTGACTAATATCAGGTTTGGAACCAGTCCACAACTCATATGGAGTTCTATAGTTCAATGCTGCTGCCACAATACGATTCTGCAGATACACGGCTGTATTTGTAGCTTCACCCCAGAACTCTTTACCTAAACCTGCATCAAATAGTAGACATCTTGCCTTTTCTACTATTGTACGGTTAAATCTTTCACACAATCCATTTTGTTGTGGTGTGTATGGATTGGTCTTCTGATGTTTTACACCAAAACTTTTCAGGTAATCTTCGAATTCTGTGCTACAGAATTCCAGCCCATTATCACTTCTTAATACTTTGATTGTTCTCTTTGTTTCATTTTCCACCTGAGCTTTAAAAATCTTAAAATACTTTAAAGCCTCATTCTTGTGTTTCAGGAAATAAACAAACGTCATACGACTATGATCGTCAACAAACAACAAGAAGTATCTCGAGCCTCCAATAGACACTTTCTCCATAGGCCCACATATATCTGTATGGATGATATCTAGTACATTACTGCTTCTATGTCCAGTGCTCTTGAATGGTAAACGGCATTGTTTTCCTTCACAGCATGTTGAACATGAGGATTTGCTAATGTCAACTTTTTCATCTAGTGACATACCTTGCACGGCATTCTTCATTTGATTCAAATAATCTTTATTTATGTGTCCTAATCTGCGATGCCATGTTACTCCTGATACAACAGAAGCTGCTAAACCAACTTGTTTTAATAGATTTACCCGGTACACGCCATTGACCAACGCTGCTGTTGCGACCAAGACATTATTTGTATTGTAAACTGAGCAACCACTCTCATTGAATGAGATTCTGTTACCATTCATTATCAATTGGCTTACTGATAACAAGTTCGTAGTCAAACTTGGTACACAAAATACGTTGCGCACTTCAATGTCGTAATCATGGTATTCCGTTGTAGTCGTAATTTTTACATCACCGGAACACAATACTGACACCTTTTCACTGTTAGCAACAACTATTTCTCTGTTTTCTTCATATTGTGCATTCATAACCCAACTTTCATTGATTGTGAGGTGTACACTAGCGCCAGAGTCGATATACCATTCATCTTTGTTGAAATTTCCACTTAAAAACACTGCGCTAAAAGCATTTGATTGCATTCTCTCCTTATTTTTCTGATTTGGCAAGATATTTTCGTTTTGACACTGATTTCTGTAGTGACCGGTTTGTTTACAGCGATCAGGGCTATGACACTGTGATTTCTATATGTTCCGTTTCGGCGCTGCAATCGCTTATAATTTCGCAGCCATGTTGCCCGCCGCCATATTGTTTTCTTTATAGCTTTTGTTTACTTCGTTACTGCGTCAGCTAAACTACGACTATTAGTACTGCTACATCAAAGTTTTAGTTAAATAGTGTATTTCCTCGCAAGCTAGGTTGAGTTGAAATCCTTATTAACTTCCATTGTTTGTAGTATCGCGCTTTCAGTCAAAATCAACCCAGTTTGTACTTTACTATCGCCATGATGAGACCAATTAAGTGTTGTGTTGGTGAATGCACCTCTACTAGTGTTTCTCACCGGTTAGGATGTGTCCAGCATCATAAAGAAGTAATGTCAGCATTTTTAAAAATTATTACTTAGCTTCATGCACACAACTGGTGTAATATTATTAATAAAATATTAAAAGGTTCTATAGAAGGAAATGGACATTCCTCAACTATTAGCCTTTAATAAATATAAATATAATAAATTAAGAAGGAAAGCAATAAATAAGTAAATAAGTTTATGTGTTTTATTTCCAAAGTATTATTTAAGTCTTATTTATTAGGTACCTGCATTGCGTAATATCAAAAAAAAGTGCACATCACTAAGTTATCGATATAACTATATTCCACCAGCTGGGTACAACCCTAATAAAAAAAAACAGTCAACGCCGACACTAGCGCCAAAACGGACTTCATGGAAACGTACCATTAGTTACTGTCGCATCTGTATTAGTACATATATTGTAATCTGTGACAGCGATAGCACTTTATCTGTTTGACATTTGCATTTGACGTATGATCGCCATTGACGCCATTACCGCCATTACCTTTTCTGGTCATAGACAACTTCGTGTTGTTTTTCTTTTTAGAATGAATAGCAAATGCACCGCTAACTTCACTCTCTTCATGACTTGCCAAATCCATATCCAATAATTTTGTTTTTATGGAGTCTGCTGTTATAGGTATGCCGGAATGCTCTATTGCCATGATCATAGGGGAAAAACGATCAGGCAATCCTGCTAATAGCAATGATCCTGTCCATAAATCATTGATTTCAAATCCTGTTCCGCTGAGCTTCTGTGCTGTATCAATAATCTGCGTCACATAAGACGTCATCGAACTACAATTCTCTCGGCGAATCGAAATCAAATTCCGTAACAGACTTATCCGTCGCGAAAATCCACTGTCATCGAATAATTGTTTTAACTTATCCCATAATTCTTTGGATGATTTAACGTTTTTTACGTGAACGTATAATGACGGGTCGATGGTCATAATCAGTTTTGCTTTGGTTTTTTCGTCATCTGCGGCCTTAATTTCTTGATCTAATTCTGGCTTCACACAATGTTTCATGCCTTCAAGAATTAAGAAATTCTCCGCTGCGAAACACCATTCGCTGTAGTTATCGCGCCCCGTGAGCTTCGGCACATTCACAAGGTAGTTCGCGGTCATTGCTGCGGTCCACTGATCTCGACACTAATACTGTGATAATACGGCGAAATAATAACAGTCTGTCACTATACAGTTCTATCACACGTTATTTTTGCAGAAAACACAAAGATTATCGCGAAATTATGAGCGTAAGGCCCATAACCTTTAATAAAACAAACGTATCTTTCGAAGGCAGTTCAACGACTAGTTTTTATTTCAAATAACTACACAAAAACGGGGAACACAAAATAAGTTACACATTCTTATAACTAGATGGCAGCACTAGTCTCATATTTTAGATATACATTTCAACAGGAAAGACTCGTAATTTTTAAGAGGTCTAAGTGACGATTGAACTCTGAAAGAGTTAAGTCACTAGTTATTCTAGTTTTACGAGTACGTTACAAGCTGAATCTCGAGGTTAACGGATAATGAATGATTACATAATTAAGAGAACATGGTAAGCTGTCTGTCCCGACTACTATCACGGTAGCTAACTCGCCCTACGCCAGCGTGGTGATGAACATGTATGAGTGATGAACTGATGATTTTAACGTTTTTGTTCATGAAAACCTCATGTGGGGATTATTAATAATAAATAAAGGAAAGAAAAAAAAATCGACACAGGCGGGAATCGAACCCCGCGACCTCAGGTATACGCCCCCGTCGCTAAAATTTTTCTTTCCTTTATTTATTCTTTATGAGTGATGATGGTGATGGAATAAATAGTTGCTGTATTAGTGCGTTACATCGGTAATACTCACTTTTTCGCACTCCTCGCAGCTCCGGCCGGGTAACGCACGTTTTTCTGCTTTAGTGCGAGGCGCCGGTTGTTTGTATAATGGCGCCTCTTTCTTGGGAGAATTTCTGTAAAAAAAAAATTTTTTAGAGAATCGCTAACCCGTATTATGCAAGAATGTGTGATTGTGGCCAATCACCCTATAATCTGGGCAGGTTAGAGCTCCTGACTAACTGTAATATAATCTATTCGATCTCTGATATTGTTTGGGTTGGTAATGTCAGTAAAGGGCGACGACGGAGGACATGAAAATATCAAATAAAGAGTGCGCTAAAAATTTTAGTCAACCGTGATGTGCCGAATAAAAGGGCAACTGTGCAAATATTGACAAATGTAATTAAAGCTCGAAACTAATGGAACAAATACAATGTTTTAAAATATATTAAAACATAAACTTACCTATTGTTACTTTCTTGTTTGACATGAGCAAGTATTTTAGGTTTACTTTCAATGCTATTGCAGACTTCGTTTGTATTTGTAACATTCATATTCTCTTTCAGAGGACTTTTCTTCGGGCTTCTGAAATTAATGATTTTTTAGTAATATATTTTATAATGATAGCCATCTTTGACCAGCGCTTATTGCATTTTAATAACTTGCCCTGATATGGTCATTAGGGTGGATAAGGTTAGAAGAATAGGTGACACAATTTATAAATATTTGCTTTGTTAGAAATTATAATTACGAATTTCCTAATCATAGGTACATCATCTGTATATTATAAAGTATTTTGTTTCGGAATATATATTACGATGTATATAATAATAACCCAGCCAACTGATTAAATCAGCTAGCCATCTATTAATTAACCGGCTAGCTATCTTTCTTAAACGCTACCAAAACATCATTGATGGCAAGTTAGCCGTCTGGAAATTAGGGCAACTATAAATTTTCTACTTTTGCCACAAATTCTAATGCACCCCGAGACATGACTTGCTTGATTGACTACACATATTTGAAGTTGTTTCTAAAGGTTTTACTACATAAATAATAAAAAAAAATATCTAATCAAGGCATATCAAGGCTTTTTAAAACAAAAAACTATTTTCTTAAGAAAACAACAATTCTTAATTACAACTATAACTTACTTCTGTACATTCAACGTGCTTTTCTTAGTATTACTAACATGGTCCAGTATTGACAAACTTATGTTAGCATTCGGTTGGGACTCGTTTTCTTTAGATGACAGCTTCATCTCTTTCTTTGGGCTTTTTGGGATTCTGAAATAATTGTAGAATAACATTGATGAAGAATTTCCCGAAATTCTCTAGCTGAATCATAGGGCACGACAAGTACAATACAAATACACTTTATTGAACTCCAAAACATACTGTTACACGAACGAACGAACGAACGAAGGGACACGAACATATACAGAATACATAATGAAATACAATAGACAGGTGAACAACAGGCGGACGTATCACTAAAACAGCTAACTAAACTAGGCTTAGCCATGTGACAGTGTATTCGTACAAAACGGCGATAGGCCTGCCCCCAATCACGTGAGTACACTGTCCATGCAAAACGTGGGTACCTTCTCTGGAAACTAGATGGCGCTGCCATGTGAGTTCAGAAGTATTGGTACCTCTGCCAACCACTTCGGGGATAAACGTCGTGAACGTTAATGTTAACATGTTTATGTAAACTAGGCTAAGCAGTTGTTGTTTTTAAATTCTCATCGGAAGATCTAAAACAAGTTTAATATCGTTTGAGGCAACCAAACGTCAAAGAGTATTTAATTGTAGTCATCGATCCTGTTCAGCTAACTATGGACTTAAATAGTTTACAACGAATAAATGATTATGACAAATGACCCAAAGCCCTCACAAGTATTATATAGTACATACCTGCACGGATTCAAAAGGTTGATTGATTCATCCATGTGCGTGACATCTATATCTTGAGTTACAGCTTCAGGCTTGACTTGTAGCTTCAGCTTAAAAGGCGATTTTGGCATTTTGAAGTCCTCTGATCTGCAAGTTATGTTTATTTTTATGATAGCTTCAAAAAATAGCTAGTAAAAAAACAGCATTTATTTATTTATTTAACTTAAGGCACACAAACAGTACAATTACATTAATATACATAATGGCTTTTCAAAAAACATAAATTTTCAGTAAAAGCACCTTAACTGTGTACACAGCATGACTTGCTTTGTGAGATTTTGATAAATTTAATAAAGTAATATTTAAAATCTATAACATTGTACATAATTATGAAATAATGTGAAAAGATAACGTAATGAACAGTACATGAAATTATTTTCTATGAGAAAATAAATGACAGAAATAATAAAAAATAAGACAACATAATTAAATGAATAAAATAATAATAATAAATTTAATTTAACAGAACAGAAGAGAAGATATAATTATAGTGAAACACATAAATTTAAGCATTTTTTGCGGAAATCAGGGGCGCTATCGACATCTTCTTGGCTAGCACACAAAGAGTTATACAACTGGCACATTCTATGGACAGGGTTGTTGGCGGTGATATTTGTTTTCATTATGGGAACTAAAAATGGTCGAGAATTCCTAAGCGTTTGTTGTGGAACATTGAAACAGATGCACTCGAGGATGGATGTGCTCATCAAACCATTTATAACTTTGTGCAGAGTCACTAAGTCCTGCAACTGTCTGCGCGCTAGCAATGCGTTACATCTAGCCTCGTAAGAGCTCAGTGCTCTTCTCAATCCCGCGCGAGTAGCCAAGATCCTAGTGAAGCGTTTTTGGATGGATTCTATATTGTTGATATGTATATTGTATATCGGTGTTGAAACGAATTCATAATAGATGTGGTAATAGTAAACATTATTTTTAATATGTCCTCTAAAAGGGTTTCTCTTAGTGCAAATGCAGATAACGTTGAATATTTCCATTATTGGTTCTGGAACATCCCTACTATTCATAATAACCAGTTAATGAGACAATAGGATAATAATAAGCAAGCACCATAATTTCGGCTAGTCAAATAAAGTGAAATTTTATAATAGCAATGCCGAATCGAAAGTATAGTTATTATTATTTATAAGTTATTCTAGTTTTCTTTTGCACTCTCTGTCTGTGGACCGAGTATTTAATTAGGCCGTGTTATTCTTATCGCGCTACCAAAATGGCTATAAAGCAAAATACAACTTACATATTGCAGTACCTCGTATCAACCGGTCTGCTTGTAGGGGAAGGCATTATGGTATCATCATTGTCGATAACTTCCTTCTTCACATTTATTGGTGTACCATTAGCGTGCATGGTCATCTGGAATAATTTGTTTTATGATTTTCAACAGTCTTGTAAGTTTGAGGTTGAGTTTGTAAGAAAGCAACAAGTTTGTAACTTGTGATACAACTGATGATCGCAAAGAAATTGGGGCTGAAAAGCTAGTCGCTTAAGGGCGTCCCCGGAAAAATAGGTTGATATTGATTGTTTGGAAATTCTATAAAGTTTGATTTGATGATAATGATATGACATGAATAAAATATGTTGGTGATTAGTTCATGGTGTTAAACTTTGATGTTTAACATTTTAATAATTTATTGAAAAATATGATGAAAAAAATTGAATTGGAACATGCTTTGCTTTCCTAAAAACCGTATAGGCTCCACTGGCATAACATACATGTGAACTAATTATGTGTCTATATACGCGTAGCTTTAAGATCTGTAACTTTGATGTTTAACTTTTCATTTAAACATTATAGTTATTCAATAAAACTAAATAAACTAAATTTATCCTGTGTGCGCGTTTTTTCCGTCCCTGTCACTCTCAGTAAATTTGACGTAAGAGTGAGCGCAATAGCTGCAATATGCGGGGAAGCCCTTAACTACTACACATCTTTTACTCGATGAAGTCCGTGACCGAGTGGATTGGTAACTAGCTTCTCGGGTCGGAGGTTGCGAACTCGAACCCTCTGAGAGCAACATTTATATGATGAGCTTGAATTATTGTTTCTTAGTATTGGATGTTATTTATGTGTGTATTATATAAAATTAAATAGTATATAGTCAATTCAGAAACACATAATACAAGTGATCAAGTTGAAATTAGTATCACTTACTTGATCTGTGTACTTTATGTCCGTAGTGTACATACATACATACATACTCACGGCTATAAATCCCTAAAAGGGGTAGCCAGAGCTAAGGAATTAGAAATTCCCCAGTCACTTTTGGAAAGTTGAGTGGGGTAAAGATGGTGAAATAAAGGTTGTTGGTGATGGGTCTCCAACCGCATCGCCCAAAAATCCCTTAATAGCCCCAATACCGTTAGTCGCCTCTTACGTACACCCACCGGAAGAAGTGGGGTAGTGCTATTCTAAGACGACACTACACAGCATAGACGTCCGTAGTGTGTTGTGCATAAATTTATTTATAAAACATAATCATAAACGTTCACACCCAATATCCCCGAAGGGGTTGGCAGAGGTACTAATACATGATTTTGTCACAATTCATTCAATCAATTTATTTATATTCTATGTATTTTTAATTTTATATATATTCTAACCGTAACGTCGGCATGGTTAACGCAATAAGAAAAATTCCTCACCTCAAGTCTCGTAGCATCAGAATCGTCATGACAGTTCGCCTGTGTCGTGGTGAGGTCTACCATATCTGTCAGTTTACTCTTCACTACCTTCAATCTTGCTTGTCTTGTCTTTCCTTTTCCGGTACCACTGGTAGGCGTTGTGTCGAAAACCAGTTTTATTTTTTTATTACTATCGGATTTCGACCTGAAATGTTACAAATCAAGATACATACATATAATCACGGCTATAAATCCTAATAGCTAGATTATAAATTAAATGTTCAGTGTAGCGGAATAACGTTTTTCAATAAAGATTCTAAAAAAATAATATCAGTAACTTATTCTATTCTAATAGTGTCGTAGCACATCGTAAATTAATGCATGCAATGTATGCTACACGTCATTGAGTAAATGAAAGCTATTTATTTCTTAATGTTATTTTTTTAAATTGAAATAAAATATAATATTTATAATTCAGAACTTACATAATTTTACCTTCAGTTCAAAAGAGTCGTCAATTAAAAATTTAATTACGCAAGTTAGTTACGCGCGCCAAATTTCAAGAAAATATGCACGAACTTTTTTTTTATTAGAACAGACAATGTTTCTAAAAATATACAGCCGCATCTGTTTTTTTATTTGTCAATGTTATTAGTTTTAATCATGTAAAGTTTTAGTATCGTTTTATGAAAAGTAACGGTGGTATCTCTGTTTAGAGTTCCGTAATATTACTATTACTTAGGAATTAGGATACGTGATGCTTGTGTGCTGATGTTTTTACCGATGATGATGATGTATTTCTGTTATCACTATAAAAATAGGTAGTAAAAAGGTAGATTTATATATTTAGGGTACATAATATTTAGAAGGTCTACGTTACAATTTTTTGTGGGATAATGACAAAAGATAAGACAGAGGTTTGGAAAATCCACACAACCAATTACCATTTATTGCAGTTTAAAATACCACGAATTACTATGGAAGTTTAAGTAGCGGGAACCAAAAAGCTAAGAGTCGCAATAGAACCTGTAAATGCTGAACTCAAGTCAATATTCGCACAAAAGTTCCTACGGTATGGCAAAAGTTGCTATTTATTAGACACAAACTTACCAGAGATTGGACTTCATTTTGACATCAGCAGCCACATCTCTATTTCTTTTTCTAATTCTCTTACTATGGATTATGGGACTAGTTCTACCAGTTGGGGTCCCTTCAATTTCTGATAAGCTATCTTCATTTATTGAAACGTCTGATGTGGAGTCTGTATGTGTGTTTGCTTCAGTTTTAAATGACGAGTTGTTTTCAGGACTTTCATTTTTAACAGCTCTCAAAGAAGCACCATTTGTTGTTTTTGGAAGGATATCACCACATAGTATTTGGAATATTTCTTGAAGTATTTTGGAGTTTGGTGTTTCACTGAAAGTTGTTAACATTGAAGCTGGAATAAATAAAAATCTTTTAAATTATTCCATATTGGAGTCATAGCATGCATACAATGTTGTACTATATAATAAGGGAGTGCGACACGGCGCAGACGACGGTTCGGGGCGGGGTTTTTTCCGCGATACAATAAAAACCGCGTCTACCCGGCGATGTCTGCGGCGCGGACTTTTTGCCCTCCGTGTGCGTTTGTAGTATAGGATTTACTTTGTGCTATCTTTCGCGGCAAAATTGACCGGCCCACCCCGCCCCGTCGTTACAGACCAACCTCAGAGTACCTACGTTTTACTTGGACAGTGTTCTCACGTGATAGGGGGCAGCCATATTGCCGAAATATAAAAATATACTGTAACATGACTAAACCATGATAAATTAACCACATATATGACTTTAGATAAAACAAATTGGTGTAGGCCCCAACCCAGAATTCTAATAGTATAAAAAATCTAATAAAATTTTATTGCCATATGGATACTTAAGTATTATTTTATCAAAATAGATCTTAAATATTCAGGAAATATAATGAAAATCAAGCGAACCATAATTTCAGTAATACATACATACATAAATTGGTGTTATATTACTTATTTGGAAGCAGGAGAAATAATAAGAAATCAAGCCCTAACCCGCTAAGGTTTTTGGGCTTATGCTTGACTTGTTGCACCTGTATTCATAAAGAATGAATAAGTCATGAATGTTTCGGTTTTTGGGACAGCAACTGATTAACTACTTATTATAATATATATATGAAAGCTCAAACTTACCAACACATTGAATTACTTCATCTTTGGATGTAGACAATTTAGCATAATGCACAGAGCCATCACAGGTTTTACTGAAAGAAAGAAATTAATTAACTGAAATGAACAAAGAGCCATTATGCATGAAGACTAACAAATTGATATAAAGCCATGTTTCCATTATTAATAAAATAATATATTTTTTTAAATGGGTTATACTGTTTCAGAGCCTATTTATTACAAACAAACAAACTTTGGCACTCATATTATAAGTAAAGATGCAAGACAAACTTCATGTTTTGCTTGGGCAGTGTATGCTCATGATATGATTGCTACCCCAGACATATACCTGGTTTGTATGAATACAGTCAAACAACTGAGTAGCAATCAGCCATGTGAAAGTATGAAGATGTCCTCATGATGACTTGCCTCACTGTTAACAACCTTGATAATTACCTTAACACAATATGAATTAAAATAACAGAACAGAACACTTTGTTGACAATAGACTTCAGGTCCTAATAGAACCAAATCTAAGATAAACTGGATATATCTAAGTTTAAATATCCTACAGGAACAGAAAGTATGAAGGTACTGCAACTTTATAATGGTTGATCTTTAACTGGTGATGGCGCTGTGGGTCTGTAGATCTCTGCAACGACAACCAATTCCAGTTGATTCAAAGAAAGTCAAACTAATTCTCCTCCACAATGTCTAAAAACTTCTTGTATTCATTTAAGACTTTTAACTATTAGTCTCAAAATGTGACTAAGGGTAATGCAGCGTTTTAAGTGATTTTTGGGCGATGTGGTTGGACACCCATCAAAAGTCATCACCATACTTTACAATATTTTTCCTACTCAACTTCGAAACTCTGGCTAACCCTCTTTTTGGGGTTTATAGCTGTGATTATATATTAATGTGCTTATGTACATTAATATATAATCACAGTATGTTGAATAAAATAATTCCTTACCTTTCGCATTTGTTCTTGTGAAAAAGAAACTGAGATTTATAACTTTCCAGTTCAGCTTTTACATTCCGAAATTCCATAACCAACTCTGTAAAGTAAACATTAAATAATTATGAACGGAAGTGTTAAATATAATATATTAAATTTAAAGGGAGAACTAACCTGCCAGATCCGCAAACGCCTGCTGCAAAGTTGAACCTAAAGTCTTTACTTTGGGACATTCTGAAGAGTTAATAATCTCCCATTTTTCAGCCATATTTACTTTTATATTATCTATCATTATGGTTCAGTTTTCTTCTCATGAACACAACTTTTTCGCAGTTGCAGACAATAAACGTAAACACAGAACAGAACAGAAACAATTAACAAAACAAAACAAACTTGACTGTGTGTGTGTGAAGGTGGGTTTATACTTATCTGACGTGTCGTGACGTGACGCGTCAAGCGCCCAGTACACAATGGCCGACGATGGGCCACGCTTCGCAATTGGCAATTGTTGGCCACGATCAATTGGTGTTCACACAATGGCCCATTGCTCATTAGGCTTGGGTAGATCCAGCTCCGCAAGGGGATTCGAATCACCAGGTTCAGGCTCAGTTCCGGTACTGAATCCTCTTAACCGGGCCGGACCGCTTATCGAATCCGGCTCGGTTATGAAATTCGGAACTGAATCAAACAACCAAAAAATACCACGCTTACGGAACGTAACGATTGCTGTTGACATACATTTAAAAATCAATTATCTCATATGTATAATGATTCTGTTTGTGTACAGGCTAGGTTCGCTAACATACAAATATCCATATGTAAAAAAAATAATAATATTTAGAAACATCTTAACAACATCTTATAACAATATCTACACATAAATATATGCAAATCAGAAAGTGACACAACATAAAACACTATCATATTTATAATATCACTATAAACACCATTATTTATGAAAAGATTGATAAATCTATTAAACGAAATTGGCAAACAAAGAACAAAAAAGGACAACTCTCTTTTCGTCTCTGTCTCCCGAGTTCAAATTGTATTACATTCTTGTCTCGCTCTCACATTCAACAAGCAAAGCAAATGTAACGGTAATAATCGAACCGATCCTGAACCTGATGCCTGAGCCTATTGTTCGAAAACAATAAAACCGAGCCGGTGCGGAGCGGCCCGGTTAAGCGAACCTGCACCTGATAAGAAAGAGTGGGGCCGGTTAGGCCAATCAGGCTCACGCAGGGATTCGAATCATTTGAATCCACCGAGCCGGACCTACACACGGCTATTGCTCATTACTGTCTGGCAATCCACTTGCGACGGACGTCGAAATAATCATGGTTGCAGCTATTTATTTATTATTATGCATGTAATTTATTTTATTTATGGCGCTATTTATGTAATTTTTACGTCATATAGTGATTATCAATACATTTTGCGACAAAATATTCCAAAAAAAGTATAAGTATCTATGAGCGGTCGGTGACGAACTAAACAATGGCCCATTGTGGAAACACCACCGGCCATGCTACGCCACGATTCCTTTGAAGTGTGCCCGAAAAACCGACAACTTCGCCATTGCGCGCCATTGCGCGCCACGATCGGCAATTGTCCGCCATCATGCACCATTGCCCCCTGTACACAGTGGCGATGGCGAGCAGTGGGCCATCGTCCGCCATTGTGTACTGGCCGCTTCAGAACGGTATCGGTTTCATACATTTAGTATGGTAACGTTCATACTAGTAATGCGTGTTGTGTTGTGATGGCTTGTGTCGTGTCGCATCAGATACAATCGCGGTTGAATCAGAGCGGAGGGGCGGGGGAACGGCGACGTCACGACACGTCAGACATATGTACAAGCGCCAGTTCTGTGTTGTGACGCGTCATCGCTCATAGTCCTGCATATTCGTTGGTTCACTTTCAAATATGGACGAGTTAATTGAATTAGTACGACAATATGATGTAATTTATGATATAAAGTGTAAACAATATAAAGATCAAACTATTAGGACAGCTGTTTGGGAGGAGATAGGAGAAAAATTAAAACAACCCCGTAAGTAATCTTCACCGCTTTATTTAATTATTTATAGATCTACCTTGTGTATTGTGTATACTTTGCATTTGCCATGGAACTTGTCCTTCTGGACTTACAAAATAATTTTTAAATGCCTCGCGAACATGAATAGCTTCCTGAGTAGGATTTCTATTTAATGGTCCAATGGTTGTTAAGCCGTTACCGTCGCAAATTTCGCCTTCATCTATAAACATTTCTTCTCTTTCCGGTGTATTTTGGGTTAAAAGGTTATGGAGGCAGCAAGCAGCGAGTACGATCTTGTCCACCATATTTGGTTGTACTTGTAAAGGTCCTTGAAATACTCTGAAGCTTGCTCGTAATATTCCAAATGCATTTTCTACAGTGCGGCGAGCACGAGACAAACGATAATTAAATATTTTATTTGGAGTATTGTTGACTAATTTAGCTTTACTGTACGGTTTCAACAAATACGTTTTTAAGGGGAATGCTGCATCTGCCACAATAACGTGGGGTAAAGGTTCTGTATTTTGATGCAATGGTTTATTTGGTGGCAAGTTTAACTGACTATTTTCAAACATTTTTCCCATTAACGACTCTTGGTATATGCCACCATCACTATTGCGACCATATGCTCCTACATCTATCGTAACAAATCTGTAATGAGCGTCAACCAGCGCAAGCAGTACAATAGAATGCTCATTTTTATAATTGTAAAAGTTTGAGCCTGCATTTATAGGACATATTATAGTTACGTGTTTTCCATCCATTGCTCCAATACAGTTCGGAAAATGCCATATATTTTCGAATCCTTTTGCAATTTCTCTCCACATTTGTTCTGTAGGTTGAGGCATTACAATAGGGGCTAATTCTTTTCAAATTGCGTTACATACTTCTTCGACTATTATCTTTACTGTGGCGAATCCCATGCGATAATTGAACCCCAAGGACCGAAAAGAGTTGCCAGTTGCCAAAAATCTGTAAATATAAAAACGCATAATTTATTGTTTCAGCGAATAAATGCAAAGATGACTGGGATAAATTACGAAATGCCTACATTAACGCATTAAAGCGTCGTAAAAATAAAAAAAGTGGGCAAGCCGCCGTTCTTGTTACGCCGTGGAAATATGAAGAACAAATGAGTTTTTTACAGCCATTTATAAAATCAAGACCATCAAAAACAAATCTTATGGCGCCTCCAGACTCACCAGAATGTTTCGAATCATTAAATCTGATTGAAGACTCACCAGAACCTGAAAGTCCTCAAACAGATTACCGTCCAGAAACACCACAGTCTGGTACGTCATCAAATGCCACAAGGTCTAGTCGCAACAAAACAAACTTACAGGACCTATATGATTTAATGAAGTCTTCACATGATTTAAGAGTCCACAAGCACCATTCCAAGCAGCAGGACATGGATGAAACAGACTGTTTTTTTTTGAGCATGAGTAAAGCTCTTAAAAAACTTCCTAAACTAGATCAGACAAAAATCAAGTTAGATTTGCACACTGCTATATCACAAGCCGAAATACGTAACCTTCAAAGATTAGAAGAAATGAATGTGCCTCAACAGATTATTTCTCACACATCACAAATGGCACAACCGATCTTACTTCATAACACTGACGAAGTAAATATCTCATCATATTATAGCACTGTAAACTTTAGTGATATGTGATTTTATTTTTGCCTCATAAATATTGTACTTAAGAGATACCTACAAAATAATAAATAAATGCTTACCTTAAACATACTGCAAGTCTTTCTCTTGTTCCTATAGGCTTACGAAATCTTGTATGTATTTTCTTTACATCATCTTCAATTAAAGAATGTACTTGTTCAAACTGTGCTTTCGACAATCTGAAATACTGATGAAATTTTTCGTCATCGTTTTCAAGCACTTTAAAGAGACAATGAAACTCGCCATTAATTTCTCTTGTTCTATTGAGGGGATGAATCCAATGTCTTCTACTCTTTCTTTCTTTTGTTAATAAAGCCATTATCATAAATTGAATGTCTTCTTCATAATCTGAATCAGAATCTGAAGAATCGGACAACTCGTGGGAAAACATTTTAAAACGCGTCGCCTTTCCTAGAGCTACGGCTGTATTGATTCAAAATACCGTCAGAGGGCGTCAGAACACGACAGATAAATGTGAAAACTAGCCATCACGTATCTACACGACAGGTCACGACACATCAGATAAGTATAAACCCACCTTGACACACACATTGGGCCGACTCTATTTCCACCATATTTCCAGATATTTCCACAGAAATCTTCATATAAATAATGGTTGTACGACTCTGGTTTCTTGATCTTTTAAGCCAACCTAAAATCTATGTTAACTTACGAATGACTCAGACTTTCACTAAAAGTATTAATCATTATTCGCGCGCGCGCTCCGGACAGCTTGTGAAGTCAATATGACGACTCAATTAGTGAAATGTTCTAGTTGTAACATAGTGATTAACGAACTGCTTGCATTTATCCAAAATAAATGTGATATAATGGATGAAGAAATTCTTGTGCGGCTGTGTTTGGATACATTCTCTGAAGTGGATATAGATACGGCCAAATCGCTTTTATTTGAATCGGTCTCGAAAAAGAAGAAAATAAGAAAGAGACAAGGCAAAAACAAAGAAATATTGATGACATTATTTGTCTTATGAAAGAAATGGAGCCGGAAGAAATGCCTGTGTTTGTGGCGAAAGATCTACAAAAATTGCCGCCGGTAACATTCGATCATATAGATGTTACGAGGCTTCTGAAAGATATTGTTTTAAATCAAACACAGTTGCGATCTATTCAAGAACAATACCAATCAAAACTAGGCAACTTTGTAACGGTTGAACAGCTAAACCAGCTCAAAGAGGAATGAGAGGTTTTCTTTTTGAGAAATAAAAAAACAATATAGTTTCCTAGAGCTCTGTAGATGGCATTGATGTAACTACGTTACCTTTGACTATAAACACTATAGACAGAGCGATGTTACGTCATCCATTTTAAAAAGAGAAGCCCTTATTTAAGTTCTTATATGGAAAAAGAGACACAAATCTTTATTGTCATCTCTATCGCGTAACCCGTTTTGTTGATGTCACACTTTTAAATTGTGACAAACAAAGCGTCGACTTGTGAGCGATTTTGGTTTTCTTTTGATTTTGAAAAAGATTTTATTCATTTGTATATTGTTATTGTGACAAAAGAGACTCCATTAGTTAAGTTATTATTTAGTGAGGTATGGTTGGGTCATAGAGTAAAGTAATACACTGGATATAGAGAGTCAACTTGCTAGATTTTAATGTCACCTAGTTTATAATGCAAACTTATCGCCATCTCGAGGCATTCCACCCGAACTTTTGCTACAATTTAATCACCTATATATTAGTGTTGCCGGATAATCGATTGTGTATCGATTATAATCGATTATGCAAATGAGGCCCAAATAATCTAATAATCGATAGTATTATCGATACTATCGATTATATCGATACTATCGATTATTAGATTATAATCGAAGAACGATATGATCGATTATGATCGATTAATCGATTATAATTGTAATGTAATCGATAATAATCGATATTATCGATTAATCGACTAATCGATTATAATCTAATAATCGATTAATCGATTATATCGTCATTAGATTATAATCGATTAGTCGATTAATCGATTATAATTGTCAATTTTTCACACTGTGATAAAAATACAATATATATAAAATACAATACATAAACTTTATATAAAATATTATATGATATATAAATATAATCTTTACTATCGATTATTATGTAAAAACCTTTATTTTACCATCTTTTCCCCACTCAACCACCAAAAGTGGCTACGGAATTTATAATTCCTTGGCTCTGGCTACCCCTTCTAAGAAATTATAGCTGTGAGTATATATATGCATCGATCAATCTACGATAAAATCATTTATATTTTTATTTATTCTATTTTTATCACAGTGTGTAAAATTTACAATTATAATCGATTAATCGACTCTTCGATTATAATCTAATGACGATATAATCGATTATTAGATTATAATCGATTAGTCGATTAATCGATTATATCGATTATTATCGATTACATTACAATTATAATCGATTAATCGATCATAATCGATTATATCGTTCTTCGATTATAATCTAATAATCGATAGTATCGATATAATCGATAGTATCGATAATACTATCGATTATTAGATTATTTTGGGTGAGCATAATCGATTAATCTATAATCGATTATCCGGCAACACTACTATATATATATCTATAAGTATATTGCGCCTTAACTTCGATGTACTGTCTGTGTACGGCTAAGAATAGAATATATAACATTAACAAAAAAACAAAACAAACATATCGATAAAGTAGACACAATTCTCTACCGTCGCGTAATTTTCCTTATAAAAATATTTCGTAAAATTTTAGGTTTATATACTCTAATAAAGAAGAAATCATACCGCGATGTAGGAATTACCAACAGTGCCATCTATTGATGAATATGCAAATTACGGCGCGCTTTTTTAATAAGTTCAGGTGGAACTGCAATAGAGGCGCTGTTAAAAATCACAAAGTGAGGATGTATGGAAGTTTCCAGCCCCTGGGTTGGGTGTAGCGTGTTTGGCTGCGGAAGCCGCAGCGAAAAACACATCGAAGGATTGACTTTCCATAAGTGAGTGAGTTTTTTAATGTTTTTCTGTATTGCGCGATCAGAAAATAAGTGATTCAAATGTAAATTACGTTGAACTAGATTATTAGCATTTTCTTTAGTTATTTTGAGCAATTTTTTAATAGCATAACCTAAAAATATGCAGTATCTCAGTGTTGCCATAATTCACGTTTTCATCCTACCCTGTTGTTAGGGTGAAATTTTTAAATTAGTAAATTAATGTTAATGAGTGAGTATATTATGTATTTCGTAGCGCTATAGCGACGCTGAATGATTTCCAATTGTTATCTACGGAACTAGTAAGTTATAAATTTGTTATATTTATTTAATTTCTTCGTATTCATTACAGTTTTCCTTAAGACCCGAATCTACGAGAAAAATGGATTGCGGCCACTGGAAGATGCAACTAGAAACCAACCAAAGTTTTGAGGCATACTATAAAATTGAAAGGCTACTCGTTTTTGTCCAAAGACAAAGCTTTGGCTCAAATGGTCGCAGTTGTTTTGAAAAAGAATTTAGGTAAAAGAATATTGCCGACGTTAAACGACCACATCAGAGCCACCTTCAAAAACCACCTTGTGCTATTAATAAAGGCTATAGCTTTAAAATACTTAGATGTACGAATACATCATCTTTAGAAAAATGTGACTGAAATAGACGAAAGAATTCGAAATTTTCACACGAAACTGATTTTGTTTAAAGGTCAATAGTAAATAATGCAATAAAACTCAAGTATAAAATAACGCTGTCTTTTATTTTTCAAAATACAAACATAGACCCCACTATACCCATGACCCGTATGATATTTACAAAACTTGCACTTATGGAACAGCTGATTTTTTTTTGTCCAGTAACAAGGTTAGTCCCGTACAAAAATTTATTCGTAATCATGGGAAGATTCATCCCTGAAAGTTAGTACAATGCTTCAGATTTCACGGTGTATTAAACATCAGTATAAATGGTAAAATTAAACAAAAAAGATTGTATAATACTAGGAGCAAGTATGTATAATTACATGATTGCAGGAAATAATATAGTAAACAGTTAACCTTTAATTAAACAATGAATTGACGTAATCAATTTTAAATTAAAAAGTAGCTTTTAGAATGGTGATTATAGTATTTTGGGGTAATTGTTTTCTAGTGATCGCAACATTACAGGGAAAAATATTGCTTTCTAAAGCTAGCAGTACACATTGGGTCAATCATTGGGCCAACATTGGGCCAGTGTCTGGCCGTTTAAATTGTGAAGCATTTACACATTGGCGAGTTGCCTAGTCTGCATTGGCGTTTCAACAAAGATGGACGTGGAAACGGTCGCAGCCGCGGCAGTCTATCTAATATCATTTAATTCTTTCCTACATGTTAAAAATTTATTAAAAATATAATTAATAATGTCTTATTATTAATAATGGGTTCACTTTGTCAGACCTTACGGGATGGTATTCAATACGAGAGAAATCTATAACCTCTACAAATAAAACTCTGTTTAATTAACTATCATTTCATATAATCAACACTATACTGTTCTACAATAACTACAGCAAATATAGTTCCGTAGCAAGTGACTATATACATACATTCAATAGCGTTACATGAAACACCTATGCACATTTTAATATATAGTAGTAGTGAAGCATTTAGGCATAAATATACTATCTATACTTAAGCACAAGTATATATACACTTAGTAATTAATACAATTAGCAATAGGTAGTTAATGTTATAACTTACATAATATCTTACAAGCAGCAGTTCCTCTCGACTAGACAGTCAGAACTCGAATGACGCAGCTACTGGCACGTCACCCGTTTTAAACACTGAGACAAACAACTCCGGTACGGTAGTGGGGGTTGCACGTGCGCATGCAGCTGCGTCACTCAGTAATGCGATCTTTCATTTTCAAACTTATGAATTAAACTTGTAGTTATTCAAAAGTATATATGTAAGTATACAATGATACATTATGTTACAAGTATTATCACCTTATATAAAGTGGTGATGACAGTCGGCCATCCTTTTTATAAGCATGACCTCATGCTGTTAGTAAACTCAAAATTTATTACATTTACATTAGAGGTTTAAGCATACTAGAAAGGATAATTATATTATTATTTTAGGCATGAATTTTAGTTCCTCGCCTCTCCCATGGCCGAAAATGAAAACATAAATTTTAAATGGGAGAGGCGGTACTCCCCAACAAAAGCACAGTCGGTCGGGGTCAGGGAGTCAGGTTCAAGAACCGACGGACGATCCGAGCCGTATCGAGCAGCACCGCTTTATGCATTTGTGCTGGAACCGACACGCCACAGAAATCCAACCGCCTCAAGTTGGTCGCGAGGCTGGTAGGAATTAACTCGTTCGCGGACAAAACAATTGGGATTATTTCTGTCGAAGTCACACCCCACATGTCGGTGATCTCGTGGGCCAGATCGAGATATTTCCGACGCTTCTCGGTTTCGGCTTTCACGAGACCCTCGTCATGAGGGATAGTGACATCCACTAGAAATACCCTCGACTGCGACCGATCCCATACCACGATATCAGGCTTATTCGCTAGAATAGTCCTGTCCGTGATAACGGATCGGTCCCAATAGATTTTGGCACGGTCGTTTTCTAGGATTGGCTCCGGCAGATACTTGTAATACGGCAGCCTCTGTTGCAAGAGTCCGTATTTCAGAGCGAGCTCCTGATGCAGGATTTTGGCTGCTTGGTTGTGTCTGTGCAAGTACTCAGTGTTAGCAAGAGCCGAACAACCGGAAATAACATGCCTAAGTGACTCTCCGGGACGGCCACATGCTCGACAAACGTCTGTGGTACCGTCCTTTAGGATGTATTTCCGATAGTTCCGCGTCTTGATAACCTGGTCTTGTATTGCACAGACAAAACCTTCGGTTTCCCCAAAGAGGTCCCCGAAACGTAGCCAATGCAGGGAGGCTTTACGGTCCACGAAAGGTTCGTGAAGTACCTTGTAAAACCTCCCGTGCAGCTCCTTCTCTTTCCATACATATATTATTATTAATTCGGAAAACATTTTTGTTTCTCGCCTCTCCCATGGCCGAAAATGAAAATATAAATTTTAAATGGGAGAGGCGGTACTCCCCGACAAAAGCACAGTCGGTCGGGGTCAGGGAGTCAGGTTCAAGAACCGACGGACGATGCGAGCCGTATCGAGCAGCACTTCTTTCTGCATTTGTGCTGGAACCGACACGCCACAGAAATCCAACCGCCTCAAGTTGGTCGCGAGACTGGTTGGAATTAACCCGTTCGCGGACAAAACAATTGGGATTATTTCTGTCGAAGTCACACCCCACATGTCGGTGATCTCGTGAGCCAGATCGAGATATTTCCGACGCTTCTCGGTTTCGGCTTTCACGAGACCCTCGTCATGAGGGATAGTGACATCCACTAGAAACACCCTCGACTGCGACCGATCCCATACCACGATATCAGGCTTATTCGCTAGAATAGTCCTGTCCGTGATAACAGATCGGTCCCAATAGATTTTGGCACGGTCGTTTTCTAGGATTGGCTCCGGCAGATACTTGTAATACGGCAGCCTCTGTTGCAAGAGTCCGTATTTTAGAGCGAGCTCCTGATGCAGGATTTTGGCTGCTTGGTTGTGCCTGTGCAAGTACTCAGTGTTAGCAAGAGCCGAACAACCGGAAATAACATGCCTAAGTGACTCTCCGGGACGGCCACATGCTCGACAGATGTCTGTGGTACCGTCCTTTAGGATGTATTTCCGATAGTTCCGCGTCTTGATAACCTGGTCCTGTATTGCACAGACAAAACCTTCGGTTTCCCCAAAGAGGTCCCCGAAACGCAGCCAATGCAGGGAGGCTTTACGGTCCACGAAAGGTTCGTGAAGTACCTTGTAAAACCTCCCGTGCAGCTCCTTCTCTTTCCATACGGACTCCCGATCAGAGGTGCTAAGTACCTCTGGGTTTCGCCAATCCTGTGAGGCCAACGATAAGGGAGTCAGTCCTTTATCACTAGCGACCACCTCTCCCCGAATACTATCATCCGTCATCGTCAAAAAATAGTTTCTGAGGTTGCATACCTCGCGGTTGTGCATGGTTTTGGCACTCAAGAGGCCTCGACCACCACACTTCCGCGGGATATACAATCTCATAACCGACGACCTCGGATGATGCATTCGATGAGAGGTCATCGTCGTGCGGACTCGTCTGTCCAGAGCGTCGAGTTCGGTCTGAGTCCATCTGAGCACGCCAAACGTGTACATCAGTACAGGCATGACCCAGGAGTTAATGGCTCGGATCTTATTAACGCCTGACAAGTAGCTATTAAGCACACTTTTCAGGCGTTCATAAAACTCCTCGCAAACACCCTGTTTCACGTCTGCCACCTTCACACCGATGGTTTGTGACATGCCCAGATACCGGTATGTTTCAGCCTCGGAGAGTGCCCTCAAATGATTGGTGCCGACATCGACACCATCAGAGTGCACGACATGCCCCTTCTCAACATGGATGACCGCACACTTATCGACCCCGAGCTCCATCTTGACGGAACCACTGAAATCGTTAGTGATCGTCAGTAGCTCCGCCAATCTGTCAGCCGTGGGGGCGTAAAGCTTCAGGTCATCCATGTAAAGGAGATGAGGCAAGCGTGGTCCGCCTCTCCGAAACTGAAAGCCCGTCCCCGAATTCTCCAAGAGTGTACTTAGAGGATTCAGGGCCAAACAAAACCAAACTGGACTCAGGCAATCGCCCTGGAAAATCCCTCGCCTTATTATTATTATTAATTATTTTTTTTATTTTTTTTTACACTTTAGTCCCTTTTTGTTTTTCCGTCCTTACACTTAATTGGACCATTCCGTCCTCACAATAAATTGGACCATTCCGTCCTCACAATAAATTGGACCATTCCGTCCTCACAATAAATTGGACCATTCCGTCCTCACAATAAATTGGACCCTTCCGTCCTCACAATAAATTGGACCCTTCCGTCCTCACAATAAATTGGACCCTTCCGTCCTCACAATAAATTGGACCCTTCCGTCCTCAAATAAACCATTCCGTCTTAAAAATAATCAAACGTGTGAACTTCAAGTATAATTATCTACTTTATATTTACTAAATATAAAACAATATAATTAATCAAGAACAACGGATTTAACGGTCAGCTCGTTGCCACTATACTATTGCGCCAAAAGGGGTATGTTGGCATAACCCACCTGTAACCTTTAGTAATCAGCCTAAACAATTTGTCATTTTAGTTTTCTTCCACAATTTGAATGATATATTATGCTACCCTTACTTATGTAAAATGGCAATACAAATATGGAAGAGAGAGACCAAAAAGAAAATACAACGGTGTGCGTAACATTAGTATGGCCGATTCCATACTAGCCCTATGAAAATTGATAAAAATTTATAAATTAATAATATTGATAAGATAAAAATTCGTATTTGATATTGACGCTTGTCATTTACTGACACTTTGTGTAGCTTTCATATATTCATTTAAACTGTAATAAGCTTTTAAATGAAGACTGCGTTTTATTATTACTTTGAATTTCTTTTCTTATTTTATTATAAAATAGTGGATCGGCCCAGCTTCGCACGGGTAGCGTTGTTTTTTTTTTAAATATCTGAGGTTTCTTTCTTCAATCACTGCTCAAACATTGTAAAATTTAGCGCAATGTTTCCAATTTATTAAATTTATAGCACTCCTGAACAGTGATGTTTGGTGTAATTTTATGAACGGTTCAGTGTTTCCTTTTATTAGCAAATTTTTGGAATAAAACGCCATGAAGTATTTATAACAATCTATAAAAGACATCATTACGTGATGTAGGATGCAACTACTGGCGCCATTTAGCATGTAATATGTAAATTAGTAAAGATTTGGTTTTGTTCACGGGCGCGATGGCTTATTTCATGTATAATTTCAGCGTTTCTCTACCGATTTCCACGATTCTTTTTTTTTTCTTTTATTGAATAGGTAATAACGTTACCTGTTTATTTTAGGAATGAGTGAGAGTATTATAAACGTAAGATTAAACAAATATAATCAGAATGCTCCGAACTGCTAAGCTAACAGGAGTTACACGTGTTATTGTGAGTCAACCTGAAATGTAGACACATGCTATTGCCGAATTTTTTTTTTTTTAGACAATTTTATGAAGAATATTTCCGTCATACTTGATTTCTATGTAAGTTTTACCATTAAGGCTGCATACGCGACGGAAGCTTAAAAATTTGAGTAACTTCCCCCGTTTTCCCAAAATTCCCTTTTACTACTCTGATGAAAAGTACACTATAACCTGCCCAGGAGTATGAGAAATAATTGTGCCAAGTTTCGTTAAAATCCGTCCAGTAGTTTTCGTTTCCATAAGGAACATACAAACCGACAGACAGACAGACAAAAATGTTACTGACTGCATTTTTGGCATTAGTATCGATCACTAATCATCCCCTGATAGTTATTTTGAAAATATATTCAATGTACAGAATTGACCTCTCTACAGATTTATTATAAGTATAGATTTTACACATAAACCCATAAGAAATGACATTTTTGACAATCTGTCCTTTTCAATCGAATTCTAATGTATATCTATGATAAGCTGATTTTATGTCAACAACATCGTCTGAATGCCATCATACTTACTATACGCTAAATGTATTGTGGAGGAAAAGGGAAGATCTTCCGCCAGGCGGTGCTATGCCTGGGGACCGCGGTCCAACTGTATTTTTTTTTTTTGTTTACCGGTGGGGAAATCCTCATGGATCCCCCGTCGCTCGAGAGAGCGATGGGGGTATGTCGGACTCTTACCGACTAAAACCCCACCGGTTCGGTGCTGCTGGCCCTGCGGCCTGTGCGGCGTCACCATGACTTTGTGTGCCGGGCGGCTGAAGGCCGCCCTGGCGGCGAAAAGGAGTGTACCTAAGCTAAGTCGGATAGGGTGAGTATAAAAATAAAATAGACTCTAGTTGAGTCTGGTGTGACTCTAAAATTAGTGTTAGGTTCTACGACCTCGCCGGCGGGGTCGGTGTCTGGAGTGATAGTTGTTATTGGTGTGACCGCGAGCGCCGGTGGCCCCTGAGGCCTCGAGCTCGCGGGTGGTGTCGTCGTCGGAATCCCGCGGTCCAACTGTATTAAGTTGGAACTTGTATATATAGTAAATGTCTTAGAAACTTCGATTGCGCGATGTACGATTTGTATGGCGAGTTTTGATGACGAGTGTGACGTATATTGATTCGTTTCGTGTTGCTGTGGAATGTGATTCTTCTTGCTCTGTCAGCGTTTCTATGTAGTGCGCGTCATTGTGTACTGATAGCGCGTCGCTACAGTATTTTTAAGCAAACTAGTAAGAGGTTTAGCATTAATTGGCAACATTTCTAAAAATACCGTTTCTAAATTTTCAAATATGTAAACATATATTTTGCTATGAATTATTTTTAGAGAAGAATAATAAAAACCGAAAATTGTTTGGGATGTCACACCTACGGCGGAATGAGAAGTTACCGTTGATGAATATCGAAAAAAAAACATTGTTAAGACACAACAGATGTTATATTCTATTTTATTCACAGTCTCTTTCTCTGGCACACGTGTTATTTTGACCCAATTAACTCATTCGCCCAAGTTACCACAAAAAAAGCTTTATATCGAACATCGAATTTAATACAAATCCTAGTGAAGACACACTGACTGACACATAGTGAATAAACTCGCTTGGTAACTAGGAAATATGATTTGTTGAAATTAAACCGCTGTTCAAACAGGTCGCTTTATCGGACATCTTAATCGGACCAGCATTTATACATCACAAAATAAAAGCATTCATATCGCGATGTACAAAACAATGTCAACGCTATCTAGTGGCTAACAGTAACACAAAATTAATATAAATAATTTAAAGGAAAACTAAATACTCAAATAATCTGAGAAAACGTAAACAAACCAAAATAGTTGACTGACAGAGTGACAGTGACAGTAAAGAAATGCATTTAATGGCATTCTTATTAAATACAAATTTTCAAATGTTTTGGTATTATCACTCTATTTTTTTACTATTATTATTATTATTTTTTTGTTTGTAATCTTCTATTAATGTTGGGAATTTTAATTAATTTTAGTTTTATTTTATTATAGTTTTTAATCAAATTTTTAGTTATATCTTTAAGTTATCTATACTTATAATAAATCTGTAGAGAGGTCAATTCTGTACATGAAAAATATTTTCAAAATAACTATCAGGTGGTGATTAGGGATCGATACTGATGCCAAAAATGCAATTAGTAAATTTTTTGTCTGTCTGTCTGTCTGTCTGTCTGTCTGTCTGTCTGTCTGTCTGTCGGTTTGTATGTTCCTTATGGAAACAAAAACTACTCGACGGATTTTAAAAAAACTTGGTACAATTATTCTTCATACTCTTGCGCAGGTTTTTGTATACTTTCCAGCAGAGAAGTAATGGGGAATTTTGGGAAATTTGGGGAAAACGGGAGAAGTTACTCCATTTTTAAGCTTCCGTCGCGTGTGCCGCCTAAATGGTTAAACTTACATAGAAATCATGTGTGGCGGAAATATTCTTCATAAAATTATCTAAAAAAAAACCCTCAACAGTATATGTCTATCTTTTATGGTTGACTCACAATAACACGTGTAATTCCTGATAGCTTAGCAGTTCGGACCATCCTGATTATATTTGTTTACTCTTATGTTTGTAAACCTCTCACTCATTCCAAATTTAAAAAAGGTAACATTATTACCTATTCAATAAAAAAAGAATCATAGAAATCGGTAGAAAAACCCCGAAATTATACATAAAATAAGCCATCGCGCCCGTGATCGAAACCAAATCTTTACTAATTTACATATAACATACTAGATGGCGCCAATAGTTGCATCCTACATAACGTAATGATTTATTTTTTAGATTGTTATAAATACTTCATGGCGTTTTATTCCAAAATTTGCTATTAAACGGAAATACTGAACCGTTCATTAAAGCGCATTCAAAATCACCAAACTACACTGTTTAGGTAGTGCTATAAATTTAATAAATTGAAAACATTACGCTGAATTTCACAATGCTTGAGCAGTGACTGAAGAAAGAAACCTCAGATAGTTAAAAAAACAACGCTACCCGTGCGAAGCTGGGACGATCCACTAGTAATATAATATTGTCAATGCTGTGTGCACTGTTGTTGGCATTATAACTGACCAAGACTTTAAAATGAATGTGAATGCAATCTATGTTATAATGCTGTTGGTGTGCCTTGAATAAATAAATAAATTCAACAATAGCAAATCGGCAAAAATGTTATCACTATGCCATATGAGTGACGTCATTTGGGGGTAACGTGCATCTAGAATTATAAACGAAAATCATGGAATATACCAAAACAAAAGATTATATAGGTTGTTTTATTGTGCATCTAGGTTCTCTTTAAACAATAAAATACGTATGCCCAAAAAACAAATGTTTTTAATTTAAAATTTTGGAACGAAGTGCCGAAAGAATGCTTAAAGAAGCTAGCCAGTCCTAAAAACTGACGAATATTATGTCGGTTGGTAGGTGTGGGCAATTTTAAGGATCAATTTGTCTGAAACTGATAATTTTGAAAAGCACTGCTCAGTTATATGACCTATTTTATTGCATTCAGCACACCTTTTTAGTGGCTGTGAACAGCTGGCAAATAAATGACCTTCCCGTTTACAATTTAAGCACCTAGAAGTCTTTGGTAGAGCACGTGTTTCTAAGTCATTGTTATTTGTCTTATACTGAGGTTGACCCATTTTTGTGTATCGGGGCGATCATTGTCAGATCCGATATTACTAATGTTTCGCAAATAAGACAGAAGTTTGTCCGGATCTTCAAATTTAACGTATCTATTACTTAATCGTTATCTAATACTTTAGTGTATCTATATTATATATCTTTCTTCATCTATGTATGTATTTAATATGTATAAGTTTATGTAATTTATAAACTGATAATTGCAGTACGTCCCAACTGCTACAACCATTGTACTTTTTAATTTTATAATGAAATTTATAATTAGCTTTACTTTTAAAAAACTGTTGCCCTATTTACCATTGTACTAGCATTAAGCCGTTGATTTCTTAAATAAACAAATAAATAAAGTAACTGCCTCGGCTACTAAGCACACTGCCCTGTCATCTATCCCGTGTAAAACACATTCTACCGCCCTAGTTCCTACTATTCCACACCTATTTATCAATGTTTTTTTTTTTATTCTTACTCTTCCAGTGAATCATTTAATCGAGCACGTTTAACATATTGCCAAGCATTTGCCCATAATTTTCTTCGACAGGGAATGTAGACAAAAGCTTTCTTTGCCACTCTCCCCACGTAAAAGGAACAGACGATAACCCCTCAAACCACCTCTGGGCAACACCTTTTAATTTTGGCAGCGCAAAGTGTACTATTTGTTTTTCTGACCAACTATATATTGTAGCACACTCGTTAACCTTGTGCAACCACATGGTCATCGTCTGCTCCCTTCGGCCGGGATCAAACTTGGGCATTGGATTATGCATGCTTGTCCCTATTTTGTCCGACGAATCCGTTTGGTTCATAGATTTTACTATTTGTGCTATCTTCATTAAACTATCTATACTTAAAGACGGATTGTTTGACTCACCCACCGTGGCGGCTTGGTGTTCTGCATTGGTAGTTGCAGCCACGAGTACCAGCCGATCGTCCCGACGGCGCGGCTGATCCCGTGAACGACGATCACCTGAGCGCCTTCCACGCGACGACGGTATTGAGGGCGCCGGATGTACGAGCGACAGCGGCGGTCCCGGACCTCCGGGCTAACGCCCCGTGATTCGCCACTGCTATCTTCAGATCGGCGGTCTCGTGAGTGGCAGCTTCGCGCCCGGTAGCCAGGCGATTGTGGCCGCACAACACGCTCACGTGACTGAAGTTTCTTTCCTTCATTGTGCTGGTTGTACAGCGTTTCATGATGCAATCCAAGCTCCTCATGGCTGGATGGTTCTTCAGACGTGCGCACTACACGACGATGGTGAATGTGCGATCGACACGGAAGCACCGGACTGCGCTGGCTCCCATACTCGTCCATGCAGCGACTGGCCCGGTCACATAAATCGCGGCATACCGGACTTTGTGACCGGGTTCGATAATGGTCAGCTCCAGTGCGCCTGGAGTGCGACCGACCTTTGCGAACTGATGGCGAAGTTTTAGACTCCACATTAATCTGAAAAAATCAATTGGTACGCGTAGTTTCTGGCATAAAGAGGAAAGTGGTAGCAGCAAGCTATGTAGTCTTGTAACCATAAATAAGTACAGACTAGATAAGGACGGGTCCGAGTACTAAAAGAGGAAAATGTGAATAAATAACTCTTAATTAAAGTTCCACCTTAGACGTAGATCAACAACGTAAATCAGCGAATGATTAAAGGAAAATAGCTACCGAAACTCATTTATACTGCTTTCCTCTTGAAATAAAAATATTTATTCGTTCAAATTTTTCTAATGATTATATTGTACACTAGTGGATGGTCTCAGCTTCGCACGGGTAGCGTTGTTTTTTAAATATCTGAGATTTCTTTCTTCAGTCACTGCTCAAGCATTGTGAAATTCAGCGCAATGTTTTCAATTTATTAAATTTATAGCACTCCCTAAACAGTGTAGTTTGGTGATTTTTAATGCGCTTTAATGAACGGTTCAGTATTTCCGTTTAATAGCAAATTTTGGAATAAAACGCTATGAAGTATTTATAACAATCTAAAATATAAATCATTACGTGTTGTAGGATGCAACTACTGGCGCCATCTAGTATGTTATATGTAAATTAGTAACGATTCGGTTTTGGTCACGGGCGTGATGGCTTATTTTATGTATAATTTCGGTGTTTCTCTACCGATTTCTATGATTCTTTTTTTATTGAATAGGTAATAATGCCACCTTTTTTAAATTAGGGATGAATGAGAGGTTTACAAACGTAAGAGTAAACAAATATAATCAGAATGTTCCGAACTGCTAAGCTATCAGGAATTACACGTGTTATTGTGAGTCAACTGTAAAAGATAGACATAAACTGTTGAGGATTTTTTTTTAGATAATTTTATGTAAAATATTTCCGTCGTACATGATTTCTATGTAAGTTTAACCATTAAGGCTGCACACGCGACGGAAGCTTAAAAAATGTAGTAACTTCTCCCGTTTTCCGTTCTCTGCTGGAAAGTATACAAAAACCTGCCCAGGAGTATGGAAAATAATTGTACCAAGTTTCGTTGAAATCCGTCAAGTAGTTTTTGTTTCCATAAGGAACATACAAACCGACAGACAGACAGACAGACAGACAGACAGACAGACAAAAATTTTACTGATTGCATTTTTGGCATCAGTATCGATCCCTAATCACCACCTGATAGTTATTTTGAAAATATATTTCATGTACAGAATTGACCTCTCTACAGATTTATTATAAGTATAGATTATTTATTGTACATTCGCCGCTCATGCACTTGCTACCAATTTCGCAGTATTCATACTTTATTAATTTGACTCGTTTCCGGCCGGTTATATCCTCTCCGGTAGTATAAGTCAAATGAGCAGCCAATATTTATATTTCGTTTAATTGTACCGGAAGGATACTTATAAATTATCTCAAGTCAAATCAGCAACTATTATAACTTAACTGGGTACGTAGACAGAGAATTACAATAGACCCAGGGGAAGCGTGTCGGCAAGTGAGATGGGTAATACAAAATAGTGTTGTTACTCAAAATAGTTTTCCCCGTATTGTGGGTAATTTTACAATATTTTTTTTGAACTTTATCTTCGAAATTTTCCAATCAATTGTTATATAATTATTATCATTATAGTAGTTTTTTATTGGTTATTGGTCAAAGTAAGTCCAAAACATATAAAAGTAAACCTATGAACCGTGTATCCAAACGATCTGCATGCTCGTCGTCATCGGGGGCTGATGAGTCCCGCGCATAGATCACACACATCCGAAAACTATATCAAATTAGAGCAAAAAATATTTACTATCCATCAAAATAAGGTCAACCCTCCGAAGGGATTGCAGATCGTTTAATTAGATACATAGTACTATATGTATTTGCGAAATAAATAAAACAATCGAATGTATTACTGAAAAGGTTTAATTCTTTAACATTATTACATTAGTACATTATTACAAGTGTGTGTGGGTGCATGGTAAATATTACATGGCTATAATGATGAATTCTAGCACTTAATGAACGTCATAATGCCCACCGCATCACTTGACTAAAGAAGAACAGGCGACAAACTCCTCCAATGCATTCTCCTATTACACTAGTCATTAAGTTGTACGTATCACGGGGCTAACGAGATCTAAAAAAATGTTTTTATATATCATAAACATAAAAGTACTTAATAAACATCATGAACAAGTCCTGCCTAACTTACCACCTGCTCGGAAACTAAAACTGAAGGTAAAAGAGCAGGCGAGAAAATCCAATATGTATGCTTAGCCTAAGACTTACTGTAGTTACATATTTACTGGTTGAGTTGGACATAACATCCCTGACCAGACTGTCTTATCATTTACAAAGACATTTAAACTATAGTAACCTTAAGAGCATAAGGAAAGTTTTATCACATTTTTGAACTTCGTGTCTGGTAATGCAAGTAATTCATTCGGCTATGTATTGTAGAAGCGAATACCATCCCCCATAAAAGACTTCCTAATTTTGGTAAGTCTAGTAAAAGTAGTTGCTAGCTTATTTTTATTTCTAGTATTTCTACTGTGAGTGTCACTGACCAAACGGAACCTGAGCAAATTTTTCCTGACAAACATGATACTCTCGAAAATATACTGACTGTAAACAGTGAGCACATTGACTTCTTTAACAATATACACTTAATAATATTAGCGATAAACACAATATAGTCTTTCATACTTGTACACCCAAACGACGAAAATTTGATGATGACGCAGTAGGCTGAAAATTTTTCATTGTATAAATGTTATCATTAGATTCATTAATCTGAAATCAAAATATAATTATTGTACAGGACTTGGGGACGTGGATTAAACACTTAATAATAAAGTATGAGATGATATTTTTTTAACTTACTAAGGTTAGAACAGCACCAGGTAATAATAAAGTTAATTTCTTTTTCTTAAATAAATACTTTTTTTCAAAATGAAGACTACAAATTTTGGAGTATTTTGTAGGAGTCCAGTTAATTTTTCCAGTTGATAGAACAATCCATTCTCTTAAGATAATATTATCTTCATTTGGAAAACTGTAAAAAAATCTACTCTTCATATACCCACATTAACAAGAAAAATAGTACATGCCATGGAATCCTTTTTAAGAACTTAATAATAAACATCCTTTTTATAACTTATATTAGTATATTGAAATACATATTTTTTATTTAATCCGGGGCTTTAGGGTAAATAAAATACTTGTGCTGGCAACATTACAATGATAGAGATTTTAGGTTATCAAATTTTAAATATAATTTTCATGCATTTGCAGTTTATTTTTCTGCATAAATTAGATATGTATGTGTCATAAATAGAAAATATAGTAATCTTACATTGTTATTATTCTAAAACTAAATGGTACTTACGAGTGGAAAGACAAATCTGGTTGCTTAGTTTCGCTATTACTTTTACACGATATAACACTGCACCTGACCATTTTATTGAATGTTTAATTATTTCTAATGTTAAATTATATTTCTATTTATTGCCAGAACCGATCTCACATAAATAATTAACTAAAAAATCAACGAAATTCTTAATTTTTCAGCTTTTCAATTCAAAAACGGTTTGTTTATTTTGAAAATGTCAAACGGTTTGTTTAGCAAAGTACTTTGCCGGCTTGGCCAGCAGTAAGGGACAGCAAATTATATGGTCATGTCTCACTTACTCTTAATAATTTTTATATTTATTTTCTCCGTCTAGTGCGAGTGAAACAAAATATATGCAGATGTCTATTGTAATTCTCTGTCTACGACTGGGTATCAGATAAACGTTAAAATATACCGGAAATTGACAAATAAATTGTTACTCATTGAAGAAAAAATAACTGTAGGGAACAATACAGTCAGACACAACCTGTATTTAGTATTACCCGATTTCTAATTTGATAACTTCTACTGTTTGCTTACCAACTTCATAGAGTTGGTTACATCAGGTCAGAACAACACAGTATATACATACAATACATACATAATGCTGACGCATTAAAAAAAAAAACTGGTTCTATCCCCACTTCTGAAATGTCAGGCCTTACGGGATGGTATTCAATACTAGAGAAATCTATAACCTCTACAAATAAAACTCTGTTTAATTAACTATCATTTCATATAATCAACACTATACTGTTCTACAATAACTACAGCAAATATAGTTCCGTAGCAAGTGACTATATACATACATTCAATAGCGTTACATGAAACACCTATGCACATTTTAATACATAGTAGTAGTGAAGCATTTAGGCATAAATATACTATCTATACTTAAGCACAAGTATATATACACTTAGTTATTAATACAATTAGCAATAGGTAGTTAATGTTATAACTTACATAATATCTTACAAGCAGCAGTTCCTCTCGACTAGACAGTCAGAACTCGAATGACGCAGCTATTTTTTTTTTTTTTTTGTTTACCGGTGGGGAAATCCTCATGGATCCCCCGTATACGGATACCCCTGCCGCTCGAGAGAGCGACAGTGGTATGTCGGACTTTTACCGACTAAAACCCCACCGGTTCGGTGCTGCTGGCCCTGCGGCCTGTGCGGCGTCACCATGACTTGTGTGCCGGGCGGCTGAAGGCCGCCCTGGCGGCGAAAAGGAGTGTACCTAAGCTAAGTCGGATAGGGTAACTAAGTCGGATAGGGTGAATGACGCAGCTACTGGCACGTCACCCGTTTTAAACACTGAGACAAACAACTCCGGTACGGTAGTGGGGGTTGCACGTGCGCATGCAGCTGCGTCACTCAGTAATACGATCTTTCATTTTCAAACTTATGAATTAAACTTGTAGTTATTCAAAAGTATATATTTAAGTATACAATGATACATTATGTTACAAGTATTATCACCTTATATAAAGTGGTGATGACAACTTTGATAACATTCAATAAATTTTAATGTTGTTTTATACCGTGATAGCCCAGTGGGTAGAACACTCGGTTATCGTGCAAACGACTAGTGTTCAAATCCTGGGTCGGGCCTACACCAATTTGTCTTTTCTAAAGACATATGTGTGGTTAATTTATCATGGTTGTTAACGGTGAGGGAAAACATCGTGAGGAAACCCACATGGCTGAGTTGTACTTAGTCATGTGACAGTGTATTCGTACAAAACGGCGATAGGCCTGCCCCCTATCACGTGAGTACACTGTCCATGCAAAACGTGGGTACTCTGAACACTAGGTGACAAAGTCACGTGATGTTCAGAAGTATTAGTACCTCTGCCAACCCCTTCGGGGATATTCGGCGTGAACGTTTATGCTTATGCTTATGTTTTAATAACTGCATAGTGCCAGCTTAGAATAGCACTACCCCATTTCTTCCAGTGGGTGTACGTAAGAGGCGACTAACGGTATTGGGGCTTTTAAGCGATTGTTGGGCGATGCGGTTAGAGATCCATCAACAACAATCTTTATTTCACCATCTTTTCCCCACGAAAATTCCAAAAGTGGCTTAGGAATTTTTAATTCCCTAGCTCTGTCTACCCCTTCAAGGGATGTATAGCCGTGAGTATATTATGTAACATAACATATACATAACATAAACGTTCACGCCGAATATCCCCGAAGGGGTTGGCAAAGGTACTAATACTTCTGAACATCACGTGACTTTGTCACCTGCTGTTCAGAGTGCCCACGTTTTGCATGGACAGTGTACTCACGTGATAGGGGGCAGGCCTATCGCCGTTTTGTACGAATACACTGTCACATGACTAAGTACAACTCAGCCATGTGGGTTTCCTCACGATGTTTTCCCTCACCGTTAACAACCATGATAAATTAACCACACATATGTCTTTAGAAAAGACAAATTGGTGTAGGCCCGACCCAGGATTTGAACACTAGTCGTTTGCACGATAACCGAGTGTTCTACCCACTGGGCTATCACGGTTGCCCAGTATATTATGTATGTATGTAAATTTTAATATCTTGTCGCTTGTCCACGCCATCGAAGCCGCCATCTTTAATAAAAAGGTTCACGCGCTGCACTGCACTACCGCATCCACTGACAGTTGACATCGAACTGAATAAGCCGCCAACGTGTGAACACTGTTGGCGGGACGCGCCAAGATCCTTTGATGTGTGGTAAAAAACCGACACCGCGCCGGATAGCTGGCCAACGTTGGCCACCAATCACCAACACCACCAATGTAGCGCCAAGTAGCCCTCTACACGCTGGCCCACTGTGTACTGCTACCATAAAAGAGGCACGCTCCCGTTGTATTATGACTCTGTCTATAGTGTTTATAGAGAAACCTCTATAAACACTATAGACAAAGTACGTTACATCCATATACCAAATTTCAACTTCTACATCCAGTAGTTTCAGCTGTGCGTTGTCTTTATACAATAGATCAAAATACAAGTTGATGATTGGTTATTGCTGCTATCGCACAGTGATTCGATTAGAACAAGCTAGCTGGACAAAAGTCATTGTTGAATTTCCCGGAATTCCTCGCCTAAGCCCCTAGCTAACACCCCCAATGATCCAATTCCAAGAATTGTTTGCGCCAGATGTCAACCACTGATCAGGTAATTCAGCGAGTATAAATAGAAAGGGCTAAAAAATGATTAAATAATTGCAATTTTGCGCTAACACAAGTAACATCATATGTCAGTGAAATCAAGTGTTTTAAAAAGTTTTAGTGATGGATCTTCAAGTTAAAGGTATGTCCTTCTTAATTATAACTAGTAATGGATATTTTGTAAACTCACTTTAATTTCAGAGCTCGTTTTTAAAAAAAAAAGTCAGTTTATTTACGATTTTATCTTTTTATTGGACTAGAAAGTACTTGTATCCTCATGTATCCGGGCTAGACTTTTTATATGTAGTAGCCATAACTGTAAGCTATAAGATTTTATTAATTTTAGCCTGCACACTCGAGTCCATCTTAGTTTTTTTTTCCGTTTTCCAGAATACGAATTCTCAGTGGCAAAAATGGAGTTCTTTGATGAATGGCTCCAACACCCCAAACAAAATCGTAATAGCAGAATTTTTGATTTTCTATCACTGCAAAATGATTTTGCTAACATTACGGAGGCATCTGCGAGAGAAATAAGGATGAGAATTGCCAGTTTATCAGTGAAATTAGAACAAAAATGGAAAACTTCTGGAAAGAGTATCAATCGCTTGCAGTCTGAGTGGTTAGCTGGGTTCTACATATTTAAAGTATCCGTTTACCACTCAGCACCATCAGCATCTGGAAAACGTCCACAACATCCTGGACGTCCATCAGTTAATTTCCCTGAAGCAAGTGAAAAAACGAAAAGGAGGCGCGTGGACGATCTTCTTCAAACACGGGACGTAAACGATCATAATTAGTTAGGTTTTTATTTACTTTTGTCACAAGTTTTTCATTGTTATTGTGTATTTCGCAGAAAGAATAATAATAAGTTAAGATTTTTTTGTTCCTACTTTTGTGATAATTTTTTTATTGTTATTTAACTACCTATCTCAATATACGAAATATCTATAATATTTTTTTGCTTCTTTGGTTCCCGTGACCTTAACTTAGGGTGATTATGTTATGTTCATGCAATTACAGTAAAAAATAAAAACCCGCATACCGTGAGGTATGTGTTGCACCCTACAACGGCGAATGGGCTCACCACCTATCACGTTGGGTCTCTAAATACGCTTGGTGAACCGTGGGTACTTGCTATGCAAGTGGCTATGCCTACCCTGCATGGAAATAAGGGCGTGATTGTATTTATTTATTTTATTTAAAAAAAAAAAAACTCAAAAAAAAAATTTACTTAAAAAAAAAATGACCTAAAACCTAATAAACACATCATAAGAAAGCCTTATGAAGAAAAAAATCCACAAAAATAATTTTGTCTAGCTAGCTTGTTCTAATCGAATCACTGTGTATGTGTGTATCGTCGTGAACAACGGGCGTATTAAAAACAAGCAAATTATTACATATACTCACGCCGTTAGTAAATAAACTAATAGCCGGAGAGCTGACAGGCATTTTTGAGTACATCCTTGAGGCACATTGAAAATATTATTGTTGATTAGTTGCGAATGTGTGGATGATGAAATGGCCGACCTGGCTGGGAGGTTGCGGGGCGTTAATGAGCTATGAATTTTTTAATTCGCAATTTTTCTCATGCAGAAAATGTTCTTGAGGCACTTTGAATCTTACAGCATTTTAAAGTCTGATGTTTAATTAAACGATATATCATGATGCCAGGCGATTTGGTTGGGATTTAAATGGTGACAGGCGATTTAAAGTTATATTTTTTTTTGCGCAAAAAATGTACTTGAGGCAAGCTGGGATCTATACACAATAATTGTTGTGTTGATAAGATGCCATATATCAAATGACAGGCCGTTCTGGCGGTTATTTAATCTTGCCAGGTGATATCATTTTATTATTATTTATTATAAAAAAATAAATTTTTACAAAAAAAATTTGATATACTTTTTATGTAATTTTTTTTATTCATTGATATCTGATGGAATCTCCTCGTCACTTGTGAACTCGTCCATAGAGTTGAGTTCTATGAACTCTTCTTCATTGTCTGAAAATAAATAAAAAAAAATAACAAATGTGAAATACAATTAATAGTGCGAGTATTTAACAAATTATTATTACATACATAACATAACATAAACGTTCACGCCGAATATCCCCGAAGGGGTTGGCAGAGGTACTAATACTTCTGAACATCACGTGACTTTGTCACCTGGTGGTCAGAGTACCCACGTTTTGCATTGACAGTTTACTCACGTGATAGGGGGCAGGCCTATCGCCGTTTTGTACGAATACACTGTCACATGACTAATTACAACTCAGCCATGTGGGTTTCCTCACGATGTTTTCCCTCACCGTTAACAACCATGATAAATTAACCACACATATGTCTTTAGAAAAGACAAATTGGTGTAGGCCCGACCCAGGATTTGAACACTAGTCGCTTGCACGATAACTGAGTGTTCTACCCACTGGGCTATCACGGCTGTCTATGTCGGCTATTACATACCTGTAGCATTTTCATCAGAGTGTTCAAATGTCCCAGGATCAATTGCATCGATAACTAATTGCGGCATGCAATCCCCATCAAACCAATAAAAATCCAGTTTATCCTCCTTCAGCTGCCATCCATGTTCAGTGGGTACTAGGTTACTTGGAAAACGTAAATGTGCATTTCTCCAGATACTTGTAACATATTGAGCTCTTAAAAGCTGTTGGTGCAACTCTGCTTTACATGGTGGTAACGTAGACGGATCATAGTTTTTTTGAAAGGCTCTTCCGTGCTCTTAGCTTTAAATGTCTTGCAAAATTTTTCAAACCGTGCTATGTTTATATCTGCGATATTATTGACACCGTACATTTCACACACGAACTTCTCAAGCATGTTAAAAACCTCATTGCGTAAATCTGTCGTATGCGCACATCCTAGATCAATAAACGCTTTTTGATACAGTTTATTTTTCATTAATAGTTGGAAAGGCCTCCGCTTGCCTTTATTAAAAAATGAAGGATTGTAGTCACACCCAGTGACTGCATGAAAGCCAGGCAAACTTGCGCATACTGAATTTCCGAATTTGGCATATAATTGTGATATATCAATGAATCTTCTTCTATTTCCAGTGCCGTATTCCATAAAAATATTCAGTTGGTCTGTCATTTGATATATGGCATCTTATCAACACAACAATTATTGTGTATAGATCCCAGCTTGCCTCAAGTACATTTTTTGCGCAAAAAAAAATATAACTTTAAATCGCCTGTCACCATTTAAATCCCAACCAAATCGCCTGGCATCATGATATATCGTTTAATTAAACATCAGACTTTAAAATGCTGTAAGATTCAAAGTGCCTCAAGAACATTTTCTGCATGAGAAAAATTGCGAATTAAAAAATTCATAGCTCATTAACGCCCCGCAACCTCCCAGCCAGGTCGGCCATTTCATCATCCACACATTCGCAACTAATCAACAATAATATTTTCAATGCGCCTCAAGGATGTACTCAAAAATGCCTGGCAGCTCTTGGGGTATAACTAACAGCAAAATATTCGCAAGTCCAAATACGGTATTGAGTCCACGATATGTTTCGTCTATGAGCATACTTGTATATCTGTAGAGCTGTTAAATTCATGTCAAAAAGACGTTGGTGTAACTGCGGAGACAAAAAATGCTCCGCAGTTACACTGGTTGATCAGCGCGGTGTTCGGTGTAACAGCGGAGCATACCCCAAAAAAAAACAAATGGATGTACCCTAAAGCATATGCAACATTTATTTTATTACGTTTACCCCATCAGTGCCTATATATAGCAACTCAATTTCATAATTATCCTTTTCAACTATTTGTTTTTGTAAATATCAGATCAGTAACACATTTCATTTCACACATTTGCCGTGTAGTGTCGGCTTAGAATAGCACTACCCCGTTTCTACCGATGGGTGTACGTAAGAGGCGACTAACGGTATTGGGGCTTTTAAGGGATTTTTGGGCGATGCGGCTGGAGACCCATCACCAACAACCTTTACTTTACCATCCTTTCCCCACTAAATTTTCCAAATGTGGCTGAGGAATTTCTAATTCCTAAGCTCTGGCTACCCCTTCTAGGGATTTATAGCCGTGAGTATATGTATGTATGTATGTAACACATTTCCTGCTGTGTAGTGTCGGCTTAGAATAGCACTACCCCATTTCTTCCGGTGGGTGTACGTAAGAGGCGACTAACGGTATTGGGGCTATTAAGGGATTTTTGGGCGATGCGGTTGGAGACCCATCACCAACAACCTTTATTTCACCATCTTTACCCCACTCAACTTTACAAAAGTGGCTGGGGAATTTCTAATTCCTTAGCTCTGGCTACCCCTTTTAGGGGTTTATAGCCGTGAGTATATGTATATATGTAACACAATTCCAGGTTTCTTCATTACTGATTCGAATAAATAATATGGCCTATGCTCAATGCTTGGTTAAAATAAAACAAGAGGCCATGAAAGAAATAAAACTATAACGTTTAGAAACATTACATTATTTACAAAAACATATTTCAATTTCACAAACACGCGACAATCACTAAGATGATTAAAATATAATCATCTATTTGGAAATGCATCAAAGATTTTATGTAATAAAATATTATAAACATTCATTATCTTTCTCAATTTTTTTCTTGAGCTCATCAGAATATGAAAAGGCGTTCGTATCTTGTTTGGTGAAAATTCTCGCTTGCTTCACTTCCGTGTCGGATAGCTTTGGAAGGGATCGTAAAAACATCTGAAATTAAACAAATAAATAATAATTTAGCGTGATTCGTGAAAGGAGAGGTGTGGAAGATGATATTGTAAAAAAGATAGAAAAAAGAATGTCGAGATGGTTTACGCACATAGAGAGGATGGATAGCAAATTAGTTAAAGAGATTTTTAAAGCTAATGAAAATAACCAAGATTTATGGAATTGTTTATGATAGTGTTAAAAAGCTTCGGAAATCTGATTGTAAAAATATCCATTTGGGGTTCTACAGCTGCAGATTGGCGGCCATTGGCGGCCATTGGCGTACCGGACGACATGTACGTAAGAGCAGGCATTTATTTTATTAGGAAGAATTACTTAATTTTTCTAAATAGTGAAGTAAACTATGCAATGGCAATTAAAAATCTCCACCTTTAATAATGGGGATCTTTCGGGAAGATCGGGACCTTGCTGTGTAGTGTCGGCTTAGAATAGCACTATCCCATTTATTCCGGTGGGTGTACGTAAGAGGCCACTAACGGTATTGGGGCTTTTGAGGCATTTTTGGGTGATGCGGTTGGAGACCCATCATCAACAATCTTTATTTCACTATCTTTTCCCCTCGGAACTTCCAAAATTGGCTGAGGAATTTATAGTTCCTTAGCTCTGGCTACCCATTCTAGGGATTTATAGCCGTGAGTATATGTATGTATGCATAGATGTACTAATAAAAAACCGTAGATAAGTCATGCGCGCTCATAAGTGGCACTTAAAAGACAGGCTAAATGGCTCATCTGACTTCAGTCGCGCACTAGCTGTCGTCGCAATCGTTCACCTGTTTTGGCGTGTTTGTTTATCAAAATAATCGAGAATGCCGTCGTGTGTGATGAGATTTTGCACAAACTATAGTAGAAAAACTACAAAAATGATGAGATTACTTATCATTCGTAAGTATTATAAATTTACAACGTTTTATTATAATTTATAATAAATCATGCGTATAGGTCTTAATTATTCTTTGTCAAACGGTCGTTTTAGTGTCATATTTCACGACGGTACAGAGAAAATATGTTTATCTCTTTTTAGCGCTTGCTTCTATCTCGCCTACATTTCAAATGTATTTCTTGGTGTGTTGTTTGGATATATTTCTATTGGTGTGCGTTCATCTGCCGCAATCGGTGCCACTCGTAAGCGCCGGTTTCCTCGTAAATGACCTATCTAACGTTTTTTAATCTATGTATGTATGTATGTACCTATGTCCAGCAGTCGATATCTATCTTGAGATTTCAAAATTATTTGTAAACTTACCGTACGCGTCATCATGTTCATGCCGTGTTTTTGTTTCATATGCTTTTTTAGAAGATACGGCTTTTGGTACCTGCAATTAGTAGTAGTAGTTATAGAACACAGTAAATGATGGGGAAAAAAATACACGATTGGATATATCGATGTGACATGCATGAATAAAATAGATGTTGGTGATTAGTTCATTGTCTTAAATTTGCTGTTTAACATTTGAACAATTTGAAATATACGATGAATAAAATTGTATTGCAACATGCTATATTTTCATAAAAACTGTATAGGCTCCACTCCACTGGCATAAATCATTATGTATGTATATATACGCGTAGGTTTAAGATCTATAATTTTACTGCTTAACTGTTCATTTAAACATTATAGTTATTAAAAAAACTAAATAAAGTTCATTTTTACTGCGCAGGCGTTTTTTTCCGTCCCTGTCACTCTCAGTAGGATTGACATATGTTTGGGCTTTTTATGATATAATGATAGTTCAATGATACACTGCTTAAACCCAAATATTCTGTTTATTTATTTAACTATGATAAGTTGATGAAAATGATAATGATAAGTGAATGTGACCAGTAAGTACGGTTACGGTAAACACAACAAATTCTACATAATTTCTAAATAACTAATACATTATAATCCGAGCGGAGCCGAATATTACCGACAATCCACGAGTGCAGTGTTAGGTGATATTGCACCGAACAACTTAAGAGTGAGCGCAATAGCTGCAAAATGCGGAATGACCCTTAAGGTACTTAAATTTTCTCTAATACTAAGTAACGTAACGTATATAACGACGCAGTTTGGGTAGGCCCAAAGTGGAAGACGACTCAAAGAAGTTGCGGGAAACCGATGGATGAGAGCAATACAGGACCGGTCGTTGTGGAAATCTTTAGGAGAGGCCTAGGTCCAGCAGTGGTCGCCTATTGGCTAAATGATGAATATGAATTATGCATAGTGTTAATTTCCGTTGCTGGCAAATCTGGAATTGGCCTCGATCTCGTTTTTAAAACATACCCTTTTTATATATTAAATCGATTAAAGATATAAAACTAAATAAATTTGCCTATGGAATGCTTATCTGAAGTTATGTAGTTTTCAAAATAATTAATAATGAAAAAGTGTCACTGCCTAGATCAAACTGGGAAAGTATGGTAAGGTTCTTAGCCTCAGCTGAAATAAAAGAAAAACATCTGGTCAAATCACAAGATGTTTTTTTTTTATTTCAGCTGAGGCTGAGAACCTCACCATACTTTCCCGAGGTCTAGGCCAATTGATGCGGCAGCGACAGTTCACGGTGTCGCTTCTGTGTATGAGTACAGTATATATACCGAGCTGTGTAGTGTCGGTTTAGAATAGCACTACACCATTTCTTCCGGTGGGTGTACGTAAGAGGCGACTAACGGACTTCGGGGTTTTTAAGGGATTTTTGGGCGATGCGGTTGGAGACCAATCACCAACAACCTTTATTCTACCATCTTTCCCCCACTCAACTGACAAAAGTGGCTGAGGAATTCCTAATTTGTCAGCTCTGGCTACCCCTTTTAGGGATTTATAGCCGTGAGTATATGTATGTATGTATGAGTCTTTTTGCTTCAAACACACAAACATCCAAACTTTAACATTTATAATATTAATAGGATTATCCAAGCGAACGGACTACGGTGTGCTAGTAATAGTTAACATATATATACAGGTTGTCCCAAGAAATAGTGTCAAGCGGAAGTCCAAGGACAGAATACCCCTAGAGGTACCCGAATTACCCCCATGTATGTTCTTCGACTTTTTGTAGTTTTCGAAATATGTTTTTTTTCATATTTTTTTGTTAAACCTTGGCTTATTTGACATTATTGGTCACAGAGACATCAATTGTTGAGATACAAGCTTGATTTTTTTTCTGAAATAGGTGAACAGTAGCACTTGCAAAAACAAAAGCAATTCGGTATGCAAAGTTTTACAAAAGTTGTGCTGATTACGAAACCATTTCGAGATATTATGTTGTTAAAACATATTTTCTTGAAATTAAATCGAACAAAGCTTAGATGACCATTATTTTAACAAAAAACTGTGCCAGTATTTGACCTTCCGCGTTAATTCAAAGACATTCCTTTTACAGTTTATTAATAAAATATCGAAAATCATAGGTTTGTTTAGTATAATATCGTAATAATTTCATTTGAGATCACAAATTCCTGAAATGTTTTGCAATCAGCGACATTTTTACTAAACATTTCGCTTCATTTGCATGTTGCTACGTGATATTTTCTATCGATGACGTCATTAAGTACAATAGTTAAACAATCTTTAAAAAATCATAACTTTGCAATAAATCATTTAAAATAAAAAATATTCAAATCAGTCTTTTATTTTCGTGTTGGCTATCGAATAAAAATATTTAATAAATACCAACAAAAAAAACGTTGCATACCGAATTGTGAGCCGATATGCTACTATTAAGCCATTAAAAAAATGTTGAATCCTAAGTTTGTTAAAATGTTTAAATTAAAGATCTCTTTTGAAACGATTTAAAAAAAAACTTATCCCAAAAATGGCTCCAAGGTTTAACAAAAAAATATGAAAAAAAATCATATCTCGAAAATTGCAAAAAGTCACAGAACATACATTGGGGTAATTCGGGTACCCCTAGGGGTATTCTGTCCTTGGACTTCCGCTTGACACTTTTTCTTGAGACACCCTGTATATACTCACGGCTATAATTCCCTAGAAAGTGTAGCCAGAGCCAAGGAATTATTATTTTCTCAGCCGCCTTTTCCCCACTCACTTTGAGTGGGGAAAAGGCGGTAAAATAAAGGTTTTTGGTATGGGAAAAATCCAATAAAAAGCCCCAATACCCTTAGTCGCCTCTTACGACACCCGTAGATAGAAAGGGGTGGCGACATTCTAAGCCGGCACTACACGGCAAATAATAGTTACCGTTGCTGGCAAATCTGGCACTGGTGCTGCGACGGTAGGCCACGGTGTCGCTTGTCGCAGTGTAGGAGCAGCGCGCTCTTCTGGGCGTAGCGACGGCCGCAGCCCGCAAAACCGCAGACGAATTGCTTGCCTATATAAAGAGATATTGCGAGGAGTGTTAAGAGGTTGTGAAAGATTTGTTCAGTGAGTAAAATGCCTTTTTTGTATTTTTCATAAATTTGACACGAACAATAAATTTCGTTACAAACGATAAATTTGTTACACACCAACCAAACCCCGAAGGCTGTAGTGTCTGGCACTAAATCTTTCAAACAACTAAAACGCCAAGAACAAATAAGGCTACAACAAGACAAAAAGGGAGAGCTACACCTAGGTTTCAAACGCAAACTTATCTATCAATAACGAGCAGTCCATTCCCGATCGTCACTTTGTACTATCCTTAAAAACCTCTCTGGCTTCCCTTACATTCAGAATTTTTCGCCTTGCGTGGCTGTGCTCTACTAACATACCATGCTCATTCTCTCTGCATTCATGGCTCTGTATAATATCTTTTGCCATTTTAATTTCATGTATTCGCTTTATGTGCCTAAACCACCTTATGGGTCCAATTCCACCAGAGATCGCTTTGATGAGTTCAAAATCGATCGGTGGGATCGCTTGATTTACGAGTTTTGAGGGTCGCGTCATTCACATTAGATAAATGAAACGATTCAATTGGTTCTTTAAAAACAAGTATTCCTCGCACATCTCAATTAATTTATTTGAATGAGCATCATTTTTCTTGCAACAATGGAGCTCAGTTGACTTTAAAAAAGGTTTAAAGCCTCAAGAATGTTTTGAACTTTTGGCTTCTACTTTTGGCGAGTCTGCTTGTTCCCGAGCAACAGTATTCAATTGGTTTGCTGAATTTAAAAGAGGACGGGGATGTCTCGAAGATGAAGCGAAGACAGGACGCCCGCCAACCGCGGTCACGCAAGAAAACGTTCGTGCAGTCGAAAAACTTATTCGCAAAAACCGACGAATTACATATGTAGAGCTAGAGCGAGAACTAGGAATTGGAAACGTTGTTCGAGATGGGTGCCGCACAAACTTACCGATGAACAGAAAGACCGTCGGGTGGGTTGGTGCCTATTCATGATAGATAAATTCAACGGAGGCGAGAAAAAAAACGTATATGATATACTGACTGGTGACGAAACATGGCTATATAACTATGATCCCGAATCAAAGCGACAGTCGACTGTATGGTGCTTTGAAGAGGAGCCAACTCCAACGAGATGTCGCCGTGCACGAAGCACACAGAAACAAATGGTCGCCTCGTTTTTCTGCAAAACGGGTCATATTGCTACTGTTGTGCTAGAGAATGAAAGATCGGTGAACTCCGAATGGTATGTGACAGTTTGTGCTCCAACAGTAATATCAGCTTGGTGTTACAAGCGACCGAAGTCAGGAATCCGGCACCTTCTCTGGCACCACGACAATGCTGCGCCGCACACGTTGGCCAGAACACTAGACTTTTCCAACTCGAAAAATGTGTCAATTCTCCCTCACCCGCCATATTCCCCTGACCTAGCGCCTTGTGATTTTTATTTGTTTCCAAAAATCAAAGAACTAAAGGGGAAGAGGTTTGAAAGCAAAGAAAATGCGCTGGTTGCCTATAATTGCGAGATTTCTGAGATATCTAAAGAAGAGTGGTCATAGGTATTTTCCAATTGGTTCAGACGTATGGAAAAGTGTATACGTGCTCAGGGTGAATACTTTGAAAAGGTCGATACTTGTAATAAAGTTTATAATTTTTGAGTATCTAGTTTCTTTTGGCATGCCCCTCGTATACGTATATATATATATAAACATTGATATTAATAATTTTCTCAAATATTAGAAATATGTATTTCTTACCTTCATGTGATTTAACATGCTGAGTAATGGAGGATTTTGATTTGAACGAACTGCCACACTTGTCACATATAAATTCCAGTCCTTCTATGTGAGATTGTTGGTGACGCTGAAATTATTGATTAAATGTAAAGTTTTCTGTAAATTGCATTCGAAAAAGCGGAGAACCCAAGACGGAGAATAAATCCGACAAAAGTGAAGCCAGAGCTTTAAAGCTAGAAACTCGTCAGCCACATCTGGAAGTTGATAGGGGCTAGGGGATAAGATGGTAGAAATAAAGTATTGTTGGTGATGGTTCTCCAACCTACGACACCCGGGGGTAGAAAGGGGTGGTGACATTCTAAGCCGGCGCTACACGGCTAATGCCGTTAAGTTGATGCCTAGGAAATGTTAATATTAGAGCTCCCGCTGAGCCTTTTTGGGATTATTGTTCCCTGTTTTTTTTGCTTGTATGTTTTATGAGCTTTAACTACATACATACACATACTTACGGCTATAAATCCCTAGAACGGGTAGCCAGAGCTAAGGAATTAGAAATTCCTCAGCCACTTTTGGAAAGTGGTGATGGGTCTCCACCGCATCGCCCAAAAATCGCTTAAAAGCCCCCAATATTGTTTGTCGCCTCTTAAGTACACCCACCGGAAGAAATGGGGTAGTGCTATTCTAAGCCGACACTACACAGCTTTAACTAACACCTATTAAACTATTTGTGGGAATCTGTTAATACAAAAAAGGTTAGCGAGAGTTTTAGAATTAGTCACTATTTGACTATTTTCGCAAAATTAATAAATATAATGTAATATTTACCCATAGCGCAGCTTGGGAAGTATATTTGTTAGGGCACTCTTCGCATGCGAATGGTCGTTCCCCTCTATGTAGATGTTCATGCGCTGTCAGTGATATCTTCGTGACAAACACGGCTGAGCATTCTGTGCAGTTATACTGAATCCTGAATTTGTAATTAAGTTAGTCGAAAGCAGTATATTGCTCATAAATATATTTGTCAAATTACCGCATTGTATTTATGTGGGAATTGTGGGCTCAAAATTGTGAGGCCTTTGCCCAGCAGTGGGAAACCAACTAGGCTAATAAAATAAAAAAAAATCGGCATTGTTGGTTAGTAATAGCACTAAATAAAGGTTTGAGGCTTTAAGGCTATATGGCTGGAGACTCATCACAACCCTCCTTTTATTAAAAGTGCCTGAGGTTTGTTTTATTCTAAAGCTTTATAGTAGTAAGCATATGTATGTATTTGTCGCAGCCAACTGGTTAAATCGGCCAGCTAATTAAGCAGCTAGTTACTTAATTAAGCTCCGGCTCATAGTTAAAAGGCTAGCCCGCTTGTAAAATGAATTGTCGTCACCGAACGTCCAATCACCCGGCTGATTGAATGGAAAGCCCGTTGGTTTGGGCTGACGTTAAGTCAGGCGGGTGATTTGAATTTAGTACTTTTATTTATCGCCTGCAGCGCTAGTGTCAACAGCAACAAATATGGCGGAAGAATACGACCGTGCAGTTAAAACACTGCAGAAAAAGTTTTTGAGTTACTAAATTTTATACAAAATGCTAGGGTGACCATGAAACAGAGCCGCACCAATAGATGTGCTCTAGGTGTCATAACAGTTTAAGCTGCGTGAAGAGAGATTCATTATTTTGTTTTGAAACAGTAATGAGTTAAAATTAATACATAAGATTACTTTATATTTTTATATTCTCATGTTCTTGTACTTATAGTTACTGTGCCAAAGCTTTGTCCCATATAATTGTTAACCCCTCAGGGGAACACCGTTAAAAAGTATAAATTAGCATTTCCGCTAAAATAATTCATCGATCCCAGCGGCTATAAAAGTGCTAACAGACGATCGAACATGTACGGCGCGCACCATCGCACTGTGCGGTGCGCTCTAGCCTACAGACGATCGCACTGTGCGCCGCGCACCATCGCACCGTGCACCGCAAGCGCTTCGAACCAGCCCGCACCAATATTAATAATTATTATGTGCGGCGAACCACGCTACACACGTTCGTTTTTGGTACGGCCCGTACCACGAACACTGGTGCGCGCCGTACATGTTCAATCGTCTGTTAGCACTTTAATACAGCATGCAAAACAAGTATTCATAACTATCACAAATAAACCGACCGACAGAGGCGCCCGGGCGCCTCTCAACCGCTGAAGGGTTAGTATTGTATTAAATTAATATAATCAAAGTATTGATGCCATAAGAAGTACTTAACTAAGAAAAAATATTTTTTAAAGTTTTATACGTAAATATAATTTAGATGCCTTTTTAAAACTCTTTGTTTTAAAGTTTCTTGGTTTTTTTCATGCTGCATAAAATCTCATAGTCACCCTAGATAACTAGGCGGCGACATGACGTTCAGCCAAGTGGTTGGACGTTGTGTTCAACTAAATGGCTGACTGAAGTTTAGCCCTTTACTAAGAGCCGGCTTTTGATTAAGCGGCTAGCGGCTTTGTCAGCTGGCTGAATTAACCAGTTGGCTTGGCTGCGACATATATATGTATGTATTTAACCAACCATTGTTTGATATTGTAGAGACAGTCACTTAGGTAGTTTAAAGACAGATCTGGTTAACATTTTAAAGGTAAGGGAATCCAAATCAAATGAAAGAGCACAATGAGCATTTGAGAAGATTCATTATAGTTAGGGAGGAGGGATTCGTCAGGAACAATGTCGCGATGAAAAGTCTATAAGCAGGTGTCTAAGAAATCACTAGCAGTAGAATTAACAAAACTGAATAAGAAAGCTCTAAAATTATTTAGTTGTCTCTAATAATGACGAATTTTTAAGTGGAACAACTTCTTAGTGAAAGTCGGCTAAAGCCCATGGATGAGTACAATACTGAGACTACTGGTAGTTGCAGAAATATTTTGGGAGACCTTTGAGCAACAATGGATATCTAGGAGCTAAGATATTCAGGATAATATTAAAGTAAAGAGGTCTGTGAAGACCAAAACCTAATTACAAGAAGGCCAATACTGAGATACTTACTTTTCTTTTATTCCTTTTTGTTTAGGTGGGAGAAAAGGTCTATTTTGTCCTTTTCTTTGTATAACTTTAGCTCGTGCTTTCAACACGATCTGCCTATCCGGGCCTGGGCAGTGTTTTTCATGTTTCAGCAAATTGTCTCTACTGAAAAATTTGATTATATGTAAATAAATTAGAAAGTACATTTAAAGGAAACTGTTCCTTTGGAACTTAATAACTGTCTATTCTGGCAACTAAAATCCCAAGAATGTCTAGTTAGTCTTTATCATTTATACTTTTTATCTCTACATACATGTTATTTTCAAATAGAGAGGGAACAAAAGAATAATACAAATTATCATCGGACATATCATAGATTTCTAATCACATTCCCCACTCCTTTAAGGATAGATCCTTGAGGTAATGCCAAAACTACTCAATAATCTGAAATTCATGTGTATATTTTTCATCAAGTACTGAATTAGCACTGCTGATGATATTTCCATCATTATAATATACAATCTTAAATATTTCAATTTACTAAATATTATAACAATATTGCAGTCCTGCAACTGCAAGAAAATGAAAAATAATTACAAAGAGAAAACAATATACTAATCAACTTACCTTCTAAAGTCCACACCGCAGGCCAAGCAAATAAGATATCGAGTACCATGTTTATTTTGTCTATGTCGTATTACAGCATTCAGGGAAACATGTGACTCATTACAAACTAAACATCTGCAACAAAATAAATATAATTAAAGATGTTAAAATATTTATTTTTTTTAAGTTTGTATATTATCTTTGCATTTTTTAAAACAAGATTAGTGTCTGTCAACACAGTTGTTAATCTCTCTTGGTTTGGAAACTTTGCCATTTTGAAGGATATTAGTCTGTGCAGTGGAGCTTTTTATTACATTTCTGCAACTACATTATTACCAACCAAACTATCTTCCATCTATATACTACAATACAACAGTATTGAGGTGAAAAGTAAATACTGTTTTTTTATTGGTCGAATATAATTAATTGTTGATAAAGAAGAAAAAGATGTTTTTTTTGTTTAATTGTATATGTATGTAGTATAAAAATAATTGGATGGATTTTAATCAAATTGGCATGAGTGTCTTGCTGGAACTGACTGTCCATTTTGGAAAGGATTACAAAAAGGCCTTAAAAAGCCATATTTTTGATAGAAATATCTCGCCAAACTCTTTATTCATGGTTATTTATAATTATGTATATGAGAATGGTCTAGTACAGGTTGTCTTATATAAAAATGTAGTCTATGCAGAATTAGTCACAGCAGAAAGCTAGTAATACATATTCCTTAAATGAAAATATGTGTATTTAGCACTTCCTATATACAATAAATATTTCAATATATTATATATATAAGATGTAACGAAAGATACAAAAATCTATGCAAACCAGCAATAAGAAAACCACTTACTCAAATTTTGATCCATTTTTCCTGTAGAAATTAGGCGGAGGTGGTGGCATTTTTATAGATCTCATAATTTCAGCAACATGTTCAACCAACAATTCTTTATCATCTACATAGTCAGGATATTTTTGTCTCAATTCTTCAACAAACGATTTTACGACTAAAGTATGCTGTTTGTACCTTCTTCTCCTAAGATTTGATTCTTCATCATCCAACAAGTCTTCTGTGAGTCCATCAACATATTCCTCATCATAATTCTCTGACAATGTTTCTTCTTCAATTTGTTCCTTTTTAATCAATTGTGTATTATTTAAGAAGTCTGATCCCTCGTCAAGATTCTGAATATGGCTCATCAGCATTTCGTAACCATCAGGGCCCTCGTAATCTGTACTGTCGGAGGGTTCAAATTTAATTTCTGATTCGGCTATGTTATCTTTATTATACTCTTTATTACTATCTACAATTACTACAATCATTTCGTCCTCATCAGCCATTTCTTCAACCAAATAGATTTCAAATTCTTAGGTTAGGTCGTTTCGCTGAATAATTAAGTTTGTATTATTGTCACAAGGTAATTTATTTTTATAAAAGACACAATGATATATATTAATGGAAACAAAATGATCTCTTGCCAAACATAGAAAAATCATTTAAATTTATTTCAAGTTTTCAGCAAAGCTGAGTAACGAACGATAACAATAAAAAAAGGGCCGAGGCTATTTTCGGCCGAGGCTATTTTCACAGAAATATTGATGTATTGGTTTACGGACCTGGTTTCTTGATCTTTTGAGCCAACCGAAAATCTATGTTAACTTTCGAACGACTCAAATATTTACTAAAAAAATTAAACTAAGCACAATTAGGAACAAAACTAAGAAGCTTTATGTTCAGGAGTATTAAATTGAATTTTAACTGTACAGTAAACGGTTTCTTTTTGACACTTTTTGTTTTGCAACATAAGCTAAAGTATTCCAACAATTTTCGGTTTTTGCTTGCGCAACTACAACAGCTCGCAAAACATAACATTATTTTATCCCACATTGGAGACAATTAAATAAAAGCGAGAATACTGAATAAAATACTATAAAAAATCCATCAATTTCATATCCATCCGTCCATCCACGTCAATCTTCGGTGTCAATAGCCAAACATTGGCGGAAACGTCAACTAAACATTCACAGCTGATCTTCCCACCAAAAGAAGATTCTTATATTTTTTTCGGTCGAATCAGCTGCGGCGTAATTTTTAAGGTTAGTTAGATAGATTATTATATTTTTTTATAATACATACATAGAGTAAAGTAATACACTGGAAATAAATAAATCTCTGGTTTCTAGACCTTTTGAGCCAGTAAGTTAAAGGGCATACAACACGCTCATGCTTGACCACAGTATTGCATGCGCAAGCCAGCTTGTACACTGAACACTGAACGTTTAGTTGGTAAAACTGTTGCATGCATTTGCATGCGCAAATTCTGAAGCTTGGATTGATGATTTTATGACATGTTTGAAATTCATCATGCTCAGTCATACTTGTACAAACTTGTTTGCGCGTGTGGTTGGGCGTTCAGTGTTCAAGCCGCCCAACTTCATTCGAGCTGAGTGGAGTATTGTGCACGAACGTGAAAATAGCGGATTCAAGTGCATGCGGTAGACAATTTATTACTCTAATCTCATCATATCTATCATTTGACAGAAATAAAAAGAACGACGCATACAAAAAAAATATAAATAATTCAAGTTGTGAACAATTTAAAATGTTGTATTGTGGTCTTTTTTTTCACAAGCAAAAACTTAAAAAATACTAATGCAAAATTAACTACTGTTATGTCTGTTGAATTGAGGAATGTCTGTTGTGTTAACTGATGCTGCTCCTTATTTAAATAAATAAAACAAATAAATTATTAACTATTTATCCTGTAATTCTTTTTCTTAAGGGATACCTCTCAACTTACAAAAGTGGCTGACGAATATTCTAAATCTGAAGCTCGGCTCTACCCTTTTTCGAGACTTATAGTCGTGAACACATTATTTTAAACTTCTATAGGCCTTAGCTGGCGGTCATTTAGCAGAGCAAGAGCAATCCAATAACATAATATAACAAAGGGACTTACTTAGATTGTATAGGAAGCACCGAGATGATTTGTCTGCTCAAGGAATTCATACTGGTATCAAAATATATAACTTCTTTGCTTTATCACTATTTAATTTAAAATGTTAAAAGTTATTTCATTTTAACAAAGTCTGAAGTCTATAAATGGCAAATTATTGTTTCTACATAGATTGCATATTCATGTAATTTTATATACTGATTATGGGGGTAATTATTTCAGATAATAAACTTATTTTACAAGCAGCATTAAATTATTTTTATTTTATTTAATTTTTAGGCCGAGGCTATTTTCACAGAAATATTGATATAAGTATTGGTTTACGGACCTGGTTTCTTGATCTTTTGAGCCAACCGAAAATCTATGTTAACTTTCGAACGACTCAAATATTTACTAAAAAAATTAAACTAAGCACAATTAGGAACAAAACTAAGAAGCTTTATGTTCAGGAGTATTAAATTGAATTTTAACTGTACAGTAAACGGTTTCTTTTTGACACTTTTTGTTTTGCAACATAAGCTAAAGTATTCCAACAATTTTCGGTTTTTGCTTGCGCAACTACAACAGCTCGCAAAACATAACATTATTTTATCCCACATTGGAGACAATTAAATAAAAGCGAGAATACTGAATAAAATACTATAAAAAATCCATCAATTTCATATCCATCCGTCCATCCACGTCAATCTTCGGTGTCAATAGCCAAACATTGGCGGAAACGTCAACTAAACATTCACAGCTGAGCTTCCCACCAAAAGAAGATTCTTATATTTTTTTCGGTCGAATCAGCTGCGGCGGCTATTTTCACAGAAATATTGATATAAGTATTGGTTTACGGACCTGGTTTCTTGATCTTTTGAGCCAACCGAAAATCTATGTTAACTTTCGAACGACTCAAATATTTACTAAAAAAATTAAACTAAGCACAATTAGGAAAAAAACTAAGAAGCTTTATGTTCAGGAGTATTAAATTGAATTTTTACTGTACAGTAAACGGTTTCTTTTTGACACTTTTTGTTTGGCAACATAAGCTAAAGTATTCCAGTAATTTTCGGTTTTTGCTTGCGCAACTACAACAGCTCGCAAAACATAACATTATTTTATCCCACATAGGAGACAATGAAAAAAACAAAAACAAAAACTTTAAATTAAAAACTAAACAGAAAAAAAACAAATATTGTTACTGAAAACTATATTATTATTTTTTATTTAAAAAAGAACCGCCTTCAAAAATCCAACTGAAAAGTATAAAATAATTTTTATTTATTTTATTATGTACAACTCTATTCAACTTCTTCTTTTTGAAGTCGGTGCCAAACCAATTTTCATGACAAAGAAGAACGAATATTAGTGGCCCGCCCAAGTTGAGTGAGTTCTCAACCCCATCAGCGTATATCATCCTTATAAACATTCCTTTTTAATCAATTAATAAAAAAATTGGCATCAAAATTCATTTCGTAGTTTTACAGATTAAAGTATACATAAGGATGTCCCTATATCCCAGACATGGATAGAGAAAGCGACTTTGTTTTATACTATGTTGTGATTTAGATTCTCGATCGTCTTTTTACAAAGTGTTAGAAGTTTTGGTTGTGCCAACTCGGTGCATGTATGTCTCTGTCGAATTGTTAATTCCGTTAGTTTGAAATCTGATAATCTTACATAACCTAACCTAACGTTAGTTTACTATCTCGCTATCTATCTAAAATTATAATTTACTAGTATTTACAGTTTTACGGTGACATGTATATTATGATAATTTCTCTGCGGAGTGCGACGCATGCACACCAGGCTAAGCACTTACGCACTAATGCACCGCTCACTGTTCCCCAATTCCATCCTTTATAAAGCGCGTCGTTGCGAGCGGATGAAATTCTTGATTTTTGAGCGCGATTGTGTTACTGTTGTTGAGGCACTATCGATTGATTTATTATTCGTATGGTTTTCTCTATGTAGCAATTTTCATTTTGGATTTGTCTGTTTGGCACCGACTTCAAAAAGAAGAAGTTGAATAGAGTTGTACATAATAAAATAAATAAAAATTATTTTATACTTTTCAGTTGGATTTTTGAAGGCGGTTCTTTTTTAAATAAAAAATAATAATATAGTTTTCAGTAACAATATTTGTTTTTTTTCTGTTTAGTTTTTAATTTAAAGTTTTTGTTTTTGTTTTTTATTTCATACTTTTTAGTGATAAGTTCTTAAATAAAATAAAATAAAATAAAAATCATTTATTTCAGGCTAGTAGCCCATATTTAGCCATTACATACAACACAAAATTAAAACTACAAAATACAAATAAATTAAAATTATAAAAACATGTCAATTAAAAGTTATGTCCCAAAGAATAAAATCAAAATAATAAAAATCAATAAAAAAGAAAATTCATCAAAAAAAAAAGTAATAATCAATAAAATAAATAGAATTCAAAATAAAATAAAATAAAATAAAAATTAATTAAAATTTATAATTACTTTACAAACTATAGTACGAGGGGTGATGCGCTGGCATGTAACTGCATCCACCTCCTCATCATCGGCGAGTCCCACCGCTCGGACAATGCTCTCAGGATTCCATTAGTGCTAGCTTGCAGGCGCCTCAATAACGAGGCGCTCCGTTTCCTCACTATAGCGTAGAAGTCATCAATGTGAACTTCCGCAAACATGGCGGAAGCGCTACAGTAACGCGGCAGTTTTAATAGAATCCTGAGCGCATCGTTGTACTGCACGCGTAGTGCGCTGTACGTCCGCTGCGTGAAGTTCGTCCACAGGCTACATGTGTAAAAGCTCTGACAGTAAGCTCTAAAGAGAGTCAGCTTGACTGGTATCGAGCAGCGTGCGAACCTACGGGCTAACATGTTACAGCGGACGGCCAGCGCCCTACGCTCCCTGTCTATATCCTCACCGTCACTCATGTCGTCGGTAACCCAGTGGCCCAGATACTTGAACTCGTGCACTTAATCACTCTGAGTTTTTTTAGTGAATTAGTGATAGTTTTTTAGAGATAAGTTTTACCGTCCGTTTATTTTATAGTTTTTTTAACAGGTAGTTATAATATTTGTTATTATGACTTTAGCTTACTTGTTACTATTTTGTTTACCTGCGGGCCCAGATAGAAAATCAAAGGATGCTTTAAGGAAAAGTTGCGTAAGGGAGAACGAAACACCCATCGAAAAAAACAAAGACTTCAGCAGGGCAAGCACGAGCCGTATTTAAACTAGTTATCGCATGGGATAAAGCAGCCATCTTTTACGCACTTACTTAGTATCGTATACTGCCATCTCATTCTAACCGTTATCGTGTCGATGCCCTTCAGAATGAGAGAGATCGTCAGCGTGCTGCTCTTGCTGCCGAAACAGATGAGCAAAGAGAAGTTCACCTATCACAAATGCGAAGAAACACTCTTGTATATATGTAGCGTTGAGTCGTGTAAAATCCCTTGATGAGATGGCTTTAAGTGATATAGATTCAAAGAAATTACTTAACCATCCCCATGACGAAAGAGCCTTGATTGAAATGACCAGGATGAAAAACATGATGTTGCAATAGATATTTTTTTCTTCAATATAATCAAGAGTAATTTATTCATGTTTTTATATACTTTTTTGTTTAATAATTTAGTAACTCTGTTTATTACTAATAAAAAAACTTTATTAACATTATATTGATAAATCTCTGTCTAGTATTGATAACTTTACATACATACTTATATTTCAAACTAAGAAACCTCCTTTTTTTCGAGTCGGTTAAAGAACTTAAACCTTCTCCTGAATGTAATAACATAAACTGATAACTATTTGTCTAATAATAACTAAGAACCTTCAAACTTACATACATACTTATAGGTGAAACTCAGAAACTCCTTTTTTGAGACGGTTAGATCACTAAAACCTTGTCCTGAAAGTAACAAGTACTTTTCTGAAAATCGCATCTAAATAGCTTAAGCGAAACGCGAGATAATCGCCGACCAACATACATACATGCAGGTTAAACACAGAACCTCCTTTCTTTTAGAGTCGGTTAAATCACTTAACCCATCTTCTAAATGTAACGAATACTTTTCTGAAAACCGCATCCAAATAGTTTAAGCCAAACGTGAGATAATCGCGGACTAACAGACATACATACGGGTCAAACACAGAACCTCCTTTCTTTTTTTGGTCGGTTAAGGCACTAAAACCTTCTCCTTAATGTAACGAATACTTTTCTGAAAACCGCATCCAAATAGCTTAAGCCAAACGTGAGATAATCGCGGACCAACAGACATACATACAGGTCAAACACAGAACCTCCTTTCTTTTTTTGGTCGGTTAAGGCACTAAAACCTTCTCCTAAATGTAACGAATACTGTTCTGAAAACCGCATCCAAATAGCTTAAGCCAAACTCGAGATAATCGCGGACAATTATACATACATACATACATACATACATACAAACAATCGAACTGAGAACCTCCTTTTTTGAAGTCGGTTAATAAAAGCGAGAATACTGAATAAAATACTATAAAAAAACCAACAATTTCATATCCATCCGTCCATCCACGTCAATCTTCGGTGTCAATAGCCAAACATTGGCGGAAACGTCAACTAAAAATTCACAGCTGATCTTCCCACCAAAAGAAGATTCTTATATTTTTTTCGGTCGAATCAGCCGCGGCGTAAAAAAAGCAGAGTTTTTTTTATATTGCCTATTGTAATCTGTGGTTTTAGGGCCCTGATTCAGAGGCTAGACAGTATTAGTTCGCATGCCCCCGGTTTTGGCGCTACTATCGCAGGTCGCCATTTTAGATTGAAAACGAAACAAAAAACCAAAACAAACAAACCACAAAAGCCAAACTGTATGTTTTTCTTTCCGGCAAATTACAAGTTACCCAGCTTATACTTGACATATTTAGTTTCTACGACATTCATATCCATGTCTATTCTCGGAGGAGGAAATCATAAGTGGAATTCTCCTTACTGTTGAAGGTATGTTACGAGGTTTTCTTCTTAGTTGTACGACCACTTGCACGCACGACCAAGCTTTGCTTATGTGAGTTCACTGTAATTTTCCATTCAAGAAATAAAACTACTTAGATAGAGAAATACTCCAGTAAAGTTAACTCTTACATTTTATAAAGAAACTCCAATTCTTGAACACTGACTTTATTTCCACTTGGTCATATAAAATATATTACAACTAACAATTAACTATTTGTACTATAATTACGGGCAGTAACTTTGACTAAACGTCTTTACTTCACTCCTGCTAACGATAGAATGAATAAAAATAATGTCCCGCCTCAAAAGCCGACCTCGTCCCCACCCATTACTAGTCAAACCGAAAACAGTCACTTCAACCGGAAGTTGAGGTGAAACACTTTACAAAACTGGTTGCTTTAAACGGAAGTTGAGGTGAAACACTTAACAAAACTGATTAACAAAAGGTACTCATACTAAAAATCAGCATGAATTAATAATATATGTTTTTCAAAGAAATCATTACAATATATTTTAACAAGAATCATTACATTCGGCCATCCTACAGAGTGCTGCCTCCTGGCGCACGCAAAAACAAAATACAAAAGAAATCAATACATTCAATTCATCTTAGCATTAGCACAAATATTAATTACTATATTCTTACATACATATACAACTTGTCAATTAAATTTGAAACATTTCCGTCTATTTAAAAACAGGAAACCATTGAAACCATTTTCTTGTCATGATTGCGGATACAACAAAATATGTTACATAAATTTATAATAGTGACTGTCACAATCTACTCTTTCGAGTGTACGACATTAGTACATAGTTTAACTACGTCATTTTATTGAAATTCATAGAAATGTCATCATGCAGTATTGTTAATTAATTAATAAAATTAATGTTCATAACTCTAAATGTACTATTCATAAATTGAAGTCAGTGAAAAATATACACATAAAATAAAATATAACCCTATGCCACAGAGATATCATCATCATTTTAAGTTGACTACATAAAACATATATATATATAATACCTTTCAATCAATTTAAACATATCAAAACGAAAACTGAATTATAATAGAACATAAAAACATGTTAACATTAAAATTAAATATTATTCTTCGTCCTTTCATAAGTCCTTAACACTATAGAAACATTTTTCCATTAGCCATTGAAATATTTTTCTTTTAAATAATATTGTAGGAAAATTCTTAAAGTAATCAGGTATTTTATTATAAATTCTGCACGACATATAATAGTATACTTTTCCTATTTAAAGCCTGTCTCAGATCTGGCATTGCTAATTTGTCTTTAAATTTTATATTAAGTCTATCACTCCTTGTTAGTGGCATATTCTTAAAAAGTGATTTATTACTCTTTACAAAAACACACACTTCATATATGTAAATGCAAGCTAGTGGCAGAATTTTTAATAAATTGAAAAGGCCTTAAACACCGATTCGAAAAATTTATATTATAAATGATTTTACACAATATCGACCTATATCCAAACCTAACATTTTTGCAAAAATATTTGAACAGATTGTCTCCCAGCTAATAATGAATGCTTTACATAAATCATATCTCTCCCTCTCAACATGGATTTTCTAAGGGGCGTTCGGTCGAATCACTATTCACTATGCTATCCTTCACTAACTACCTCATAGATGCCATGGATAAAGAACGACAAGTTAATGTTATGTACACCGACTTTTCTAAAGCGTGTGATAAGATACATTATTTCATGGCCATAAAATTATTAAATATAGGAATACATGGGGATGTGCTTCGATGGATCATTTCTTATTTGAAGAACCGTTCACAAGCATTGTAATAACATTTACAAGAAAACATAGCTTTATTGAACATGAGTACAGTTTGAATGGTATATATAAATCAAAAGAGTAACATCAATACGTGACTTGGTAATCGTAATGGATTCTAAAATATCTTTTATTTGTCATATCGATTATATAGTAAAAAAAAAAACATTTAAATAACTTGGGTTTATTTTGCGTAGATATATCAAAACCGTTCAAAACTTACATTATTTTATTATTATTTTTTTACTTTAGTTATGTGCGCTCAATATTGGACTTTGCTAGTATTATCTGGAGTCCCTTTTACGCCTGTCATATTTCACGAATAGAAAGAGTTCAGAAAAAGTTTATAAAAACATTGGAATATTGGTATAATTACTACGGTTATTATCTCCATTCCCGCTCAACTCAAATCATAAACTAACCACTCTTTCAGATAGACGTACGCAATTTGACTTGAGTTTCCTGTTTAAATTATTCAATAGTAAAGTTGACTCTCCAGAACTTTAGAAAAATATTATTTAGGATACCTAGACAGTAGACATGGCTTGCAATAAACAGTTATTTGTCCCTCCGCATCATAAAACTATATATACTATACTTGCAACAATTTTATTTTTGGTGAATCATGAACTTGTATAACTCAGAATTTTATGAAATTGATCTGTTTTGTAACAGTTTAAACTCTTGTCACAAAATTAAGATATTCGCTTTGGACTTCATTTCATTCATCTCTTTTTTTTTTGTTCATAGATATTATTCCAATTTCCTATTTAGGTTAATTGTATAATTGTTGAGCCTGTCTAAAAATAAAAATAAAAATAAAATAAAAATTACTGATGTATCTACCTGCCGCATACGAAATTGTTTAATATTAATTTATGAAGCTGTAGGTGTAATTGTTTCTTATATAAATGTGCACATTTAAAATGTTTACGACTATTTGTTTCATAAATAAATGAAAATAAAATAAAAATATATCTTAACTAATTAACTTACGTTTGCTCCCGAGTTAACTGTCAGTATATGTACTTCTTACTTATTTTAATAATAATTATTTTAGTTTAAAAAATATTAAATTAAGAATCATACCACGAAAGTGATTTAAAAATCTTTGTTGGTTAATCCCGATTATTATATATAATGTCTACCAACCGCGAGTGTTTAAAAAAAGTTTATTATATTAACAAGTTTTACTATGAACAATTTACAATCAGATAATTTTATATAGGATTAAGTTAATGTATATTTAATACATAATGTAATTATTCAACTTGTTAAATAGATACCAAACAAGGTATGGCAGGGGTATTATATCAGTCATTGTCACTGTCACTGCAAGTATCTGAACTACTAGGATCGCTATTCTGAACTTCTAAGGCTTTTATACACACGGTCTAATTCTACCCAAGGCAATTGACAGAACCGTAATGCCTCTTTTTTATGTTTTTATTATTTCCGTATTACCTCTTTAAGCAAAAACCTGGACCGTCAGTAACCCTTTAACGATCGTTCTCGAGAACTTTCAAAATCTTAGAATGACCAATAAATTTTGAAAGGAGTTTGGTACTCTTCGCGTCATTGACAAAATTATTTCGCACAATCATTACTAAGTCGCCAACCTTGTATTGAGTAGCAGGAGACCAATTAGAATTATATCTAACCAAGCAGAAGGTTGATTCTTTTCTATAATATATCTTATTTCTTGTCAAATACTTTCAAGGCTGACTATGATAAAATAAATTTAGAATTAAGTACAACAGATTGGGATACCTTACTCTCCTTGAAAGTTTTCATAGTATGGTGAATTTACTTAATGATACTTTACATTCAGTCATAATGAATTTGTTTCTAAACGGAGCAGAAAGATGTCAAAGTATCCTCCTGGTATAGTTTACACTGATTCGGGTTCTCACTGAGTAAACAAGATTCGAAGTAGATGTTATAAATATAAAATCCTACAGATAAACTTGAATACGATATTATACGTAATAGATGCCAAAAACTTATGGATAAGTGCTATAGAGATTATAAAAATATACTTGAATCATAAATCAAAACTCATTCAAATTCCTTTTAGATATTTTTATAAAGACGTAAAGGTTCTTTAGCAATTTCAGCCGAGATGCATCTTAATAATGAAACTGGATCTAATGCACAAAAAATTAGTAGCCTATTTGCAACCCATTGCTCCAAATTAGAATAATAAAAATATTGACAACAATGATCCAATTTTGAATAGTTTGTCATCTTCATACGTCACAAACAATACAAATATTTTTATCACCGAAAATGAAATTAGTAAGTACATACGTAAGTTAAACATTTATCAAAATGCTGGTACAGACGGCATCTACCCTCTCTTCGTAAATTGTTGTGCAAAACATTTCTCTTTCCCTATCTGTATTATATTCAATCGTTCTCTACGAGACGGACAGTTTCTTAATCATGGAAAAGAGCACGATTTATACCTATTCACAAGAAAGGTGATTTATCTGTTGTATCAAACCATAGACCCGTTTCTCCCTTATTTCTCTTACTATTTAAATGAAAATAATCTGCCTCATTATTACAAAATAAAATACATTATATATTAAGTATCACTAAATACATCACAACACGGTTTCAGAAAAGGGCGACCGGTCGAATCTAATTTAGTCAGCTATATCAATAAACCCTCCGACATAGTCGATGCTGGCCACCAAATTGATGAAATTTAGATAGAATTTGCCAGTGAATTCGTTAAAATTAACCATACATTGCTGAATAAAAAGCTTGGATCAGTAGGTATCAGTGATTGGCTAATTCTGTGGTTTAATTCTTACTGAAGTGTTGTACTCTCCTTTGAAACTTGCAAGTAGCACATCCTCAGCACTCTAACGGCTTGATATCATTCGCGCCTTATGCGGCGTTCTATCCTCTTCACTAGAAGATGTAGAAGGAGATCTTCTACTTCTTTTCCTCCTCAATTGATTTCTCGGGGGAGTTCCTGGAGGAGTCCCCTCGTTATCCTCGTGGGGTCACATATCTGAAATCCTAGTTCCTCGGAATAAATGTCTGATCCATAAGTCAAAATTCAGATAGTACAACATCCTAATTTCATTAACTCTTACTTTGGTCAAGTCCAGTTTAATCAGGTTAACATAGCAAGTTCATTCAGTTTTATTTATTAATTTGAAAATACACAGACAACACCGTTCCATAATCGAATAAATATACACAATTCTTTCAGTCCCATAATCCAGTGAACATACACAGTTCATTCAATCCAATAATCCAGTTAACATACACAGTCTATTCATTCCAATAATCCAGTTAACATACACAGTCCATTCATTCCAATAATCCAGTTAAGATAAACAGTCCATTCAGTCCCATAATCCAGCGAACATACACAGTTCACTCAGCCCAATAATCCAGTGAACATACATAGTTCACTCATTACAATGTTGTCGTCCTATGGCACCCCACTGGTGCACAGGGCCTGCACAAGCTCCCGCCACGCCTTCCTGTCTGCCGCGACTTCCCTGGCCGCACTCCAACTCAGTCCCGCCGCTCGCAGCTCGCTCTCCACGCTCCGGCGCCAAGTGTGTACGGTACGGCCGCGGGCTCGCTTGCCGTCCGGTGGTTTCCACTCGAATGCGATGCTGGCGTTTGTGGTCCCTCTTCGAAATGTGTGCCCCATCCACCTCCATTTTCTCAGTGCGATGTCAGTCACAACTGGAGTCTGCTGTCATTGGTTCCACAGGTCTACGTTCTGGATTGTCATTGTCAACTCAACTCAGTCCAATAACCCAGTAAAAATACATGGTTAACTCAGTCGAATAATCCAGTGAAAATACATAGTTCACTCAGTCCAATAATCCAGTGAAAAATACATAGTTCACTCAGTTCAATAATCCAGTGAAAATACATAGTTCACTCAGTCCAATCATCCAGTGAACATGCATAGTTCACTCAGTCCAATAATCCAGTGAAAATTCATAGTTCACTCAGTCCAATAATCCAGTGAAAATACATAGTCCACTCAGTCCAATCATCCAGTGAACATGCATAGTTCACTCAGTCCAATAATCCAGTGAAAATTCATAGTTCACTCAGTCCAATAATCCAGTGAAAATACATAGTTCACTTAGTCCAATAATCCAGTGAACATGCATAGATCACTCAGTCCAATAATGCAGTGAAAATTCATAGTTCACTCAGTCCAATAATCCAGTGAAAATACATAGTCCACTCAGTCCAATCATCCAGTGAACATGCATAGTTGACTCAGTCCAATAATCCAGTGAAAATTCATAGTTCACTCAGTCCAATAATCCAGTGAAAATTCATAGTTCACTCAGTCCAATAATCCAGTGAAAATACATAGTTCACTCAGTCCAATCATCCAGTGAAAATACATAGTTCACTCAGTCCAATCATCCAGTGAACATACATAGTTCACTCAGTCCCATAATATGGCTGTGTTACGTAAATAAATAATTATGGTTGTGTTATGTAAATAAATAAATGTGGTTGTTTTATGTAAATAAATAAATATGGTTGTGTTATGTAAATAAATAATCCAGTGAACATTCATAGTCCACTCAGTCCCATAATACAGTCATCATACATAGTTCATTACATCACGTATGTCACGATATGCAGGTAGTGTAAAATAATTTCAATAACTCACTCTTACCTTATATCAAATATGTAAAAACCACTCAAATTTTAGTCATAAAGTTTTACAATGTTAAAATAGATTACGAAATAATATTCCACCTGCATAATATTTTATCAACATTGTAAATAATTTAAAATAAAATAAACAAGATTCTAGACTAAATGAAAACAGATACTGTCTTACGTTATCAAATCTAGTCTGTGATTCGTTTTAACACCAATGCACAACGCGAAGTCCTTAACATTCCTTGACGGTAAAATAGTTTAAAACACAGGTAAATTCAATTCCGTACAAATTGCGAATGTCACGCTGCTTCTACATACCCAAACTTCAAAGCCAAGGCTAGGCTTCAATGGCAAAGGTTAGGTTGCCTTTTTTTTAGAGAACATAATATTCATGTACATATAGGATAGTGTCATTGTAGTATAATATGCATGTCGTGTGAGTAAGCATGATCAGAGAGTAGCCTTGATCGAATGCATGTCGTGTGAATAAACATTATCGGAGAGTAGCCTTGATCAAATGCATGTCGTGTGAATAAGCATTATCGGAGAGTAGCCTTGATCGAATGCATGTCGTGTGAGTAAGCATGATCAGAGAGTAGCCTTGATCGAATGCATGTCGTGTGAGTAAGCATGATCAGAGAGTAGCCTTGATCGAATGCATGTCGTGTGAATAAGCATTATCGGAGAGTAGCCTTGATCGAATGCATGTCGTGTGAATAAGCATTATCGGAGAGTAGCCTTGATCGAATGCATGTCGTGTGAATAAGCATTATCGGAGAGTAGCCTTGATCGAATGCATGTCGTGTGAATAAGCATTATCGGAGAGTAGCCTTGATCGAATGCATGTCGTGTGAATAAGCATTATCGGAGAGTAGCCTTGATCGAATGGATGTCGTGTGAATGTGTGAATAAGCTTTATCGGAGAGTAGCCCCAATCGAATACATGTTGTCTGAGTAAACATTATCAGAGAGTAGTCCTGATCTAATACATGCCGTGTAAGTAAGCATTATCGGAGAGTAGCCCCAATCAAATGCATGTCTTGTGAGTAAGCATTATCGGAGAGTAGCCTCGATCGAATGCATGTCGAGTCGTCTGAGTAAGCATTATCGGAGAGTAGCCTCGATCGAATGCATGTCGTGTGAATAAGCATTATCGGAGAGTAGCCTTGATCGAATGCATGTCGTGTGAATAAGCATTATCGGAGAGTAGCCTTGATCGAATGGATGTCGTGTGAATTTGTGAATAAGCATTATCGGAGAGTAGCCCCAATCGAATACATGTTGTCTGAGTAAACATTATCAGAGAGTAGTCCTGATCTAATACATGCCGTGTAAGTAAACATTATCGGAGAGTAGCCTTGATCAAATGCATGTCGTGTGAATAAGCATTATCGGAGAGTAGCCTTATCAAATGCATGTCGTGTCGTGTGAGTAAGTATTATCGGAGAGTAGCCCCAATCGAATACATATCGTGTGTGTAGGCGTATATGAAACAAATAAATGTTATCTATCCTCTTAAAAAAAAAAAAAACTGTCACTATATTCGCAAATTCGACATAAAATAATAATATAGTTATTGAATAGATCTGGTACATACCCACTTCTGAAATATAAAGAAACTCCAATTCTTGAACACTGACTTTATTTCCACTTGGTCATATAAAATATATTACAACTAACAATTAACTATTTGTACTATAATTACGGGCAGTAACTTTGACTAAACGTCTTTACTTCACTCCTGCTAACGATAGAATGAATAAAAATAATGTCCCGCCTCAAAAGCCGACCTCGTCCCCACCCATTACTAGTCAAACCGAAAACAGTCACTTCAACCGGAAGTTGAGGTGAAACACTTTACAAAACTGGTTGCTTTAAACGGAAGTTGAGGTGAAACACTTAACAAAACTGATTAACAAAAGGTACTCATACTAAAAATCAGCATGAATTAATAATATATGTTTTTCAAAGAAATCATTACAATATATTTTAACAAGAATCATTACAATTTGAATCACAACAAGTTTCATTAGAGCTATGTTGTAGGAACTCATTTTATATATGTTTGAATCACTCTTTTTAATCCATTAAAGAATGGACTATAAATGTTTACAGGTAATACATATGGCCATTTAAATTAATATTACTTAAATGTTGTGTTAGTGTTAAATCCATTGTAAAAAGTAATTCAATTGGTCGATGAGCAAAAATGATGTTCTAATATAGAGCAAAGTTGTACCGATCGATTCACAATATTTTACTTCTCTACAAATAGATGAAAACAATGAATAATAATATTATCTAGCCTTCCATCACTAAACATATTAAGGTGTCTTGTATATATATATACAACACATATATATAAAAGTGCACATACTGCGATGTAAAAATAACTATTTTTGAATTACAGATGAAATCATCGCCCAAAACATAATTATTCCTGCCGATCAAGCAGACAAGAAGTCCATATCCCAATGCAAACTATTGGTTAGTAAATATTTTTCCTTCCACATTTACTGTAGAAGATTAAAAGTGCTAAGTCTTTTTTAAAAATAAAAACATAATATATAAATTGTTTCTAATTTCTTCAGCATTGGTACCTCTGCCAACCCCTTCGGGGATAAACGGCGTGAACGTTTATGTTATGTTATGTTCTTCAGAGAGTGAGGGTAAATCATCTACCCAAGGACTGCTAAACATGCATAAACTTGCAAGCACTCAAATTAAACTTGAGGATTTTGACAGCCTGAATAAAAACCTCAGTACTTTTTTAATACAGTTAAGGATTGCTAGACAGAATAAAATGGCTAGGACATTTGCTTTTGGGAAACAAAGTCCAAAGCGATATAAATTATTGGAGACAATGTTTACATTACCCAGCAAAAGGATACTCAGCAGACTAAGTATGATATAGTTCCTTTGTGTCTAATCTGAAACTTTTTTTTTGTTATAGATTCGGGCTTGGGACAGCCACGTGAAACAATGAAGACCACCGCTGATGTCGTGAAGTTTTTTGGTGAACTGTTTGACAGCGTAAATGTTTACCAGGCTCAACAAGAAGAGGAAAGCTATGGTCTACTGTGAAGCCCGAATCCAAGCTCATAGAACTGAGGCAAAAACCGATTAGGGTCTCAAAAACACTAAGTTTAGCCTCCACTAGTAATTTAACTATGCAAGCAGGTGAACCAAGATGTGTATGTGCTCCTTCATTGGATGGATGAATTACTACACTGCAGAGTTTTTTGGAATTGTCTAAGTTATTGTTTTCCAAATTTGGCTTAAGCTATTTTTATCCAAGATATTTAAATCAAGAATTGAAAGTTTCTTTGGTCATATAACAGCAATGAGCCACTGATATACTAATCCTGATGCTAAAATTTCATTTATTTTTAGCATCAAATTTCATTTATTTTTTTAAATCTTTGTATTAACTAACATTTTAAGCATAGTATCAAAATTCACAAACTGTAAAGGTGATGGTGAAAATATTGTAGATTTTAATCGTATGTTGTTAATGTTGTTAGTGTTTAATGAAAAAAATTGCAATAAGGGCTTGACAAAAAGACTATATATAATTTAGTTCTTATTTTAATGCTAAATGAAACTAAACAAAATTAGGAACAAGTGGATATATGTGCAGAAAAAAACAAAAAAGAATAATTTAAATCTTTTTGTTCATGAAAACCTCATGTGGGGATTAGTACTAATAAATAAAGAATAAATAAAGGAAAGAATTTTTTTTTTTCCCGCCTGTGTCGAAATTTATTTTTCTTTATTTATTAGTAACAAAAAAGAATAACTGCAAAGAATGCAAAATAACATATCCGGCCAAAGAATTCAGAGGTATCCATAAATATTTGTATATTTAAGAGCTTACGAAAGATCTAAAAATAATAAGTTAATGTATCCCAAGTGACAAATGCTAAGATTATATAGAGAAAGTAGTTAGTTAATCCACAAATATTGAAATATATATGGAACAAAAGGACAACTAGAAAGAAACCGTAAGAAATTAATATCGAAAAGTTACATGTCTTGGTCAGATTGTAAAGAGCATGACAGAAGAGTAAAACTGTTTTATAAAGTTTTAATTATATACGGTTGCTTGGCCATAACTGGTGCAATATAATATGAAACAGGAAAATATAAAACGGCATGTTTATGATATGGGGTCTATGTAACAGTTTGCATACAAGATATATGTAACTTACAGGTAAAGAAGAAGAGAAATAAAATATTATGACAATACTGTCCTTTTATTTTTCTTTTTGAAATTAACAATCTTGTCTGGTACTAAACTAATATACATATCGACAGATGCATCACTAAATTTTTATCGATATCGACAAAAAAAGAAAAAGGTACAGCACTATATAGACCGAACGACAACCCATATAGACCGAACGACAACCTATAGAGACCGAACGACGCGTCGTTGTCGTTCGGTCTCTATCGACGCCATTACTGTCGCGACGGTGGCGTCATAACCGAGGGCAGAGGAAACTACATTTCATTCTTTACTGTCCCATCTGTAGGAACTACTAATATTTAATCTGTGCCCTGATTTCAAGACCATTTGAGTCGGAAAACACAGACCAAAACGCAGGGGTAATAGAAAAAAGAACAAATTGGTCTGAGTCCAGGTCTGAGCATTCAATTCAGTTCAGTAAGTTTACAGTAATACGTCTAATCTGTGCATTTGAAGTTATTAATATAATCTGTGATGCGGTCAGTGTGACCATTTTTGTGGCAGATTTCTGCCATTTTGGCAGATTTGGACCCGAAATTTAAGCTGTGGCATACTATGCTGCCGATTTCAAAATCTGGCAGATTTTGGCAGATATCAAAGGTTTCGGTAAAATCATGCTAATTTTAAATAAAATTGCATGAAAATGAACAATAAATAATTTAAGTAAGGGAATTAGAAAATATTTACTAGAAAATTAATTCCAAATCTGGCAACCTTTGTTTCTGTTCCTACGTCTTTGATGATACCCAGCCCAGATTACACGGGGATTTTCCGCTTGATCTGTTGATACATAGATAGTGTCATTTTATTATGGTCTTTAAGTGAGAACTCATAGGGTTCAAATGGTTATATCCTTTCTTGATTGGGTTCTCAATTATCTTTGTATTGTTTTTACTTTATTTCGTTTTCTTAAGGAGCTTAGCGCGTTTGTGAAGTGCAGTTCTGGAATATAGGAACACGGAGACTGCGCCTCCTTTAAACCAAGCAAGGCAATCATAAAAAGTATGTCGGTAAAATTCATGTACAAAGAAAATGAAGACGATAATTTTGAAGCCAATGTTGATTAGGTGTATGGTTTTTCTGTAAGATTAAAGTCGTCAATAAAAAAATAACAAAATACGTTGTTTTTTGTACTTATTTTTGTATTGGCATATTTTTGGCATTTTGTAACGTCGAGGGTGGCAGATTCTGGCATATTTTTGGGTCCGTGTGTGGCAGATTAGCTATTTTTTTGATGGTCACACTGGATGCGGTGTATTGTATTGTATATTTTATTTTCAGTTCTCTTCACGCACAATCCTTGGCTTTGAATTAACATTGCTTAGGTTTTGCCAAATATTCGTCAAAACAATTTAAATTTTGGTGAGTTCCTTAAAAATTACATATTTATACTTTTTTATTGCGGAACAAATAATAAGAACTGGTTCGAAGAGGCATTTCAACTTGGTATCCTTGCTAGTTTTGCTAATATGAGATAAAAAAATCATTTTGTTTTGTTGTTGTAACCTTACGAAGAATTATGAAATGCTGTCTTGTTTTGAATAATTTTATTCCAATATATTATTAAGCACTCAAGGGTTTAGATTACAGAAGTTATAGCAAAATTTTCAATCCTACTACGATCGACACTCCAGTTTATTAGGTCTCTCGTAACTGTTATTAATCCCTTTTTATAGGTAACCTGTATTGACATATTCTTCTTTCGCTCCAAACTTGTAGCAGTGTCAGTAATGTAAATAATCGTCAAAGTCTACTAAAAGAAAGTTTCCCTATCACCTTTCATGCATGTGGACAAACAAAAGATTGATAATATTGGAAATTTCATCTAAATATTCAAAAATCCCTATACCATTGACAGGTCTACTATAGTACACACAGAAAGTTATACACCTTCAGTATAGAATTTTGTTGGATGAATTAGTATTTATTCTTAACCAAAGAATTAAGTACTTGCAAAGTAGGTGCCGTATAAAATTTACATATTTTTACCATCTCCTTCAATGCAGGCTCTTAGTGGGCTGTTTTTAGTGTATGTTTGAATAGACTGCCTGAATAAGGTTCATATAAAATGCTTGTTTACCAAAAAAAATATTAGCTCTATGCCACAAGCAAATTACAAGCTATATGAAAAGATTATTAAAAAATATATCTTAGCCCATTACAACTTATATCACTTTTTTTGTCAACACTTCACTTTGCCTTCCGTCATCTCATTTATCTGTTAAAATTGCAGTCATGGAGTAAATTAGAGTCAAACAAAGCATTCAAGCATTTTGAGTTAGATGTCTGCCATAACTGCCTACTCTGACATTAATCTAAAATATTTCTTTCAGAGCATTACCTTTGATGAAAATGGACATGGATGATGATGATTTGATAGTAATAATTGTGGATGATAAAGGACAACCACAAAAAGCAGATCCTATACAATTAGATGTGAAAATTAAAACTGAACCAGTGGAGTTTGATCAATTTGATCACAATTTAGACTTTGAAGAATTAATGCAACATGTTCAAAGTCTTGGAGATGAAGTGGAAATAAAGGATGTTGGGAGTTTCATCAAACAAGAGTTGCAAGAAGATGATATGCTATTGACAAATGAGGATGAGGATTTAATTCCTGATGAGGATGAGGATTTCATTCCTGATGAGGATGAAGATTTCATTCCCGATGAAGATGAGGATTTCATTCCTGATGAGGATGAGTATATTCCTGACATAAAGTCTGATCATGATGTTAATACTCAATACTATACCAATTCTTCGAACCTTCGTGTCCCAAAAGGTAAGAGAAGAACAGAAATAGTGTCATTTGTAGAAGAATTGAAACAGCGATACCCAGATTACGCAGAGGATGAAGAATTATTAGTTACTCATGTTGCTACTGTAATGAGATCTACTAAACCACCACCTCCTCCTCGTGATTTCTACAGAGTCAATGGGTTGAGATTTGAGTAAGTTAAAAAGCATCTAGTTGTAGTATATATATATATAGTTCGTCTAGCAACCTGTCCCCTCTCCACTTTTATTTACTTTACTTGTAATAACAACTATGGTGTTATTATTACATGAGGAAAATAATAATTCATCAAGATACATACATACACTCACGGCTATAAATCCCTTAACGGGGTAGCCAGAGCTTTGGAATCAAAAATTCCTCAGCCACTTTTGGAAGTTGATTGGGGAAAAGATGGTAAAAATAAATGTTTTTGGTGACAGGTCTCCAACCACATCGCTCAAAAATAATTTAATAAGCCCCTATACCCTTAGTCACCTCTTACGATCACCCACGGGTAGAAATGGGGTAGTGTTATTCTAATCCGACACTACACGGCAAAATCATCAAGATATTATATTAATAATAGCCTCTATCTTAGTATATACTGTGACTTTATCTCTGAAGTGGGGGAAGAATTACAAATACTACCGAACAACATGTAACAAAAACCTTGTGCTCAAAGTACCCACTTTTTGCCTGCTACATGACTATAACAGAGCCATGAATTTCTCTGTTCTAAGCGTTTGTAACCTTGATAAATAAACAACTCATATAATATATATATTTAATATACACATATAATAAAAAATTTGAATCTGCACCTCTCTGCATACAAGGTGGTGCTCTGTTCCACTGAGCTACGAAGGTCTTCCTCTTATAATCTGCAGTTTAAAGCACTTAGCATTATTTTTATGAATGTCTTCAGGTGCATTCAGTGCAACGCTATAGAAGAAACGCTGAGTGGTTTGGTACGACATCATCAAGATAAACACGGTCCTCGATATCTGGTTTGCCTGGCGTGCGGGGCCGACTTCAGAAGGTGAGTTTCATTGCTTCTTTTTGAAAGCTTGAGGCAGCTCTCATAGAATAGAATAGAATAGAATAGAAAACTCTTTATTGTACATCAAATATGGAAAAACAATTACAAATACACAGAATGAATTAACAAAAGTACAATTGGCGGTCTTATCACTAAAAGCGATCTCTTCCAGACAACCTTTGAATGGAGAGGTCAATAAATTAGAGTCATGTGAGATAGATGTACAACAACATGGTGAAACTGATGACTATGCGTTAATCTGCTTAAACAATACAACAATCCAGTCATACTTAAATCTAGTTATAAAATAATAAACTATTAACAAACATATAAATACTATGATACAATAAATTAAAACTACATACAAATATTATGATACATATTTTTATTTATATACTTAATATATATAATTTAATTTGCAACAGTATTATAGCGTTTCAGTGAGGTAGTGCTTTTTTACCATATCCTTAAAAATAGATTGGGATTTAGCCTGACGAATCTCTACCGGAAGTGCGTTCCACAATTGAACAGCCTGCACAGTGAAGGAGGAGCCATAGTAATTGGTTGAATGGGAGGGAATGCTTAATAGAAGATTATGTTCAGAACGTAGATTAAGATCGTGGGAAGAGGAGAGAAATTGAAAACGTTCTTTTAGATAGAAAGGGGTGGCAGGATTGAATAAAATAGAGTGAAGGAGAGAAAGTGTATGTGCATTCCGGCAGAGACGAATAGGAAGCCATTTCAGTTGAGTGCGATATACAGATACATGATCATATTTCCTCAATCCAAAAATAAACCTAATGCAAAAGTTTTGGAGGCGCTCAAGTTTATTAAGTTGCTCTTCAGTTATATCAAGGTAGCAAGTATCAGCATAGTCAAGAAGGGGCAAGAGAAGTGATTGAGCTAACGCAGTTTTAGTAGCAGTAGGAAGAAAATTACGCAACCTTCTGAGGGATCCCGCTGAAGCGAACATCTTTCGGCTAACCATTTCTAATTGTGGCACCCAAGATAAGGTGCTGTCTATCATTATCCCTAGGTTTTTAACTGTAGGGCTAATAGGAATTGATGTTCCGTCAAATAATATAGGCGGTAGTGACTTATAGTCGATCCTAGAAATAATTCGAGAACTACCGACTATAATTATCTGTGTCTTATTTGGATTCACTTTTAGTCCATATGCTTCACTCCATTTCAAAATCCGCTCCAAATCAACATTAATCAAGTTTATGGACATATTTAATTGGTCAAAATTAGCCTGTGTGTAAATCTGAAGATCATCTGCATAAAGGTGGTAGGAAGAAGTTAGTTGAAGAGAAATACTATTAATAAATATAGCAAATAAAAGAGGAGACAACACACCACCTTGTGGAACACCGGCAGTTAACTCGCACCAGGGAGAGTAAGACTCCTCGATGCGAATACGCTGCCGTCGTCCTAGTAGATAACTACGAAACCAGTCAATCACCGTTGGAGATATGTTAAGAGAACGAAGTAAAGCTAATAATATTTCGAAGTCAACTGTGTTGAAGGCACTACTGAAATCTAGCAATGCCAGGATAGTCAGCAGACCCTTATCCATCCCCAAACGAATGTCGTCAGTAATTTTGACAAGAGCCGTGACAGTACTGTGAGAAGGACGGAAACCAGATTGAAAAGGATTAAGGAGATCATTTTTAGTGAGAAAGTCACTGAGTTGTCTATTAACCAATCGTTCAAGAACTTTAGAAAGGAAAGGGAGGATAGATATAGGACGATATTCAGAAAAGGACTTAGGATTGACTTTTTTAGGAATAGGGGTAACTTGGGCTTCTTTCCATATTGTTGGAAATGATCCTGAGGATATGGAATTGTTAAAGATTTTGGTGATAACGGGAACAATTATGTCAAGGATAGGCAATATCATTTTACGGCTAATACAATCACCGCCTACTGCGTTTGATGTAATAGATATAATGTTCTTATTAACATCACAATCGCAGAATTGACACATATTAAAGGGTGGATGATCCGGAGTTGGAAGTGCAGAAAGATAATTTAATGTTTCAGCCTTTTGAAAACCTCCAAAGGCAGAAGATGAGGAAAAATGATTGTTAAGTAACTTGAGGTCAATGTCTTTTGGGATTGAATCTTGACGAGATTTTCCAACTCCTAAGGATCTAAGAAACTTCCAGATTTTAGCTGGATCGCCATTTTCAACGGATTCATGAATGTGGTGTCGTTGTGCATCCCTACACACCCTATTGCAATGATTTCGAATTAAAACATACTTTTCTTTATTTACATCAGTTGGTCGAGATTTAAATTTAGACTTGGCACGTGCTTTTTTAGTCAAAAGATTTTTAATATCAGTACTGAGCCATGGTGCCGGTAAATGTTTCATTTTCACCGCTTTTATTGGTGCATGAACGTCATAAAGTGCTGTTAGTAGAGTATTAAAAATGTTCACTTGTTCATCGACAGTATCCGCTGTAGTACATGACGTCCAGTCAATGTTCGAGGCATCATGTCGCAGCCTATCCAGATCTATACTACCAAAGCTGCGTTGCAGAAGAATTTTTGACTTATTTTTAGGAGGGCGAAGTTTATAGGACAAGTACAGAAGATCGTGATGAGAAAAAGCATCAGCCGGAGTTTGTCCATGAAGAGCAACATGATTGGGAGAAGAGACAGCTATAAGGTCTAAAAGAGACGGCGTACAATTTGGTAAGTTATGAGTGGCATCAAGAGGTAGAATATGAAAATTACTACTTTGGAAAATTGAAACTAGGGATTTAGAGCGGAAATCTCCTTTTTTAAGACAAGTGTTAAAATCACCCATAATAATGGAGTGGTCGTACGAGGGAGTAAGGTCTTCCAAGAGCTTCTCAAACGAAGGAAAATAATTTAAAAGTAGGGATGGACTATAGTAAACACCAAGTAAAACTTTATTGTGACCTAAAGCGAGTTCTATGAATAAATGTTCACCTGCATTGGAGGGAGGAGGTTGCGATGAAGTGCTAATAATGGAATAAGGAATATGGTCTCGGAGATAAATAGCAACACCACCACCACGACCGTTTACACGATCGTTTCTGATAAGTTGAAATCCTGGTAGAGTGTAGGAGGCAGAAGGAAGACAAGGTTTTAGCCAAGATTCAGAAACAAGAATAGCATGAATACTTTTACTGTCAAAAGAAGACAACATATCTGTAAAGTGAGCTGGTATGCTTTGAGCGTTAATATGAATGATATTTAAATTACTCTGAAGTGCAGAAAAGTGAGCATCCAACGTTTCGGCTAACGAAGGGATACTATAAAAACTACCACTAGTGTCTAAATCGTCGGACGAAGAAAACGATTGGTAATCGTCACTCAAGTCATTATCACAGAGGTTTTGTTGCATTATAAGTTTCTAATATAATAAATAAATATGTCTAAACTAATATATACCGTTATAAAATACCCTAAACTATAATTATCAAACTTAGTATTAAAACAATAATACATACAGTGAACCATCACCTGCCAGCAGGGTGGATGGATAAAACAAACAATATTTATATGCGAACTGACACGTAAACAGAACGCATTGTGGCTGCACAAACAAATTAAAAAAGAAAGGTATCTAAACAACAAATAAGAATATTATGGCTTTAAGGAATTTAAATTGCCGAAAACGTAAAGTGCATAGAGAAGACGCTCATTATTGAATTCAGTCTGTGTCTGCCAGGCAAGTAAATGAAAAACAAACAAATTGGAATAAACAGAAGACACTGGCGAAAATAATGTGACTACTAGGTAGACGCCATTAACCAAAAATGAAAGATTACATTATTATCACAACAAACAAACAAAACACAACAAGCAAGACTGAAAGTTTACACAAATATACTTTAATAAAACAATGTAAGGATAAATAGAACGGTTTCAAAAAGAAAATGTAATGTACTATGAGCGGCTCATATTTAACCTTTACACGTAAATTTTATCAGTTCTATAATTGGCAATGTATGAAGAACTAGTTTAGAAACCTACACTATCATTTTCGTCCGGTACGCACGGGCCTGGTTGTTGCCGGCTTCTGAGTTTTCTTCTGCTTAGTAGGAGCCCCGGTAGCAGCCGCAGCGGAAGCAGCTGGTGCTGAACTGCTCGGAATCCTATTCAGTTCAGCAATCGTCGTGAGGCGATGACGCGACCCATCCGGAGCTATGATATGAATGAATCCTTCGCGCGTCCAGCACTGCGCCACTCCAAACTTCTGCCGTGCTGCAATAAAGGCATCATGCCGCCTTTTCGTCAAAAACTCTGACAATGTTGTACCAGTGCCTTTGAGACGAGTCTTGGATGACCATACCTGGTCCCGAACATCTAAGTTCTTAAACTTCACAAGTATTGGTCTAATTCGATCACCTGCAGACCGTCCCATTCGATGACAGCGACTGATATCACCCGGAGCAAAGTTTGAAACACCAAGTTTCTCCACAACCAGCTTGGTAGCGACTGTGGCAGTATCCTCGTCCTTGCTCTCTGCCAAACCATGTATCAGAAGCATTTTGCGTCGACTTCGCATTTCAAGTTGATCAGTTTGACTTGATATAATGGTAACCTGCTTTTGCAAATTAGTCAATACTTGACTAATGAACGAGCGAAATGCAGCAAATTCTGCGGAGAGATCAGTTGAAGTTTGTGTAGGTGAGCCGGACTGCTGCATCTTAACTTCAAAGGCATCCATTCGCTTATTGAACGAGTTTGTCAAGTCATCCAGTGATTCTTGATATTTATTAGCCTCCATTGTTAAATCAAGAAAAGTGAAGTGCGGTTAGAAAATTGTGATTTCACTCAAAACTGTTGCCACTCAGGAAATAATAAATGCTAGCGTGTGGTAGTTCACTGTGATAGATTATAACATTAAATTACTGTATTGTAACAACTATTTTAAATAAATTTTATTACTTAAATTAAGAGCACACTGTTTAGTTATTAACATCTACCCACGAAAAAACTCTCATACTGTGTAGTCTCAGCTTAACTCCACTATTTATTTTATTTTCTTAGGAAGATTTACAGACAAAAGTATACAATATAGAGGTGAGATAGATAATCCGCTGTGTAGTGCCGGCTCCGCTGTGTAGTGCCGGCTTAGAATAGCACTACCCCATCTCTTCCCGTGGGTGTCGTAGAAGTCGACTAAGGGACTAGGGCTTTTCCATCTTCGCTCTTACACCAATCCAAGGTCTGCCGCGCCGAGGGATGCATGGCCAGGGGTGAGCCTGGTCGCTAGCGTGCCGCCGTCCCGGAGCTTGGTGCACTCCGGGTACTAAATAACCTTACCTAGTCAAGCGGGGCTCTGGCTAGGTGGACAGTTTACTTCCCTTGCTTCTCGTGGGTCCAATATGTGTTTCAAATTTTAGTAAACACGGAGGCGGCGATGTAGCTCGCCACTCATCACGCCATGGTTGCTCACGGGGCGAAAAGTGGGCTAAAGAGACCCGCTTCAGTACGATGAATGTATGTGGAGGAATGTTTGAAAAATTAGATGAAGTATGTATGATTATGAATGAAAGAAAACTGGATTTTCTTTGTGTAAATGAGACGAAGCGTAAGGGAAAGGAAGTTTCACAACTTGGCAACATTACAGCAATCTGGTCTGGAGTCGCTGACAGTGACCGAGCTAGCCAAGGAGTGGGACTTCTGATATCTGAAAGGATGGCTCAGTGTATGAAAGATTACGAATGTGTGAGTCCAAGGCTCCTGTGGATTAAGGTGAAATTGGGACTAGTCCGGATGCGCATAATTTGCGTATACGCTCCGGACATGTCTAAATCCCTATCCGAGAGGGAGGAGTTTTGGAATCTGTTAGACGATGTTGTGAATGGGTGTGATCAGAATGAGAGACTTGTAATGTTAGGAGATTTTAATGGCTGGGTTGGTGTGTCACGCAACGGTTGCGAAAGAGTTTTAGGAAAGTTTGGTGATCAAAGGGTAAATGAGAATGGTGAGAAATTGATTGAGGTATGTTTGGATAGGAATCTTTGTGTTACAAACACGTTGTTTAAGCACAAAGATATCCATATGTATACAAGACAGAGGGGAAGCGAGAGAAGTATGATTGATTTTGTGATAGTTGATGAAAGGCTGAGAGCAAAAGTTGTTGACACCAGGGTCTATAGGGGCACGAACGTTGGCACAGATCACTTTCTCGTTATATCACGATTAAGGGGTCTGTGCACGCGTTGGCGTCACAGGCCTAAAGTGTCAACAACGGATTTTGCGAGAATAAAAGTAGAAAAACTGCAAGAAGATGAAAATATCAGAGATGAATACTTGAGGAAATTGGATGATAGACTAAGTTGCGTGGAGATGAAGGATGAAATGGAAATAGAAGAAGTATGGGATGTGCTCAAATCGACGATGGTTGAATGTGCGACGGAAGTATGTGGAGTGTGTAAAAGGTCAAATAGACCACCAACAAGTTGGTGGGATAAAGTTGTGAAAGAGGCGGTTGGAGATAAGAAGAAAGCGTGGTTAGATTTACTAGCGATTAAAGCTAGTAAACGGATGGATGCGAGTGTAACTGACGATGTAGTGCAGAAAAGTGAAGATGAATATAAGAGAGTTAAGAATGAGGTAAAGAAGAAAATAGAAAAGAAAAAGCGGGATTTGCAAGAGTGGTGTGAGAGGAAACTTTCTGATAATTTCCGGAATAACCAAAAGTTATTCTGGAAGTATATCCGGAAAGAAAAGGGAGTTTCCCAAAACACGAGAGTGAGTGTAATAAGAGATGAACAGGGTGAATTGGCCACGGATGAAAGTAGCATGAAACGGGTATGGAAGAATTATTTTGAGGGACTGTTTGAGAAAGAGGATGCATCCATTTCTTCGCCAATCGACAGTAATGTTGATTGGAACGGGGAGATGGGTGAATTTAGTGACAGCGAGATTAGTATGGAAGAAATAATGAAAGCAATGAAAAGTATGAAATTAGGGAAGGCGGCAGGGTATGATAGGATTACTATCGAAATGCTGAGGGCTGGTAAAGGGTTGGTGGCTTCTTGGTTGTACTTCCTTTTCCAAAAATGCTGGTCGAGTGGCAAAGTTCCACGAGACTGGTGCAAGGCGGTGATTGTGCCTCTATATAAAGGAAAGGGGTCACACCAAGAGGCTAAAAACTACCGCGGCATCAGCTTACTCAGCATTGTTGGTAAATTGTATGCTAAGGTACTGATTGAAAGAGTGATGAATGAAACTGATGAGAAAATATGGGATGTGCAAGCGGGATTTAGGAAAAGAATGGGATGTATGGATCAAATCTTCTCTCTAAGGAGCATCACCGAAAAGTTCTTAGCTAAGAACCAAAAGGTGTATTGCTCCTTCATTGATTTAGAGAAGGCGTATGATAGGGTGGTAAGAAAGTGTTTATGGGAGGTGTTATCCAAGTTCGGTTTGGGGAGTCAACTTATACGTGCATTAGTATCACTCTATGAGGATTCTAGTGCATGTGTAAGAGTAAACGGGGAAAACACTGACTGGTTCGGAATCTCTAGGGGTGTCCGACAGGGATGTGTAGCTTCTCCGTGGCTCTTCAATTTGTTCATGGATGACTGTTTGACAGAGTTGCGTGAAAGTGATTATGGACTAAGAATGAGTGGTTTCATCATTAAATGCCTCTTGTATGCTGACGATCAAGTGCTACTTGCATCGTCGGCAGAAGAGTTGCAAGAGATGATGAATATTGCATGTGAGTCTTTTGTAAGAAAGGGAATGAGGGTGAATGTGGATAAGACCAAAACGATGGTTTTTGAGAGACAGGAAGATGTGACAAAATGCGTGATTGCGATTGATGGTAAGGATGTGGAACAGGTGAAGGAGTTTGTATATCTGGGAAGTTTGTTTACAAGGGATGGAAAATGTGATGAAGATATTGAAAGAAGAGTGAAAAAGGGTAATGCGGTAAATGGAGCAATGAATAGCCTAATGACCTGTCAATCGGTGTCTGAAAAGGCCCGAATGGCTGTGCATGATGCTGTTCTTGTTCCTACGCTTATGTATGGAAGCGAATGTTGGGTGTGGCAGAAGAAGCATGAGAGCAGAGTGAATGCAGTAGAGATGAGGTCCCTCAGAAAAATTTGTAATGTTAGATTATGTGACCGAGTGAGAAATAGTGTTATTCGTGAAAAGTGTGGTGTGAAAGATGATATTGTAAGAAAGATAGAAAAAGGAATGTTGAGATGGTTTGGGCACATAGAGAGGATGGATGATAGAAAATTGGTAAAAGGGATCTATAGAGCTAGTGTGGATGGTAATGTTAGTAGAGGACGACCACGGAGAACACACTTGGACCAAATTGAGAGTGTGCTCAAAAAGGCTGGCGTCCGAAGTATGAAGAATAAAAGAGCATGTATGAAAAGATTGATGGATGTAAACGAAGCTAGAGAGGTTTGTCAGGATCGTGCGAAGTGGCGATCAATAGTCTCTGCCTACCCCAATGGGAACTAATGGCGTGAGTATATGTATGTATGTATGTATAGATAATCCAATGCTATTAACGAATCTCCACAAATAGAGATTTAAGTTATGGTTCTGTGAGTATATGTTCAAGACGAATATTCTATTATTCAACATTAGTGAGGAGTTGTAAGATTGACAGCTTATATTATTAATTTAAAAGTCTTTACAATAACTCTTACAATATTGAAATATTAAAATACGTCTTTACAATATTAAAATATAGGAAATAAATATTGAAATATTAAAATACGTCTTTACAATATTAAAATATAGGAAATAATTATTTAATCTAAGGCGCAGTTTCTACTGAAATGACGTGGTGCGGACGTATAGCGGATGCGTGTAGTGAAAGAAACACAATCTACACTATTAAGCGGGATTTATACAGGGTAAGTAACTGACTCCGAATTCGAGTCAAGTCAGCGCTGACCCGAAAAAAACCCAATGTGAACTGTTTCAAGTCAGTACAGTGCGGTTGAAGTCAGCGCTGACTTAAATATTCGCACACGAATATTTAGAAGTCAGTCAGTCTGACGCCGCTACTGACTTGCGCACTTACCCTGTAAAAAACCCGCTTTATGTGGTATAGCGTCGTATTTGCAATGGCAAGTGGAGTTTGTCACCTAGTAGCAAAATACGAAGAAGTAACATAGGCTGTATAAATCACGCTAAAACCCACGTGAAGTTGGGGCGGATCAATAGTTTATAATAAAAAGCCTTTTAATACATTTTTTCAGTAAAACAAATCTTTACAAACACGAGAAGCGTTGCAACGGTAAAGACCGCCCCATCATTTTGAAAGCTCGAGCCATCGCCGTCGGGAATAAAGGGAGTAATCGGCCGTTCCTTAAACCTAAGTCGAATAAGGATAAAAAGAAATAGTAAGTGTTGTTTGTCAGTTTTCATCAATAAGGTAGAGCTGATGGATAAAAGTGGTAAATAACAAAGGTATAAAATATTTATTCGATAGTAACAAAAAAAACTAAAGGACTTATGTATTAAGAATGACAATAGATGATTAGATGAGAGCGATATTTGTTAAAATGATGTGAAAAGTTCATTGTAAATATATTTGGAATTTAATATTTAATATGTTTTAATTAATATTATAATTGTATTTAAATTATTTTAATATTTAATATATATTTATTTACTATTTAATATATTTGGAATATTTAACTTGGTTTTGAATATAAAAGAAATAATATAACAACTATATATATAAATATAATAACAAATAAGATTGCAGTGTTAACCAGCTTAGAATGTAACTACCCCTTTCGAACTACGGGTGTCGTAAGAGGCGACTAACCATCACCAACGATACTTTATTTCTACGATCTTGTCCCCTATCAACTTTCAAATGTGGCCGAAACGTTTCTAGCTCTAAATCGCTGGCTACCCCTTTTTGGGATTTATGGCCCTCGGTATATGTTTTTATTTCCATATTCGAAAGTCTACGGCCTACCCTTTTGGTGTTGATTATAGTGTGTGTACCTATGTTGCGATGCACGATTTTATTCCGTGCTGCGAGAGCCAATTTAACATTAAATGAGAAGGCTTTATTCTGGTTTTTTCACGAGCCAAAAAGTGGACTCGAGAGACCCGTTTTCGAATGTAGACAAAGATCAGTTTTTGCCAGAGAATGAGTGGTGTGGTGATGTAAGCAGGGATTAGAAATTGAGGGTAGATCGAAAAATTTAGTAGAAGGAAGTGGGTGTTATTATCGTGGGGTCACCACTGTGGGTACAGCAAACATGTACTGGCCAGTACACCCCTGCTGTGTACCAACTTATAATTTATATTTATGCTTAACTCGAAAACATTTACATAAAGCGATGTCGGAATATGAGTGAGACGTTGCTAGGTGCGAGTGAGTCAGCTGTAGTGTGCGCTCTAACAGTATTCCAACATCAGTATCATTCTAAGATGTGATTAATAGTCCCTACCTACTTCACTGATTACTGAATGACGTAAATAGTGAGTGTAGATGATGTTGAAAATAATAAAACTCAATTATATTTTACAGTAAAAAGCCAGCAGAGCATAAATTTGCATGCACCGAATGTTCAGCCATGTTTTCGTCGAAGAATGCTCTGATGGCTCATATACATCTTCATAGAGGGGAACGACCATTCGCCTGTGATAAGTGTGACAACAAATATACCTCAAATTCTGCGCTTAAGGTAAATACTACTTCTGTATTGGTATTTAAAAGTACACATTGATATATTAAATTTATAAGTTATTTGCGACAAAAATCTTAAGTTATGAAATGGTCTAAGAAGTATTGCATTGATTTTATTTAAGGTTTTTTTAAATAAGCTTTTATTTAGTGTGAATTGCGTATTTTTGTTACTATTTGCAATGAAAATATTGTTTATATTAATCCTTTGATAAGTGAAAGCTCCAAGAAGTAAAAACACTATAGAACACTTATTATAATTATAAGGATACAGACTTATTGTTGCTTCAGACGAATTAAGTCAGTGAACATTTGTCAGCTAAAACCATGAAAAACATTTGTAAAATAAACTGTTTTGTTTGTGCAAAATTAACTTGTCTATGAAATATTTAACAAAGGCTTCAGTGAGTGAAGAAATAAGTTAGAGCTATTGTATGGCATATCTAAATATTTCTAACTTGTTTTAAATTAATAACTTTGCAGCGCCATCTACACAGTCACAAAGAGGGTGCACAATTCATATGTGATTATTGCAACGCTTGTTTCAAAACTAAATCGTCCATCAGCGAACATATACATACGCATGCACGTAAGTTTTACTACCCACTTATCTAAGAAAGAAATCATTTATTCATTGCTACACAAAAATCAAGACATAGTGATATTAACAAGATGTAAAAGCCATTACGTCAAAAAGCTATTGTAAGTATCATAAGAAACAAATAATCAAAATAAGAATACTGCTAATAGAATATAGTATAACCTATAGATGCGGCTCTAAATCCAAAAAAGGGATAGATAGAGCTTTCGAATTAGAAATTCCTCAGCCTCATGGAAGTTGAGTGCGGCAGACTGAAAAAATGAATATGGTCTGTGATGAGTATTTAGCCACATCGCCCAGCATTTACTTAAAAACACCTTTTCATTTAGTATCGTCGTAAAACACACAAAACCATACTAGTGGTCGGATATACATATATCACAGGTTTTCAATTCCTTAACGTTACAAAACAAAGAAAAAGTCCATTTTATTTGTTTGTTCCTGTTCTATCACTTTAACCCTTTATAAAACAGTGGCCATCATAATTTTAATTTTATTACCTACCCACAAATAGAAGTAATTTATATAAAAAAAAAAACATCTCAGTTTTGCCTTATAAAGGGTTATGGCTGATGCCCTAAAGTGATAGAACCTAATCTATTCTCTATACGAATAAAACAACCTCGGTTTAATACATATAGCAAAGCATAGTTCTTTATATTTTTTGTCTCTATCCTTACCGTCTTATCTTACGGCTTAACCGATTTCGTCCAAATTTTAACCAGCAAATAGCTAATTTTTCACACTTCTATCTTCACACCAATTCTTCTAACAACAATACCTATTTATTTATTTATTTATTATACAAAGATCATCAACAGCAACACATATTACATAGTAAGTTGAAACAGTACAGTAAATAAGGCTAATAACATATGATCACAAGTTAAAACAAGATACACACACAGTTAATTCAGAAGAAAAAAATTAATAAAGTAAACTATCTAAAGACAAAATGAATAACAACAGAAAAAGAAAAAAATATATATGTAAAAATGCTATATAAAACAGCAAAACGTTTCGTATGCATGGCCTCCGGCTGCGGACGAAGTACGCCGTGAAAATAGCACTCCTCGTTCATATGGACGAGACACATCGCGGTTTCTCTCTACGAATAAATGATATAAAATAACCTCTTTAAAATGCTTTCAGCAAAATAACGTTCCCTACATTTTTTGTCTGTATGTGTACCGTTCCGACTGCCTCCGTGGTCGTGCGGTTAAGCGCTTGGCTACAAGTACGGAGGTCTCGGGTTCGATCCCCGGGGGGGGGGGTAAACTCACAAATTTAATTTGTAAGATTTAACCTAGTCTGGAAGTATATTGCAGGCTTGAATAACCTGATTATCCGAAAATTAAGATGATTCCGTGCTTCGGAGGGCACGTTAAGCCGTCGGTCCCGGCTACTATTACGGTAGTAGTCGTTAGCCTGCCAATCCGCAATTGGCCAGCGTGGTGGACTATGGCCAAATCACCCTATACAGGGTAGGCTCGAGCCTCTTGGTGGGGACGTATATGGGCTGTGAGGAATTTGTACCGTCGTAGCTCCGAAACGGTTTAACCGATTTCAGCCGTTCCACTAATAACAATACATAATCCATACAAAAATTCCTCACGGCTATTAATCCGTAGAAGGTATGGCCAGAGCTAAGGAACTAGAAGTTCCACAGCCACTTTTGGAAAGTTGAGTGGGGAAAAGATGGCAAAATAAAGGTTGTTGGTGATGGGTCTCCAACCGCATCGCCCAAAATCCCTTAAGAGCCCCAATACCGTTAGTCGCCTCTTACGTACACCCACCGGAAGAAATGGGGTAGTGCTATTACTATTCTAAGCCGACACTTCACAGCTTATTTTTCACACTTGCACTTTTCTAATACCAATATATATATATAAAACAGCAAGACGTTTTGTCTGCACGGCCCCCGGCTGCGGACGAAGATACGCCGTGAAAAGAGCACTGCTCGTTCATATGGATGAGACACATCGCGGGTTGCCGCTACCACATGTGTGCCAGATATGTAACAAACGGTAACTATCATTTATATACATACATATACTCACGGCTTTAAATTCCTAAAAGGGGTAGCCAGAGCTTTAGAGATAAAAACTCCTTAGCCACTTTTGGAAGTTGATAGGGGATGGTAGATGATAGGAAGATGGTAGAAATAAAGTTGATGATGGGTCGCCGACGGCATCGCCTAAAAACCATTTTATAAAGCTCCTTAGTTGCCTCTTATTATTGTTATATTTTTTTTTTTCAAAATATTTTTTTTTTAGATAATAATAATCCATATCACATATCAATAAAATAAAATATAATAAAATAATATAAGATAAAAAAATAATTGCATGATTAAAATTATACATACATACATATACTCCCGGCCATAACACCCAAAAAGTGGTAGCCAGTTCTTCAGAGATAGAAACTCCTTAGTCACATTTGGAAGGTGATAGGGAGAAGATTATAGAAATAAAGTATCGTTGGTGATGGATATTCAATCGCATCGCCCCAAAACCACTTTATAAAGCCCCATGCCCTTTGACGCCTCTTACGACACCTGTGGGTGGAAAGGGGTAGTGACATTCTAAGCCGGCACTACGTGGCAAACATGTAGTGTTTATGGTTAAAAAAAATGTGTTTAGATACTATATGTAGTGAGAGTTTTAGATTCCCTTAATAAGCCCACTCATTAAACTACCCACCTCTCTAGCTACAATTTCAGAATAAGAAATTTATCAGCCGCTTTTGAAAGTCGAGTGGGGAAAAGATAATAAAATAAAACCCCAATACCCTTAGTCACGTCTTTTGAACACTCACGCTAATAAATTGGGTATTACATGGACTATTCCGCAGAAAGTTACTCTAAAGAGGGAAGTAAAGAAACCCGTTTTCTAATCAAAGACTTTCTCTTTTCTTATTATAGTTATTACATAAACTCACGGCTATTAATCCCAAAAGGAGTGGACAAAAATTCTTTAGCCACTATTGGACGTTAAGAGGGGAAAAGATTTATGGTGTTTAGTTTCCTGTCTCTTCGACCAAAAATCACTCATTTTTCATTTAACAGTGTCATTGATTGTAATCAAATACATTTCATTTATAACGAAGAATGACTATCACCATATGATGTTCTGGGACTGCTGGTCCTTGTTTTTTTCTTTGGTGTCCTTACCTTCTCCTGAAACTTGCTTTATTAAGTATGAAGTCGGTTAAAAGTAGATTATTATGAATAATAATAATTTATTATTATTCTTTGGACTGTAATTCATTTTTTATTCCGTTTACTTAAATTGTATTTTGTTATGTTACAGATTTAGAATCACCGCGAGACTAAAAATTCATATGAAAAATAAGCATAACATGAGGTTGATGACTCGAATGGTAAGACTGTTTTTAACACGCTTATATTAGCTTTCCCTGTATATATGTAACCGACTTCTTTAAACTCGATATTCGATTCGATTTCAACCCACTTCAAGCGGACCGATTTAATTCAAACTTTGTACACCTATCAAGAACCAGCGACAATATATAGTTCATCCCATTATACACTCATTTGTAATAAATGGTGGAAAGAAACGCACACCTGCGTTTTTTCATAGTTTTAGTAGATTTTGTTATATCATCCGTTGAGAAAGTCACGTTTTTTAGTTTTTAAATAAACATGCTGATAATAACTGTAAAAAAATGGGTGTCGTCATGTCTCCTATATGAGATGATGTCGTTATCCTACTGAGCTATCACGCTATTAGGACACATAATATCTAAAAAAATATATTATTACTTTAATATACATTGTGTATTGCAGATGTATCTCCGGTCTTTACCAAAGTTGTCAGACATACAAGTGAAACAAGCGAAGATTTTCTCAAAAGAAGAAACGAGTGCTGCGGCGATATTCCCACCGGAAGCTATCGCCAATATGAAAACTTCTCCTAAAAAATATACCAAAGAAAAAGAGGGTCCTGAGTTAGAAGAATATGTGAATGCACTTCTAGAAGATTTCCAATGACTGGTAGTTAAATTCTAGGGTATAAATAAAGACGGTAGGATTGTTTTGTTGTTTTTCATGAATTTCTTTTGTATATAAAGGCATTTTTTGTAGTTTTATTAAATTTAAAGTATGATTATATATTTGCAAGGACGTTGTTTGTCTGATTTTTGCACCAATTTTAAATGTATCTATTGTATGAAAACTTGTATATATATTAAATGACAGTTTACTTAACATTGGCGATGGTGACCACTCGGTGTTAGAAGTCACACTACGCAGACTAACTAAGAATTCCAAAACCGAAACGGGGAACAGTATAATAATGTATATCTTAAAATTGATTACTTTGGTGGCAATAGTGTGTGTTATATTAATGCACATATATGCCTAGGTTGAGTTTGAAAGTGCGCTCGTCAGGCCGGTTTTACTTAGTGTAAAGTTCTCTCACCGGGAGCATTCGCGTGTAATGTAACGTTACAGATTTGAGCATTACATCAGTGAAGGAGGAGAACTGAGCATTACAATGCGCACCTTGTAATGATTGTTCGTGTATAACGCTTTCTTTGCTACCAGTTATATTAAAACCTAATATAACAAATTGGACTCACCTGCCGCTGGAAGGTGAGTTGTTCAGTCCTTTGTTATTCCAAGTGGTGTTATTCTTCTGAATTTTGTTTAGATCTGAATGCATTCAATCTTTGATCAACAATACGATTCCCTGTCCAAGGAATATCGTTTTTAATGAATACATGAATTACACGCGAATGCTCGTTAGTCAGGGAGGTATTATTGTAATGTAATACTCAAAGACGAATCTATATTGTTACAGTGCAAGTGAATGCTCCCGGTTTGGGAGCACCTTAAGGTTACGCTATCACTTTGAAAGGTTGTATCTCTTTGTGTAAGTGTTGTTAAAATAGCACTTGGCTGATTCTAATGGCCACTACCCATTGTTTTTCAGACATTATCATATTCTAATGATAATACTTTCTTGTTGTTAGTCTGTGTTACTGACTGATGAAACTTTTATTTATTCATGTTTTAGAGGAATAAATAGACTTAATTTTTTTAAGTTATTCCTTTTCTTTAACATTTTATAGAAACTTTTTTAATTACTATTATGATACCTTCCATTTCTGGCGACGAGCGAAATGTCCTATGTATTTGTCTAATTGATTTTAATAAATAAGAATATATTTTTGTGTAACAATTACACATGGCCTTTTATTAAATTTTAAAAAAAATCTTGCTGTGTAGTGCCGGCATAGATTGCTGTGTAGTGCCGGCATAGAATAGCACTACCCCATCTCTTCCCGTGGGTGTTTCGTAAGAGTCGACTAAGGGACTTCAGGGCTTCTATCATCTTCGCCCTTACACCAATCTAAGGTCTGCCGTGCTGATAGATGCGTGGCCAGGGGTGAGCCTGGTCTCTAGCGTGCCAACGTCCCGGAGCCTGGTGAACTCCGGGCACTAAATAACCTTGCTTTGTCAAGCGGGGCTCTGACAAAGTGGACAGAATGCTTCCCTAGCTACTCGTGGGAATCACATGTGTTTAAATAAAAATCAACACGGAGACGGCGATAAAGCTCGCCACTTATCACGTCATAGATTCTCATTGGGCGAAAAGTGGGCTGGAGAGACCCGCTTTAGTACGATGAATGTTTGCGGAGGAATGCAAGAAAAGTTAGATGAAGTATGCCTGGTAATGAAAGAAAAGAATTTAGATTTGCTGTGTGTAAATGAGACGAAGTGTAAGGGAAAAGAGGTCTCGCAACTTGGATCAATTACTGCCATCTGGTCGGGGGTCGACCCTAATATCAGAGCTTGCCAAGGAGTGGGACTTCTTATGTCTGAAAGGATGGTTCAATGTATGTCAGAGCATGAGTGTGTGAGTCCAAGGCTCCTCTGGGTTAAGTTGAAAGTGGGTTTGATCCGGTTACGCATAATATGCGTCTATGCGCCGGATATGTCGAAAGCACTAACTCAGAGGGAAGAGTTTTGGAATTTATTAGGTGATGTAGTGAATGGGTGTGATTTGAATGAAAGAATAATTATGTTAGGTGATTTTAATGGTTGGGTTGGTGTGAAACGCAACGGATGTGAACGAGTATTAGGAAAATATGGGGATCAGAGGGTGAATGAAAATGGGGAAAAATTGATTGAAGTATGTTTGGAGAGGGATCTTTGTGTTACTAACACATTGTTTAAACACAAAGATATCCACATGTATACAAGGCAACGAGGTAGCGAGAGAAGTATGATAGATTTTGTGATTGTGGATGAAAGACTGAAATCAAAAGTGGTTGACACTAGAGTCTATAGAGGTGTCAACGTGGGAACAGACCATTTCCTCGTCGTGTCACGAGTAAGGGGTCTGTTCAAACGGTGGCGTCATAGGACTAGAGTGCCAACTACTGAACCTTCGAGAATAAGAGTAGAAAATTTAGTAGAAGATGAAAAAATAGGAGATGAATATGTTAAGAAATTGGATGAAAGACTGAGTTGCGTAGAAATGACGGATGAAATGGAAATTGAAGATGTATGGAGTGTGCTCAAATCTACGTTAGTTGAATGTGCGACGGAAGTTTGTGGAGTGAGCAAAAGGAAAATTAGACCATCAGCTAGTTGGTGGGATAAAAATGTGAAAGATGCAGTGAATGAAAAGAAGAAAGCTTGGCTCGATTTACTAGCAATCAAAGCTAGTAAACGGATGAATGTGTGTATAAATGATGATGAAGTTGAGAGATTTGAAGATGAATATAAGAGAATAAAGAGAATGGTTAAGAATAAAATAGAGCAGAAAAAGCGAGATCTGAAAGAATGGAGTGAAAAGAAACTCTCCAATAATTTCCAAAACAACCAAAAATTGTTTTGGAAATATATCAGACGTGAAAGGGGAGTTTCACAAAACACCAGTACAAATGTAATGAAGGATGAAAAAGGTGAATTAATGACTGATGGAATTAGAATAAAAAGGGTATGGAAGGATTATTTCGAGGGTCTCTTTGAAAAAGAGGATGACCCCACTACTTCAGCAATTGATATTAATATTAATTGTAACGAAGTGCTGGGTGATATGTGTGAAAGTGTGATAAGTATGGAAGAAATTGTAAAAGCGATGAAATGTATGAAATTAGGGAAAGCGGCAGGGTATGATAGAGTTAATATCGAAATGCTAAGGGCTGGTAAAGGGTTAGTGGCTTCTTGGCTGTTCTTCCTTTTTCGAAAGTGTTGGGCACTTGGCAAAGTACCAAATGATTGGTGCAGAGCGGTGATAGTGCCCCTATATAAAGGGAAAGGGTCACGCCAGGTAGCAAAAAACTACCGTGGTATTAGCCTACTTAGTGTTGTCGGTAAATTGTATGCTAAGGTATTGATTGAAAGAGTGATGAAAGAAACTGATGAGAAAATCTGGGATGTGCAAGCAGGGTTTAGAAAGGGAATGGGATGTATGGATCAAATCTTCTCCTTAAGGTGCATCACAGAAAAATTCTTAGCAAAGAACCAAAAAGTGTATTGCACCTTCATTGATCTGGAGAAGGCGTATGATAGGGTAGTAAGAAAGAATTTGTGGGAGGTGTTGTCTAAGTTCGGTTTGGGGAGCCAACTTATACGTGCATTGGAGTCACTTTATGAGGGTTCCAGTGCATGTGTAAGAATAAACGGAGAAAACACGGACTGGTTTGAAATCTCTAGGGGTGTACGTCAGGGTTGTGTAGCTTCTCCGTGGCTTTTCAATCTGTTCATGGATGACTGTTTGAAAGAACTACGCGAAAGTGATTATGGTCTGAGAATGGAAGGATTCATCATTAAATGCCTCTTATACGCTGACGATCAAGTATTACTTGCATCAACGGTAAATGAGTTGCAAGAGATGGTGAATATTGCGTGTAAGTCTTTTGAAAGAAAGGGCATGCGAGTGAATGTGGACAAAACCAAGACAATGGTTTTCCAGAGAGAGGAAAGTATGACAGAATGTGAGATTACAATAGGTGGCAAGAAAGTGGAACAAGTGAAAGAGTTTGTATATCTGGGAAGTTTGTTTACAAGGGACGGAAAATGCGAGGAAGATATTGAAAGGAGAGTAAAAAAGGGAAATGCGGTAAATGGAGCCATAAACAGTCTAATGTCGAGCCAGTTCCTGTCTGAAAAGGCGCGAATGGCAGTTCACAATGCTGTACTGGTTCCTACGCTGATGTATGGTAGTGAATGTTGGGCATGGCAAAAGAGGCATGAAAGTAGAGTGAATGCAGTGGAAATGAGATCCCTCAGAAGTATATGTAATGTAAGGTTGTGCGACAGAGTGAGAAATAGTGTAATTCGTGAACGTTTAGGTGTGAAAGATGACGTAGTGTGCAAGATAGAGAAAGGAATGTTAAGGTGGTTTGGGCACATAGAGAGGATGAATGACAATAAATTGGTGAAAGAGATCTATAGAGCCAACGTGGAAGGTAATGTGAGTAGAGGACGACCACGGAGAACACACTTGGACCAAATTGAGAGTGTGCTCAAAAAGGCTGGCGTCCGAAGTATGAAGAATAAAAGAGCATGTATGAAAAGATTGATGGATGTAAACGAAGCTAGAGAGGTTTGTCAGGATCGTACAAAGTGGCGATCGATAGTCTCTGCCTACCCCAATGGGAACAATGGGCGTGAGTATAAGTAAGTAAGTAAGTAAGTAAAAAAAATCTGTCGTTTTGTTTTATTTAACCCTTTATAAGGCAGTGGCCATATAGCGACCATCATAATTTCAACCTTACCTGGCTTCAAATAGAAGTTAAATACAATGAATTTTTGATCATACTTTATAATGGGCTAAAGAAGTACCTTTCAATACCTATATCATGGCTTGCCGTACGAGGTCCCTCTAAATGTCGCTTTTTGAAAACAAATGGTTCTTTTGTATAAACTCTACAATAATTTAAATTAATTATTATTTAGGGTTTATAAAGGAGTTGCCGTGTAGTGCCGGCTTAGAATGTCGCTAACCCACGGGTGTCGTAAGAGGCGACTAAGGGTATGGGGACTTTTTATTGGATTTTTGAGCGATACAGTTGGAGACCCATCACCAAAAACCTTTATTTTTACCATCTTTTCCCCACTCAACTTCCAAAAGTGGCTGAGGAATTTATAATTCCCTAGCTCTGGCTACCCCTTCTAGGGAAATATAGCCGTGAGTATATGTATGTATAAAGGGGCAAAAACTTCATTATGAACAAAAATAACAAACAAAAAATAAAGCGCGTTGTTTAAATAAAGAGTATAAAATTGCCAAATAAATGAAAATAATAATACACAAGATCGCTTGTTAGCAAAAGAATATAGTGGGACTCCCTGGATCCACGTAGCGAAGGTCAGAGACCAAAGAAGCAGCTACAGTCGGCGTGAAATGGCAAGACCTTAGTAAATATGCTCAAGATCGTTCGAGTTGGTAAGAGATTCTGCGAGAACTATGTCCCTAACAAGTAAGAAGAGCCCTTTAGATGACAATATCCGAAAGCTATCTAAAATCCTAGTTTCAAGTTAACCAGCGGCATAGAGAGATACATACATATACTCACGGCTATAAATCCCAAGAAGGGGCATCTGAACAAGATATTCCTTAGCCACTTTTGGAAGTTGAGTAGGGAAAACATTTTAATATAAAGGTTAGGTTGTTGGCGATGGGATGGAAGCCCCAATACCCTTAGTCGCCTCTTCTGAACACCCACTAGTAGAAATGGGGTAGTGCTATTCTAAGCCGACACTACTCACCACATAGAGAGATGTAAGTGGTGATCGAGCTCGTGGACGTTTATTTGTCTTAGTTAAACATAACATAAACGTTCACGCCGTTTATCCCCGAAGGGGTTGGCAGAGGTACCAATACTTCTGAACTCACATGGCAGCGCCATCTAGTGTCCAGAGAAGGTACCCACGTTTTGCTTAGACAGTGTACTCACGTGATAGGGGGCAGGCCTATCGCCGTTTTTGTACGAATACACTGTCACATGAGTTGTACTTTGTCTTAGTTACCAGGGAACTATACATACAAGGTTGCTTCTGACATCTCCGCTTACAGTATTGCATACAGAGGCTAAAGCAGCTAACTGTACAAATTATACACAGTAAAAGGCATTTGTATCGATCACGAATTACTTTAACTGTGGAGCCATAAAATATATTTCTTAAATATGACTATTTTCATGGTGTAATGTACTGCTGTGTAGTGTCGGCTTAGAATAGCACTACCCCATTTCTTCCAGTGGGTGTACGTAAGAGGCGACTAACGGTATTGGGGCTTTTAAGGGATTTTTGGGCGATGCGGTTGGACACCCATCACCAACAACCTTTATTTTACCATCTTCTCCCCACTCAACTTTCCAAAAGTGGCTGAGGAATTTCTAATTCCTTAGCTCTGGCTTCCCTTCTAGGGATTTACAGCCGTGAATATATGTATGGATGCAATGTCCCCCATTATATCAGATGAGCAAGATCCTGATTTAACCAAATTGTTATCATATTAAACATACGCTTAATAGATGGTAATAATAATTTTTGCAAGCTTCTGAACGTACTTAGATGTTTAAAATTACATTACGTCTACGTCATAAAGGACAGCAGAGGAGTTATTCCTATCTGCCACCATACATACTTAACTATACTCTCATGCCCACTATTCCTATTGGGGTAGGCAGAGACTATCGATGCCACTATACATCTGCGCCCCTAAGCTGTTTACGCAGGAACGCGTGTCCTTACAGACACCATTGTTGAAAATAATACACAATTATGATACGAAAAAATGTTTTATTACGCACTTATTATTTCATTAAAATGTTTATGAAATAATCACCTATGTATAGCATATAATGCAGTACACAAATAGAGTAACCACGTTTACATGTTATTTAACTTACTAAGAAAATACAAAAATATTTAAGCGGTGGTGTCTTTAATTAGTTTTGCATTTATATAATTTATTTAAGATGTGGATTCGGAGACAATTTTTGTTATGTTATATATTAAGATAGTGTCATTAATTCGCAATATAATTAATTTATTTCGTTTACAAAAATATATAAGCGTATTTTAGATTTTTCCTTTCCGAAAAATAGTATCATTTTCCCCTCAGCAGTCAATTGCGGAACGAACCGAATTCTGAATGAGTGAAGGAATGGATTGTTATAGTATGAGTTAATGAATGATGACACTGTATCCGATTGACCGCTAAAAGCAATGATTTTAATTACTCTCAAATCAAAATACTCTCCTCCAAAAATAACGCTATCTTAATATTTAACCATTGACAAAACAGATTTTGTACATATAGTTTTATTCGTGCTTTAAAACGATCATTTATTAAAATCACAGCCTTTGTATGTTCCAATGAATAATAATATATTTTCCTACTGGAAATACAAAGTGAGTGATATTTATTTGAATTTGTGGCTTTGGTCACTCAAATAACATCTTTATTGTGCAAGCAGCTACTGTAAACAGACAACTATCTAATTAACCGAATCCAATCAATACTGCATCTGTCACTTTTTACTTTCATAACATTTGTGGTCCAAAAATATTCTAATCAGCTTTCTTTACATTCATATACAAAAATACTTCTCGACATGCGTCTCCCGATCCTCCTCATTTGTTACATTTGTTTTTCATTCGGTTAGAAATATTGAACGATTTACGATTAACTTACGAAACTATACATATAGTTTAACTCCGATTAAAAGTACATTGTGGTTTGCCAGCAGTTAGTTACACCTAGCTGCCTGTACATCATACATACAATAAGAAGTGTTAATCTAAACTACTGCAAAAATCTCATAGAACATGCTTAGTGCACGTTATGACAACGTTGTGGTATCTTGTTTGTCAGTTCCGCAATCATTCAATCACTTCAGTCATTCGTTCATCTGTTTGATTCGTCAAACAACTTGAGCCATTTCACTGAACATATAACAATCATCTTAAGTATAATCTAATTTTAACAGTTACGAAATCTCGCGAATTTCTTAAAAAATACGATCGATTAAAAATGCACTTCCAATAGTTTGCCGATTAGATAGAATGTAAAGCGAGAGCGAGATGAGACTAATTGTGATATGGCTGTCTCACTCGCACTAAACATTACTTTAAGGCATTTTAAATATGTCGAATATTACAAAGAAGTAATGGTAGGCCTTACTCACTACACAAAATAGAAGTTACTAAGTAGCAAAATTATTTCTACAGTAGTAGGTATTGTAAAAATAAACTTTATTTGCACTATTAATCATGAAACGAGCACTTCGAATCTGAAACGTTTTTTTGGATTTTCTTTAAAATACTCATTGCATTTTTCATATTCTAATGGCAGTTATTTAGTGTAGTTATCGAGTTGTATGCGACGGCTGATATATTATATTTAAAGTAGTTACCATTTGGGACGTGACCTTATTGAAAATGTTTAGGCATTATCTTAGTAAAAGCTCATGCAATCTAACACTTTATCCTTTACCAAGACGCCAGAGAAGGGAGGCTTTTATCACCTCTTACATTTTATATGAAACAATAACCGTATAATAAAACTTATCTTATATCGATCCCTTTAAAATTAAATATACTCTCAGAATGCATGTTCGTTAAGTTTCCTTATCAAGTTTCCAACAAAATTGACGAAACCAAAAATATTTTTCGAAGAATATTTAAAATTAAACAAAATTGCAAAAACAAAAAACGCACGTTTTCCGCCAAATTCTGACGTGTCGACTAGTTCTTTTAAACATAAACAATAATTAAGCAAAGAAAACTTAGGAACATACAAATCATCTCTGAGCAATATCTCGAAAGTAATCAAAGACATTTAAACTTCTAAGCGCTAAATATACTTATCACAGGTTAAAAGGGTACAAAGAGATATTAGTATTCTCTCAGTGCGGCCATACAACGTAAATGAGCCGACAGACCTCCGAAGGCGAGAGAAATGAGTCAAGTATTAAAACGTTTACATGCTACGCCCTTCGTCGGGGCCTTACATTTGAGATCGATTAATTATGTAAAATACAACACATGTTGTGCCGAAGCGTATAAGCCTCTTATTTAAGAGTTAAGGCGATATAACTATTTCGGTTAACCCATCACTAGAGGCGCTGTAATCAATAATTGGTTATGACAAAAATACTCTGGTGCGTGTCTAGTGATGGGTAACCGTGCTAGTTGTTGTATCAGGAGCCAACCATCGTCCGTCCAATCACAATATCACAAGGCGGTCCACAGATCTCCTTCACTATCACACAATGTTCCGTATTGGCCACTCAGTCTTATCTCAATGCTAGTCCCAGCCGTTTTCCTTCACCATGTGCGCCAGCTCGATTATGTACTTGCCTTCTTTATATTTCTGACTCGATTCGAATGCGTGCTCCTGGAAGAAGAGTTGTTTCAACTCAATATCTTTTCATACAATCAGAACACTTTAAAATCTAGGTCTAGTTGCTACCGAGATTTGGAGTGTACGAGTAAGATAGAAATAGTTGTTTTACGTTAAATCACTATCTTAACTACTACATTAAAGGAAAATAGTAAGTTGACTTTGGGAAAACTTGTTGTGGTTAACATAATAGTCAGTCGGGGTCATGGATTTAGGTTCAAGAATGCATTTGTGCTGCAACCGACACGCCACAGAAATCCAACCGCCTCGAGTTGATCGCGCGGATATTTATTATCAATTATTTATTTATTATATTGTAAACCGCACGTACATGTTTCCAGCCAAGCATGGTCTTGCAGCACTCGCACTTGCAGTAGATATAGGCGACCGCGTGCAGCCCCGTCAGTGTCAGTGTCAATGTCACTGTCATTGTTAGTATCAAATGTCACTGTCAGTGCCAATGTCAATGTCAATTTTGGCTCACTCACATATTTCCAGCCGAGCATGGTCTTGCAGCACTCGCAGTAGATGTCGGCGACCGCGTGCAGCCCCGTCAGCAGCACGCGCTCCTCCGCCTGCCCGCACCCCACGTTCACTCTGTAGACCAATTATTGCTAAGTATGATACACTATTTATTATATTCTATACTAGAGAAGATGGACGATAGAAATTGGTAAAAAGTAAGAGTAGAAAAAAAGTAATTAATAATTGGTAAAAAGTAGGAGTAAAAAGCTGATGTTGAAGGTAATGTTGGTAGAGGACGACCACGGAGGACACATAGACCACAGAGGACCGAATAGAGAGTGAGCTCAGAAAGGACGACGTCCTTAGTTTTAAGAATAAAAGCGCATGTATGAAAAGATTGATTAACGTAGATAAAGCTCGAGGGGCTTTCTTGGATCGAACGAAGTAGCGCTTGATAGTCTTTGTCTACCCCAACGGGAACAAATGGTGTGAGTAAAACTATGTACTTTTCGGCATTAATTCTTTGCCAAAAGACTTCATGGGTCAAAACTTGAAATTATGCATGGCATTCTAAATCTAAATAAAGTGTTTAGCGCAAAGAAGAATCACCGGTCAAAATTATGATGATGCCTAACGGGCTAACATGATAAAGTATATACTCATGTGCTAGTTGCTTTCTCCAACCTCTTGAAGTGGTTTTGATAAACTGTATTTTATTGTGTCAGAGGTTGAGTTTATTTATTTAATTAGCAAATTCAATACTTACACGGAATTGAACAGATACGCCCTTCCTTGACTGCCTTGAAACGACTGAAAATAGAGAAAATACCTATATTATTATATTGTCAAGCTAAAATTAATTTGGTAAAATATTACTGATATATTTTGTTAGATTTACTATATCATACTTTACACCGCGACGTTATTATAGATTAGAGAAGCATATAGCTTAAGCATCAATTTGGAAATCTTTCCTTTTGAATATATTAATCTCTCAAACAAAGCGAAATGAACTGGCGAGATGCGTCCGGCAGTGGATGCAGCTGTAGGTGGCTTCTTACTCATATACTTGCTCATACAAACCTCATACTACAGACCACTACACCAATGCTACACCTGAACTATCGTTACCTTAGAGATAAGTTCGTCGTGGCTGGCGAGATGCGCCCGGCAGTGGATACAGCTGTAGGTGCGGTGCGCGGCCGGCAGGTACGCCTGGAACGTGCGCGGCGGGGCCCGGGTCGCGCCCGTTGCCGCGCCGCCGCCGCCCGCTGCCGAGCGCATGGGTGCTTGCTACCTATGGTCGAAGGACATATTACATTATTGAGACAGATATTTGCTATAGAACAAGTAGCTACATAGAATGTACCAACATACATATACTCACGGCTATAAATCCCTAGAAGGGGTAGCCAGAGCTAAGGAATCAAAAATTCCTCAGCCACTTTTGGAAGTTGCGTTGGGAAAAGATGGTACTATAAAGGTTGTTGGTGATGGGTCTCCAACCGCATCGCCCAAAAATCCCTTTAAAGCCCCAATACCGTTAGTCGCCTCATACGTACACTACACAGCTACACTCGCACTAACTCACTCATAGAATGTACACTCGGTAAAATATGGTATTGCCCACCTGCCAACCGAGAGCAGGATCGCGCAGATATAAAAAAACCCAACAACTGACCGTAAAGTTCATCAATGCCATAGAACAAATTGCAACTTAGAATGTACACACGGTATGCTAGCCGTATGTAAGATATGCCCACCTGCCAGCCGAGTGCAGACTCGCCCATATTAAAAAAATCCAACAACTGACCGTAAAGTTCATTAATGCCATAGAACAAATAGCCACTCAGAATGTACACACGCTAAAATATGATATGCCCACCTGCCAGCCGAGTGCAGACTCGCGCGGCCCACATGTGCCGGTCACCTGCGGCGCGCGCGCCACCGCGCTCCGCCCTCCGTGCCTTCACCCGCCACCCTCTGGAATTAAACATATTTTATATTAGTTTATATACATGGAATATAAATATAGAAACTAATAGCGGTGTATAATTGAAGTAACTCATTCCTAACTCTGACGAGGTAGTTCGGGGTTTTGGGGCTATCGAAGTTATTTCTGAAATGAAAAGATTGACGGGTGTAAACTAAGCTAGAGAGGTTTGCCGGGACCTTACAAAGTGGCAATTGATAGTCTCTGCTGAGCCCAATGGGAAATAATAGGGTGCGTGTAAGTAAGTATGAAGTATTTTTTGGACGATATGGCTGGAGACCTGTGACCAACACCTTCCTTTATTTTACCATATTTTGACCATTTAATTTCGAAAGGGGCTAAGGAGTTTCCCTTTCTGAGTATCTAGCTACCCCAATTAGGAATTTATAACCGTAAATATATGAATGTATTATCTAATGTAAATACAACTTGAACTTATCTGAACAAAAAGGTGCATAGATGAGGTATAAAAATGTACTTGTCAGTGAAAATAGAATTACGCTCGACATGCAGTAGGTTGAAGACCGACCCGTGACCGAAGCACGGTTGAAGGTCTCTCGTTGGACTTGCAACTAATTATCATGATAATACCAATGTTTGTATTCACAATGAAGTAGGAACAGACAATTAAAATATGCACGTTGATATTAATAATTAATTTACTCAAGGTCAGAGAAAGTATTTGTGTAAATGCAAAATAAAATGTAAATTGATTGATAAGTAATTTACATTTACTGGGCGAGGGAAATGACACTCGAAGGAGACATTACGACCCAGGTTCAGGGAATTCAGGTTATCCACTTTTGCCTGGACAGTAACAGGAGTCAAGTTCGTCGTTTTGCGAAGCATTATGTCTTAAAACGTAAAATTAACAAGTCTCATCATTTCTTGTATAAAAATAGTGAACCGCCTCAGTTTCGCACGCCTTTAAAATAGTATAATCTAAGGTTTCTTCTATCAATGTTCACCGCTGTGATAATATAGAGTTCATATTTCTTCTGAAAGTGTAGATTTCTATACAAACAAACACATGAACAAAAGATGGACTTACAGGCAAATCTTTCGCGGTCTTCATCGCTCAAATGTTTTAAAGGTACTCGATTGTACTCCATCACGAATCATGAGAGAATAATCAAGTATAAAACCGCGTATGTTTTTTAATTAATATTTTCAGACTATAGTGATAGTGAACAACCCTTAAAATAAGCTACACAGCTTTGCAGTCCACTTACACATTGCACCCATGTGTCCTATATTGGGAGGCTTTGTCACTATTCATGAAACTTCTCTTAGAACCCACATATTACTACCACATTCATTCATTCACATTCATTCAAAGGAATTTATAATTCCTTAGCTCTGGTTACCCCTTCTAGGGAAATATAGCCGTGAGTATATGTATGTATGTATGTATTCATTCAAAATAGATATAATCACATTGTATTTGCGAAAATCTCGCACGTTCGTTTAGATTCATCTACCTTTTATTCTTCCCGCCTCGCACGATTGCTTTATTTTGCATATTCTCTATTTGATCTAAATCTAAAGGTATTTGCCTTTGTCACACTCTTTTATATTACCATCCTCCACGTGCCAAAACTGTCTCATAATTCTCTTTTCTTTCTTTCAGTCCTTTGTTATGGATAAAAGTTGAATCAAATTAATCAGGCAAGCCAAAATGTTGTATTTAAGAATAATAATGGTTATTGTATTAGAATATTTATTAAACTATGCATTTGTGCACAGTATAAAAGAAATAATCCCTTTGTCTTCGTACAATTGGCAGAGCTAAAGGAAATACATATTTAAAATGCTATTTAATAATACCGACACTTAACCCAAGAGATTTACTTCAAGGACGGTTCACTACTCGATTCGATATATACTTGCATAGTAAGTATTACTCGTCATCATGTCATACATGGGTTATTCGTTTATTGTAGGCATATATCTCAATGGTTTATGTTAGGTAGAGTTCTGGTAATAACTACCATGTTTCAAATAGTTATTTCATTACATATATACTCAAGACATAAATTCCCATGGGGGTAGGCAGAGACTATCGATCGTCACTTTCTGACAAATCTCTCAAGTTTCATCTTCATTCGTCAATCTTTTCTTGCATTCTCCTTTACTCTTCAGACTAAGAACGCCGGCATTTTATTATTTATTATAAGTTATTTCCATTAGCAATTTATTCTATAGGACACAAGCTCTACCGCTATGCAAATGCACAGCCCTACAGCGCAACGCAGCCCTTTAGTTCCGGCAGTAAAAAATGGGTTAATTGCGAAGTGATATATGGAGGGAAGGGCTGTCATTTGAGCGCATGCCAGAACTGTGCCTGATGCAAACCCGATTGACCTAGTTCAGCGCTGCACCACTATTCCACATTTGAGACAATGCACTTCCAGATATTTAGCGATGTATCGTACCATTTTCGGCATGTCTATAGAATAATGGGAATTTGTCAGCAGTCGATGTTAATCACGAAGAGTTGATGTAACTTAAATCACAGACTAATAATCAATAGGTCATTGCTTAGATTTGAAATTTAAATAATTTATTTATTTGTTCTCTGTGGCATTACAAGCACAATCTAACAAAAACTTTCCATTTTATCGTATTTATGATAGTATGTTGACGAATAGTTTAAGTTACTCTGAATGATATTTGGCGAAATCGTATGCTAATTGAAAATATTTTAAATAACCTAAGGAAGGAAGGCAGAAGGACATAACGATCAAAACAAGTTAAGATTTCTGTAACACTTTTCAGTAGGCCAGGGAAATTTAACTATCAAATGCAAAGAACAGAGTATTACTTAGCGCAAACAAAGAAACGTACAAATTTTCATCTCAATAACTACTATAATTAATAAGCGGAAGTTACACAAAAAGCCGAACAAAAACAATACTATAAATATTACTTTGCTCTAAGCGTGACCTTCACATAATTACAATCTCGTGTGTTCTCAAATTAAAATCGGAACTTGATTCGACGCAGTAGTACTGTATCGATCACGTATCTACTTGAGGACTTACAATGTTATCCTCATCAAATAGAAATGTATTACAGTTACAGCAGTAAGTAAGTAGAAACACTAAACTCTATGTCTGATGTCTAGACTAAAGGAAACATACTGTACATGTACACAACATACCGATCAGGGCTTCTCAACATGAGAGTATAGCTGACATACCAAAGCCATCTGTAATGTGTTCAACAGTAATTTGAACAAGATAAAACTGAGGTTTGAGTATTGCTATTAAGTAAATACACATACAAAGGGCAGACATAAATAGACTTGATAAAGTTTTATGATCTATTTTAAGCGTTACCACTTTGGCATCTAATACGAGCTCTCGTGGCGTTTGTACTTAGTAGGTAGCGTACGCGTAATTAAAAACGAAAATTAATTTGGAAGTAGTCGTAATTAGATACTTATTTTTGGTACTTTGATCGTACATAAACATATAAAGGGGTAATCAGAGCTCCAGCTCTCTCAGAACTCCTCAGCCACATTTGGATATTGATATGAGACAAGATGGTAGAAATAAATAATCGTTGGTGATGGGTCTCCAACCATCGCCCAAAAGCCACTTAAAAAGTCCCATAACCTTGGTCGCCCCTTACGACACCCGTGGGTAAAAAAGTGTAGTGACATTCTAAGCCGGCACTACAAGGCTTTCGTACGTTACTTTAATCGCTAAAGAATATTTAGGTTAAGTGTTTTAAAAACACTTAATCTAAGATACAACATAAAAATCGAACATTGGTTAAATTACATCATAATTTAATTGGAATTTACCCTTATTTGCATTATATTTGATAAAAGTATTGAGCTGTTAAGACATCTTATTATTGCTGTACCCCAATGAGGTCTTGTTTGTTGTGCATTATGTTTAGTTAAGATCTTACTAATGCAAATAAATAAATAAGTTGTATATAAAATAATAAGTTAATTGTGTGAGAGTGTGACGTTTGCAACAAAACTTTTAAATTGAAGATAATCGAATCAATTCATATATACATACATACTAGTTGAACCGGCAAACATTGCCACATAAACTATTCCTAGGGAATTTACATAACATAACATAATATAAACGTTCACGCCGAATATCCCCGAAGGGGTTGGCAGAGGTACTAATACTTCTGAACATCACGTGACTTTGTCACCTGGTGTTCAGAGTACCCACGTTTTGCATTGACAGTGTACTCAGGTGATAGGGGGCAGGCCTATCGCCTATTCCTAGTGAATTTCTAGTCGATAAAATAAAAATGAATTGCTAGGAGTGAACAACCCTTAAGAATATAAATATTGGTCATAAACTAATTCTCAGACCTAACTTAAGTGTATGCAAATTTTCATTTAAACTGGTTTAGCCGTTTCGGAGGAGTTTGGTGACAAACACTGAGACACGTGAATTTTATATATACGATTATAGGCATTATATTAATAGTAAAAATGGATGGTATTGCAACCAAAGGTTGAGAACCGCGGTGGCGTAGTAATTCTGTCTAGACGTTAACATCGCTGTATGGAATTCGTTCTGGTGATGATGCTCGCTGCTCCATACCAGCTCCGGATTATTATCTCAACCTATTGATCTGGGATTACAGAGGAATTTGGCAGGATCTTATCGTTTAACATAAATATGCTGAATACAATTCATGAACTCACAGACGCAAGAAATCTCGATACTGAAAAGGAGTTGTTACTTTATCCTTTAGTGAGAGCTGTCGGCTTTAGAATGGTGAAAAGCAGGAAATTGATTGTCAAATAAACAAATTGAATGTTAAATAAAATTCATGATTTCATACCGGGTAAATCTGAGTAGTGCATACAATTGTACTTTCAGTTTAAACAATTTTAAGACATATTTGACCTTAGAAGAGAGGAAGTTCGTGAAATGAAGAAGGTACATCTGCAGTGCAGATTCTGCACCCACCAATTACTTAAAATTATCCGAAAAATATACAAAGTTGTTAGTTTGCTATTCACACCGAAAATTACTTGCTTGAAAATTATTTACTTGCATATTTGCAAAGACAATCGTTGCTAAACTAAATAATGTATCAAAGTGGAACGCTACGGAAGTACATAGATATTGTAGACATATTCCTATAACTCGGCCATTACTCGGTGACAATTCAAAAAGGTCTTAAATGCCATACTATGTTATGACAAACAGATTCATATTAAACAGCCGGGAGATCTATAATCGAATGTAATGTAAACCTGACATAACTTATTTATGTTGTTAAGGCACAGCTGTGATGTGAACCGGCATGGCATGGCTTTATGCTTTTGTCGTGTATGCAAACAATTATCGAGTTTAAGTTAATAGCAAAAAGATCTATTTTCATCAATCACGTGTTTGTGTTACGACTGCGTAGTTGTGTTGCGTAAGAGTCGCCATTGTGGATTTATCAGCTGTTCTGTTTGTTATGGTAAAATGCAACATGTGCAATGCGCAGTCGCCATTTTATTGAAATGCACTTTTGGATTTCGATATAGATGATATTTCGTATTGTGAATTGAATTCCTTGTTGCCTTAGTATTTTAAACACATGTTTGTTTGTTACAAAGGCGAAAGTCCGAAGTGAAAAGAATAAAAGAGCATGTATGAGTAGACTGATGAATGTGATCAATAGCCTCTGGCTACCCCAGTGGGAACAATGGGCGTGAGTATAGGTAAAAAAAGTAGTATATATCGATGTTGAAAACTACGACATCCCTAATATTAAACTATTTAGTATTTAAAGCAACTTACGTTATATCGTTAACAATCTTCTCTGAAAATATGAATGAAGTAGGTAAACAATAAACAATGATAATGTCGCTTTTTATATCTGATAAAAGTGAGTATGATAGTTACTTTTTTATGCGATGTTTTTCAACAAGTGTAATACTTGCCTAGGTGGCTCAAAGATTAGAGCGTTAAAGCACTCAAAGGTCGCGGATTACACACCATAACAGCATTATTAACAGTCAAACAAAAGCTCGAAGAACGTATTGGCAACACAATAAACTCCTAGTAATATTATTGTGCCTTATAAATGCAGATTAAATTCCACCCATCCAAGCTACCAAATCATATCAAAACACATAAAATCTGTACAGAAACATCCTAAACATTCCCGACACTAAAACGCTGACGTACCAAGATCACTAGTTTAGCTCAACGCGGAACCGTCCAAGGTCGCCCGTTGCATCAACACTTGCACACAACAACTGAACTAATAATAGACCTAAGACATCTGTCAGCTGGTATGAGTAGTGTTGTATCATTGCATCGGCACGCTTCGGTGGGGTCATAGTACAACATCGTATAGACAGGACAGCCTATTTCTTTCGAGATGAGAAAATAAAAGCGGCGGATCGAGAGCATCTAAAATAACAAAAAAAACTGCCTCGTAAAATTATCTAATTGATAAATTTAAACCTAATACACCTACTTTAGCTGAGATGAATTACGGGGCATTTATATCATTCTTGGGCGATGTCGTGGAAAACGTTAGAGATTCATCTCTTATTTCACCTAAATTTTTACTCCCAACTGCTGACACTAAATGAAGTACATTAAATTCAAAGTGATGTGCTGGCTACCCATAACAAAAATAAACTACTAAATCTAAATATCTATAAAACTTAATAATACAAATATGAACACCAAGTCGATATCTTAGACAGATATAAATTATAAGAAGCCAATAAAGTTAATGAAGTACAATCAACAAATAAAACTGGCCTATATAAATATTGACTAGTCGTTATGTATGTACCATAACTCCAAAGCACGCCACCCACTCTCCAAACTCGATAAGATATGTGAAATGAAAAATATTTACCTTTCACCCACAACTTGTAACGTACAATGCGATACCAGTTCAATTCTATTGAGAGGGTTCTGTGTTAGTTTATATAATGTATGATAAGTATGATTTTACGTACTTATATTTAACTTTTGTTTGTTTGAATGAACGTTTTATCACAGTCCCAACTGGGGGTCGGTCGGGCTGAATAGAGTAATTTGGCTATAGAAGCTTAAGCTTTTAAGCCTTTTCTAGCGTAAGGACAAGACATATGAATCACGATCATGTCCCTCCCGCTAATTGTTTACCATGCCATAATCGCAATTGAATATTTGTTTAAATTATCCATCTCAATAAAACATAGAGTAAATTTGCAGTACATATTTGATGTGTTACGGAGTACGGGTGGTGATGCGAAATAAGCTAGCCCTTTGGTTATGAGTCGAAACATTGGTACAGATCTAAGCTTTATATCTCAAGAGTATTTAACGTCACTAAAATATATAAAAAGTAAATTAATTAATTAGAAATCCTATACTAAAGCATCAACTTTCTACGGTAAATGAATAAAAAACGAATGTATCAGTCAGTTCAGTACAATAGCCTTTGTTTTGGATGTACTGATAATATTATTTGCGCCGTATCTTATCAATCGTGGCCTAATTTTGTCGGTTATTGACGGCGATAGTGATAATGCTAATGATGTTTACATCCAGAAATGATATACACAAAAACACAAAATTATTAAACTTAGGAGATACTTGTCGTAACAACCTGGTTAGAGAAAAATACATCGCGGAATTAGCTGTACTTCCATAAACGCAATAGTGCATTAGGATACAAATACACAGTGCTGTAATGACTAATTGCTCAAGTGTATCATACGACTATTTTCACACGTGAAGAAAACTGATTAAGTATTAATTATTAACATCAACAAAATATTTTTTGACCGAGGAAATTTATTTCGAAAAAAGGAAGTAAAACTTATTTTATTAGATTTTTAAGTAAATTAACTTTCCCAAAAGTACCAAAATCATTGCACTCAATACGGAACCATGTCCATTTTTAGGGTTCCGTAGCCAAATGGCAAAAACGGGACCCTTATAGATTCGTCATGTCTGTCTGTCTGTCCGTCCGTCCGTCCGTCCGTCCGTATGTCACAGCCAGTTTATTCCAAAACTATAAGAACTACATTATTGGAATTTGGTGCGTAGATGTATTCTGTAAACCGCATTAAGATTTTAAAATAAAATCTGAAAAAAAAACCAAAATTTTTAGGGTTCCCCATACATAGAACTGAAACTCAAAATTGTTTTTTTCATCAAACCTATACGTGTGGGGTTTTTATCAAAAGGTATTTGAAAATGATGTTGAGGTTTCTTATAACCTTTTTTTTTAAAACTGAATAGTTTGCGCGAGAGACTTTTTCAAAGTGCTAAAATGTGTGTCCCCCCCCCGTAACTTCTAAAATATGGGCATGATAATACTGAAAAAAATATATGATGTGTATTACTATACAAACTACTAACGAAAATTGGTTTGAATGAGATCTAGCCCGTAGTTCTATTTTTAAACGTCATAAATCAAATTACTTACCTAATTTGGCTCCCATGATTTTCACACAAACGGGATTTTCTATATATATGATAGTACGGAACCCTTAGTGCGCGATCCGACTCGCACTTGGCCGGTTTTTTATTAACATTTCAATAATACATTAATTTAAATCAATCACATTTTTCATTCAATACATTACAGAAACAAAGTGTTAATGTATGTAATTGTGTTTCTAGTCCACTTATCCGAAAACTAATTGTTCGACCTAAACAAATCAACGACCTTGCGATCATTTAAATTAAAAATGATTTCGATTGTTCAAAAATGCATTTAAATTGCAAATGAGCCGGTGTTCTTGAACCCAAAACATTGGTTTTGCAATAAATTTATATCGAAACTTGGTTCATCAATTACAAAATTGAGTAAATAAATATCGTATCGCACTTCGATTTAGGACAACCAGACTTTACATACTGCAGAAAATCCATGGTAATTGACATATGAACGTACCAAAAAGATTGATAAAGAAAACATGGCAATGATAGTCACTTACACACATTTTCAATATCACAATAATTTTCTAAAGCTGACAATAAATTTATATTCTAGCCTTTAAGCGTATACGCCTGTTTATCATATAGTAAGCTCTGATCCCAGACCTAATATTTTTTAATCCGGTATATCCCTTTTTTTAAACTGATGATTTTTGTTTAGTCTGGCATCCCACAAATTTTTTGAACTTAGGTGTAGTTCAAAGACTGACTCCAAAATCTTCCTGAAAGTCTTCTTAGATCAATTATAACTTAATCCAAATATTTAGTTTACAGTTCACAGTGGTGTGAGTATACAAACACTCCATTAAAGCGACCAAACTGGGAACCGAAGATAACCTAATTTACAATCTTGTGCAATTCCAAATGTTTCGGCAAACCAAAGCAATAAAAATACCACTGGGCATCAACCGATTTAGCTGCACAACTAAATCTGTGGCCACCAAACATTAACTGTGAGCTGAGATTTCACAATTTCATACTGAAATAAGTTCCATAGGAATTTTAAACGACACAAAATATATGTAGAATTGAATAGCACTAACCCAATTGTACCCGCGGGATGGGGCGATTTAGCATTTTTGGGTTTTTGGAGTGTTTGTATGAGCAGGGCCGCGCCGCTCTTGTGTGCGAAGTGTGCGGCGCACACAGGCGCCAGGACTATAGGGGCGCCGCGCCCGCGCCACCTAAATTATTTTTGTTACCTTAAAGATTTTTTTCATATAAGTAAGTAGGTAAAATAGGCCCAACATAGGCCTTGTAAACAACAAAACATCTATTACGCCTATTGAACAAGTCTCTCAATATTCAATGTTTATTATTATTCACGTTTATGGTTTCATTTTACGCTTAGGGTTATAGTTTACATTACTTACGAGCTCTTGAGTCTTGAACAACTTACAAAAAGAAATTAAATCCCACCGAAAACGTTTTCTCTGGACTCGCACTGTCAAAAAGTTATCAGATCTCGTGTAGAGCCAAGCTTCTAACACTACCTAACCTATCCCTAACTCTAAAAGGCCTAATTTCCCAAACTCTACACCTTGTAGAGTTAGGGCGTGTAGTGTTAGAAGCTTGGCTCTACACGAGATCTGATAACTTTTTGACAGTGCGAGTCATATGGGCTCTTCATGGCAATATTTTACATGAAAATGTTTTTGGTGGGATGTACTTTTTACCAAATACTTACAACCATAAGCATTTAGTTAAAGCTGTTATTTAAATATTACTAATTAATTTCGGACATAATTTACAATTAAAAATCTAAATTCGTTAAATAAGCTGCCAAGTGCGAGTCAACTCACGCACGAAGGGTTCCGCTCTATCATCTATAATAGAAAATTACGTTTTTGTATGGGAGCCCCCCTTTAATACTTACTTTACTGTTATTAATTTTATTTGTTTTGAAAGTTGATATACAAGTAAATATTATGTGAAAACTTTAAGCGTCTAGACACACACACACATAAAAAACACGTTTATTGTATGCAATAAATTAATAATATTTTTTCCACTTTTTATTATTTTTTATTATAGCGCCAACAGAAATAAATCAGTTGTGAAAATTCCAGCATTAATTGACCAAAAAAAATACGAAAATAACACGTTTATTGTATGGGGACCCTACTTAATAATTATTTTTAAAATTTTTAGTATTTGTTGTTATAACGGCAGCAGAAATACGAGTACATCATTTGGAAAAATTTCAAATTTTTATGAGATATAGCCTGGAGACAGACAGACAGACAAAAAGCAAAGTCTTAGCAATAGTATCCTGTTTTACCTTTTGGTAGGGAACCCTAAAAAGAAGCGCTTCAGAGGTTCCGCACACAGGCGCTGCCTGGGGTCGGCGCGGCCCTGTGTATGAGGGATGTGGCACCAACCATTCTTTATTTTAAAATAGTTTTCCCTCTTAACTTTCAAGGTGGATGATGAATATATAAATATATAATTTTGTTTCTCTGGCTACCCCTTATAGGGATTTATAGCCGTGAGTATATGTTATTTATATATACCAATTTTTCAATTGAAGTTGTAAGTCATGATAAGTAAGAGTATGAGACAATTGCGGAATCCTAGGTTTATGAAGTTCGACGATATATTCCCACCGAGGAGCTTGAGCCACCTACGCTGGCTTAGTGCAGGTTGACAGATATACTTGCGATCTTAATGACCTTTATTTTCACCATAATTTCCTTTTAAGAATTCTAAAATAAACTGAGCTTTGGGATTTAAGGGGTGACTAAAGATGACTATCGGACGTGGGGCTTTTTAACAACCTTTATTCTACCATCTTTTCCCCACTCAACTTCCAAAAGTGGCTGAGGAATTTCTAAATTCTCAGCTCTGGCTACCCTTTTTAGGGATTTATAGCTGTCAGTATATGTATGTATGAACAAAGATGACAAATATTTTAGTTAAACAAAGTTCGCGTTTATTTATATATGAAATAATTGTCACGTAGTAGACAACAAAAAATCGTTTCGTATTCAAAGCACACGTTTCAACGAAAAAAAAACCTTTGTTTAACCATTTTTTGCACAATAACTTATTTAGAGCTGGGCACCTCTTACGTACATTAGCCAACAGCCAAAACTGTATACATTGCTAACTGCCAAGTTCTAGGTGCAGTAAAAAAAACAATTTTCGCAAATGGAAAGTTCGGTCTGTCGTCGACTGTACAAAAACATGGATGACCATGAAGCGGTCAAAGCCCACTGCTCCGACGTGACTCATTTGGTTAGTTTTTGTTTGTGAGCGACCGAAATATGCTAGTTCATATACATGGCATGGCCATCTAAAGAAAGAAAATATTTGTGCATTGCCGAAGTGCACATACGAAATAATAAAATACGGTACACAAAACAACAGTAATTTGGATAGATAAATTTCAGAGAGGCGAATAAATATGGATTCTATAAAGCATAAACATAATTTAATTTCTCTCAAGGTTTGACTTAATAATCAAAAGCCTGCCAGGAATGTATAAAGGTTTCCACAACATATTAATCAAACTGCAACTAGAATTCAATCGTCGTATATAGGGAATGCTCAAATGGAATGATGAATTTTTGCATGTTCTGGTGGGGACCAGGGGTATTACTCGGTATTGGCTATACGACGGAGATTGTACGAGCTTAGCGGGCAAACTTCGTAGGTACATGAAAGCTTAAGCCCATGGGCATATGACAACATACCACGACGTCCGTGGCTGAGTGGTTAAGTCACTATCTTCTTGGCCCAGAAGTAGCAGGTTCGAATCCTGCTTAGGGCAACATTTATGTGATGAAAATGAACACGGAGTTTCGTAGTCTTGGGTTGTATTTATATATCTATTAAGTATATAATTTTAAAAACATCGTTGAGTAAGTATCCCACACCAAAAGTCATAAAGTTGTACTTATTTTGGGGCTAGCATGATCTGTGACATATAACCGTATATATTTTTTACTTATATACTTTGCCAATCCGCCGGCAACTGGAACGTATGAAAAGGCACTAAGTTAACAAGCCGGAGGGAGGTAAGAAAATAGTATTCAACTAAATAATGGCCACAAAGCGACATTGACACTATCGGCGGACGCTATTGCGAAACAATTGAGAGATCAACAGGAGTCTGAGATAGCGTGTTATGATAACATTATGTCACGCTTTATGTAATAGTGTTTGTATACAACTCTTATTGGCAAGCGCGGCTCCATTGTTTTCAGCTGAAAATTCTTGACTGCATTTTTTTATTACTGAACTATTGAAAGAGGAAGCCGGAGATTTGGTCTCATAAATTTTTCAGACAATGAAAGAAGTCAAGATGAGAACAAAAGTATTTTTTGTTAGTTAATGCCTGAAGAGATATAACAAATGCCTTAATTATATAGTGACATTATATTTCGAATAAATAATTTCGATAGTAAAATTTAAGTTTTGTAAGCTTGATATAAAATATATTTTAATGCTTCGAACCCGTCTAGTCTAATCTAAGGTTTATTGTCCGATAACAGCCGCATTAAAGCGATATCGAACGCATCATAAACGTATGAAAGCTAACCAAGCTCGGTTATAGGGGTAATATGCCGTCAATGGCAACGACAGGGCTGTGTTAGAGGCAAGGTTAGGTATAATCTTTACTGCATATAACGATTTTCATATAGATTTTTCCTTGGTTCAGACCACCATTTTTTTTCTGTTTGTCGGCGTTACAAATTCAAAGCCGACACTACGCAACCCCGATTCTTTCCGCGGCAGCGAAGGGTATTGAGGCTTTTTAAGTGATTTTTTGGCTAAGCAGTTGGAGACCTATCATCAAAAATATTTACTTTACAATCTTTTCCTTACTCAATTTCCAAAAGTGGCTTAGGAATTTCTTATTCTGACACTCTGGCTACCTCTTCTAGGGATTTAAAGCCGTGAGTATGTGTATGTACAAATCCAATTTTTTTCTTGAACGTACGATAGTTTTAAATGTTTGCGCCATAGTGTTCGGGTTTGAGGTCTATTAAGCTAAAAGCTTGCGGCAATAATATGATTGATGATTCGTATCCAATCAAGACACGTGTAGTTTTATACTTAGTAGTTTAAGCAAAAGCCTTGTGCGAGTATTTATTATGTACCAACTTACCCTATTATCATGTCTCTATAATTTAAAACGTAGTCTGACTGACCTTAACAATCAACAATTCTTCAGCCCGTAGAGGAAGGTAAAAGGGGAAAAGATTGTGAAATATGAGAAGTTTAAAAACCGTTATATCCCAAAAAATAAGTCGCAACATTCGAAACTTGGAAGTGTTTTAATAAGATGACATACAATTTTTCGAGCCAAACCGGACTGATTCGCTAGTCACCAAAAACTTGAATCGCAACTCATGCAAAGGTTTTCTAATTATTTTCGGATCAAGTGGCGGATACTTAATATAGATAGGGGTGTCACGGGAGGTCTACAGCTGAGCGCTATCTGGTAATATCATCTCCAAACAACGTTGGGTTATTGACATGTGCAGCCCACCCCTGCAAGGGCCCTCCCACATGCTTAGTAAGATATTAGATAATAGACTTGTGAGATACGAATGTCATTAGCTTTTCTGAGAACTTTTAATTTTTAATTCGTGATTTATTTATTTATTTAAAATCTTTATTAAAGCCTTACACCTATAAAGACTAACGCCCAATTTCTGAATTGAGTATTCAAGCTGAGAACGACTTAAGTATCTTGTTGTCTCATTCAGTTGTTAAAATTTCAATGCGACAGAACGATACTTAAGTTGTTACAAACATACATACATATACTCACAGCTCTAAATCCCTAGAAGGGGTAGTCAGAGCTAAGGAATTAGAAATTCCTCAGCCACTTTTGGAAAGTTGAGTGGGGAAAAGGTGGTAAAATAAAGGTTGTTGGTGATGGGTCTCCAACCGCATTGCCCAAAAATCTCTTAATAGTTAGTCGCCGCTTACGTACACCCACCGGAAGAAATGGCGTAGTGCTATTCTAAGCCGTCACTACACAACAAAAGTTGTTCTCAGTTGTAATACTCAATTCAGAAATCGGGCGTAAGTCGGCTACTAATGAGTGACTGAATGTAAAAATTCGGAAACTTGCTATTCAGTATAAAATTTAAACATAATATTAGTGATGATTGCCTCAACACTATCATCAAAGTATGCTGTGTAAACTTAAATTTCACATTGCCAGTTACTTTGTCTTAGCCTGTTATGTAAAAGCACGGATAGAAATGGTTTTTCAATTATTACATCTTTATCTTTAACTAAGGACAATGCTATAACATTATCCAGGACACTAACGTCCGATTTCTGAATTGAGTATTCAAGCTGAGAACGACTTAAATATCTTTTTGTCTTATTCAGTTGTTAAGATTTCAATGCGACATAACGATACTTAAGTTGTTCTCAGCTGGAATACTCAATTCAGAAATCGGGCGTAAAAAGACAAACCATTTCCATATAAATCACGGCGGGTAGCAAACCTAATCAAATATGAATACTTAATGCTCCCTATAATCCACTACCACAAACGCAAACATCGAAGCCTCTCGTACCAACTCAAACATATGAACCCAACTTGCGAAAAACCGGTTTATAAATAACATCAATATGTACCGAGGAGACTGGACTGTATTACTAAGATGTCCATTTTAAGCCGCGCGTGCCGCTTCCCCACTATTTAATAATACAATAATACTACTAATTTATCATTATTATACTACCGGTTTTCAATAGGTCACAATGTCAAATATAAGTAACGGAACAGTTTATGTTTATGTTACTTTTACCGTGTTGTTTATTTTGTAAAAGATTGTCAATTGATATAACAGTTTGAAGGATGCTACGTGATTGTATGGCGCAATTGCCGCAGGTTTGATCGCATTTTTAATTTATTCTTAACCCGGGATTTGAACCCTTATCCTCTGCACGATAAGCAATATTCTACTCATAAACATAAACGTTCACGCCGAATATCCCCGAAGGGGTTGGCAGAGGTACTATTACTTCTGAACATCACGTGACTTTGTCACCTGGTGTTCAGAGTACCCACGTTTTGCATGGACAGTGTACTCACGTGATAGAGGGCAGGCCTATCGCCGTTTTGTACGAATACACTGTCACATGACTAAGTACAACTCAGCCATGTGGGTTTCCTCACGATGTTTTCCCTCAACGTTAACAACCATGATAAATTAACCACACATATGTCTTTAGAAAAGACAAATTGGTGTAGGCCCGACCCAGGATTTGAACACTAGTCGTTTGCACGATAACCGAGTGTTCTACTCACTGAGTTATAATATAACGGTTGTTGCTTTGTTCACTTCAGCCTAATCTTGATTGAAGGCGGATGTGTTGCCACGACACACTAACGTTGGTTAAGACGTAATTTTCACCATTTGTAATTACAACGTTGATAATAAGGCTTGTTTATTTCCGTCAACGAAGAATGAATAGAAATTCTGAAAGTATATAGACTTCAACACAGTATAAATATAACTTCTATGTATATCATAATTTCACTGTTTAACTCTATTAAGAAACTATTTCACATTTTATTTATAATATTAGGTATATTAAAAAACTCAATTCTATAAAAAAACGAATCTTCAATGACCACTTTCCCGAGGTCAATGTACCTTAGCCGATCTGTCACACAAAGAACCAACACTGAAAATTGCATATTAACCGGTGAAATGAGTTTCATAGATGGAATGGAAGCAATGTGGAGTACAAAATGTAGGTAAAACGTTTTGCATCATTCGAGCGTGAAAATTAGTTGCGGCGACTGACTTTATATTATACTAACTCACTATTTATATTGGCAACTTATCGTATAAATATACTGGCTAATAAAGTAATGGTATGAGTATAAAATAGATTTCATAGCTCAGAGGGAGGATAATTATTAAAGGCAAATCATGGAAAATTGGGCTTAAGACCGCGTGTCTTTTAAAAAAAAATGTAAGAAAACTTGACTGAGTAATACCACAAATAATACGATGTTATATTTAGTTATGAGACAGTGAATTCTTATAAGGCTGCGAATCCACTATAGATCTGCGAGCACGCGCAGATAAAATCGCTTCATTTACCATAGCTTACTCGACATCTATACTTATAATAAATCTGTAGAGAGGTCAATTCTGTACATGAAATATATTTTCAAAATAACTATCAGGTGGTGATTAGGGATCGATACTGATGCCAAAAATGCAATCAGTAAAATTTTTGTCTGTCTGTCTGTCTGTCTGTCTGTCGGTTTGTATGTTCCTTATGGAAACAAAAACTACTCGACGGATTTTAACGAAACTTGGTACAATTATTCTCCACACTCCTGGGCAGGTTTTTGTATACTTTCCAGCAGAGTAGTAAAGGGGAATTTTGGGAAAATTTGGGAAAACGGGAGAAGTTACTCCATTTTTTAAGCTTCCGTCGCGTGTGCAGCCTTAATGGTTAAACTTACATAGAAATCATGTATGACGGAAATATTCTTCATAAAATTATCTAAAAAAATCCTCAACAGTTTATGTCTATCTTTTACGGTTGACTCACAATAACACGTGTAATTCCTGATAGTTTAGCAGTTCGGAACATTCTGATTGTATTTGTTTACTCTTACGTTTGTAAACCTCTCACTCATCCCTTATTTAAATAAGGTAACATTATTACCTATTCAATAAAAAAATAATCATAGAAATCGGTAGAGAAACACCGAAATTATACATAAAATAAGCCATCGCGCCCGTGACCAAAACCGAATCGTTACTAATTTACTTATAAAATACTAGATGGCGCCAGTAGTTGCATCCTACAACACGTAATGATTTATTTTTTAGATTGTTATAAATACTTCATAGCGTTTTATTCCAAAATTTGCTATTAAACGGAAAAACTGAACCGTTCATTAAAGCGCATTCAAAATCACCAAATTACACTGTTTAGGGAGTGCTACAAATTAAATAAATTGAAAACATTGCGCTGAATTTCACAATGCTTGAGCAGTGACTGAAGAAAGAAACCTCAGATATTTAAAAAAACAACGCTACCCGTGCGAAGCTGGGACGATCCACTAGTAGATAATATAATTGAAGGAATTTCATTGGTTCCTGTAAAACGCATTCTTCACTACGCATACGCATCCTCGCACATCTGTGATGAATTAGCAGCCTAAACAGCTGTAACTTATCCCTAAAGCCCTTATCCCGTCAATACACTGCCTAGGCAAAACTCCGGTTAATCTTGTAGCCACGAGCTCTTTAGAAATATTGGTACCTCTACAAACTCTATAGGTATATGCTCAGTAAAACTGACGTCTTTCTCATCATTAAATTTCCAAATACATACTTATATTCCAGGTATCTTAAGTACTTAGGTCACGTCAACTAAAAGAGACACGTAGCTTATTTCCGATTAAAAGAAAGAACAATCGCACATACCGATTCTTTACTTCAAGTACGATTCTCAGAAAATCTTCTCAGTTGTATGAATTCTATATCCGTTAAACCAACGTACCTGTAACGAGAAAAAACACATTACATACACACAAGAACATGTTAAATTGTACTACGTAGATTAGACAGGAAAGCACGGCAGGATTTCGGTAGAAAAGGAACAAATTTAGGAAAATGAAAGATAGCAGGTCAAGGTTTACCAATACATTTTCCACCATTCAATTAAATATCCCTGAACTCAGAATAAGCGATTGATAGTCTCTGCCTACCCCAATGGGAACTAATGGCGTGAGTAAACGTTATATATGTTATGTTTCAGAATAAGCTAATACTCAACTTAAGCTTAAATGAGGTTATTAGGATTGGCAAATCGTGATTTTCACAGTCGAAAATCACCAATCACCATCGACCTTCATTTAATTTGTCAAAACCATCAATATCGTGAAACGCCGAACCACAAAGTCCACAAATGCGATTCATTATGCGCGACGCGACGTTTTCGATCGATACAGAAATGGTTGACAATAAAATCTAAGACTGGCTTTAAGTATTGAAGCGTGGGTAGTAATAATGCATATTGCATGCAGTTTTGTTGATTTATTTGGGTTTTGGGCTATTTAGTTTACAATTTTTAGAGGAAGGTTTTCAATTGTTATCAAAATAACAAAGAAAAGACAACAACATACCATCAAGGGTGGATTGGACAAGTTATTAACGACTAAAAACTCAAAAAACTCAAGAACAGAAATATTAATACATCTGAAATTCACGTCACATATATGACTTTAAAAAGACACATTATTGGCCCAAAGCATGATTTGATTGAACCCAAGCCTCTGGGCACTATGATTGTTTTCCCCACTGAGCTATCGTATTGTCATTGATGAATGTACATTAAAAGCGTCTGTAGTTATATCGATCCAACTAAAATTATGTTATGAAAAGTGTATAAATATATTTTAAGGGTTAGTTGTATAAAATATAAGTTGAATCCTTATATATTAAACAAGAGAGGGTGGATTTTGTGAACCAGCCTGTGTCGCGATGCTAAGAGATAGAAAATTGGTTCAGGTATCAAATTGAAGATTCTCCATCTGAAGTTCTGCCGAAAACTCATACATTTTTCATAACTGGATTAGTTAAAGTGTTAGCGATTTATAAATTGTCAAAATTGGCCCATAGACTTTGCTGAAGTAAAAGCGCGCGCAAATGTGTCAGTCACAGCTTTTAGTATTATAGTAAAACGCCCACGGGAATTTAAATATAAAAAAACAGAAGTTAAATGTAGTCCACACGGACGTAGTCGCGGGCAAAAAGCTAGTATAATTTTACTTGACATTGCTGTGGCATAAAAGGACAGTATCGATTACTCTTGTTTTCAATTTGATTGATCAAAAGACCGCTATTTTAACTTTCACTCGGCAACGTATAATAGTGTGTTATTATTATGCTGAATTTTCATGAGTAGAAAAATATTTGGATTTAACGTTTCATCTATTCTTAAATAAGGTGTCATAAGCATAAAATACGCAGTTATGTAAACAACACACTTATACACAGGTAGCTTATATTACTATATGTCATTGATGGGGGGAGGACCACTATCGAACATCACGTGATATTGAGTGAGATTACCGAGATGGTATTGCGAATGGTGCAAATATCTGCTTTAGCAGGGATACACTATTTCTACTGTCTCTTCTGGTCCTAATATACCAGAATGTAAAATTGCACTATCGCATCACTTAGCGATGACAGTAAATAACATATATGATTCCTCGAAACCACAAAATCTCTACTAAATTCTGCGGTTTAACAATTTAGCTTAGCAATTCAAAGGGGTAATGCAGCCAGCCTTTTCGGAACCTCTGCCACCAGCGATTTGGAGAGTATCTATTACATCTGTATATATAGTTAAATGCGTACATATTTTTAATTCATTGTTTATTGTACCAAGGATTTTATTAATATTAATGAAATAATATATAAGACACATATATGATCTTTGACAAATAACTATAATGAAGTTTAGATATTATTTTTTTGCGAGGTATACACATGGTACACAACATACCTAGTTCGTCGTTCAGGGGAAAGAAATTACTTACTCGTGTTTTGTGAGAGTGTTTTCAAAATAACTTTGGTAGATCTAGGTATTATTCTTTATAAAACTTAATAGTAATCCTTTATATAAGGGTGGACCATCGACCACTAACAGTGTCGAATCAATTAGTACATTGTCCGCGTTTCATAAATTGTAAACAAAATGTACAATACGTCAATAAAACTGGTTTGCACTTGTTTTTTTAAGTGACCTATCAAAAACCGGTGCACATACGTAGATTTCAACCATTTAGGCGGCCAAAAATATTTTTGGCTTGAAATGAGTTAAAAGTACAATATTAAATTAAAATAAACCATTTTTGATACAAAACAATATTTTTTATTCATTTTGAACAACATTTTTACACTTGAACATATAATAATTTTCACAAAAATGGAATTATCAAAGTATGTATCAATAATATATAAAGAAATATATTTAAATATAATAAAATTACATGTATCTACATCTAAAATGATAACAAAAATAAAACTACTTAAATATTATTCTCACTTTGAGAGCATTCCTCCATTATTGTCTCTCTATTGGGTTTAGCAGACACCAACATTTCTATGGTTTCAGGAAGGAAAACTTTGCGAGAAGGTTTCTTAATTTTTCTCCTGGAGCTGATGAAGGGATCAGATGTTAATAAAAGCCTATTATATACATCTAAATTGCATTCCTTTCTAGAAAACTTTCTAGCAAAGTTAAGTCGGTATGACCGAAAATGCTTGTTCCGGGCTTCTGCTGCCTCCTCAGATAACTGGCCAATAGGAAGTAGTGAATTGCTTATGATTTGCCCACCATGCATCAATATTTTATGTATTGTCGGTGTCATTGGATGCCATCCATACAGGTCAACGTACAATTTTGCAGTATCATAAGCATATTGATCATATTTTGTGACATTAATTTCGTGACCACTTGATATTGTTTCCAATATAACTTTGAACCTGTAGATAAGCTCAAAGCTAATTCCTGTGATCTCTGATGCCAGTTCAGGATTTTCGAAGAATCTCCTGCTTGTGTTGCCATCATTAGTATTGCCAAAGTTAGCTTTTGGCATATCTATGAGCAGTCCAGTTTCATTGCGAAATCTATTTTGTATTTCAGACTTTCGTTGTCCTTCCAGTGCCTTTTCTTCTGTGGTTCTCCTCTCTCCGTATTTCTTTACGGGTAATTTATACGCTAGATGAAGTATGCTTTCGAAAATCCGAATTCTAGCATGCAATACAGACAAGCCGAATTCTAGAGCTTGGGGGCTCACTTCATTCTTGCTGTTTAAATCGTTGAAGCTTTTCGACGTAGCTCCACAGATGTAGCACCGCGAGGTTGATTTTGTGCCTGTGGCTGCGTTACACACCTTTCCGTCTACCATTGTCATTTTCATTATATGCTCAAATTCATATTCCTTGTCCTGTAAAATGACTTTGGTACTATTTAGCAAACTTACTGATTCCTGCACATAACTTATCTCCTCTTTCGTAACATCTGTAGACTCTTTCGAGTACCGAAATCGGATAGGAGGACAAAATCGCGGCGAGGATGGTGTTGGGTTTTGCCATATTATTTTACCATTTTCTTTTCCACAAACAATGCGTAATGGTACGAAAGAACTCAAGAATATGTTTCCATCAGAATCCGTATCATTATCAAAATTTTGTTTGAACTTAGATTGCTGGGAGCCGTCACAACCCCATTTACAGATAATTGTTAGCGATTTCCGTTCTACCTCATTAAGGGTAATTAGTACCTCTTCTAGGAATATTGATAAGCGTGTCACAGTAAGGTCCATTAGACATTGTATGTTGCTCTCTGCGGAAGTAGCCGTTACACTCATGGATTCCTCTGGCGGATAACATTCTTTTTTCACCTTTAGCAAGAGATCATAGCAAGGGAAATGTTTTGGGTTTGTTGCCCTTATTATTTCGTATTGCCGTCTCGAAAGATCGGCTTCAACGAACATTTGGAGCGCTTGCAGAGGCGTCAGTGGAGGTGATACTTCGTCGTCGTTGTTGACTTTCGAATAGGCAGTTCTATATTTGCTGGCTCGTGTAGGCGAATTGGTGATTTCTTTAAGAACTTTTGAAGCATCTCTGTGCCCCGTACTTTGTAAAACCGATTGTGCAGCGTGGATAATGACGTCAGGGCCCAAAGTTGCGCGGACTTCTTCCGTTTTCCTTCTTTTGCTGCGCTCACTTAAGTCTTCAAAAGATTTAGGTGGTCTCCCTCGAGAAGAGCACAACTCTATTGGAATCTCAAAAGTTCCTTCTAACCAATCTCGGTTGTTTTTTAGGAAAACTTCTTCGTGTTTACTAGCTTTCGTCCATCTTTTCTTCAATTCAGTTTTCATATATGAAAACCTTTTCTTCAAACACTTTTTAGCAATTTCTGTGTCTCCATAACGAATCAAAAGAAAATCTTCATAACAATCTACTTTTTCACTAAAACTTGGTAAATTTTGGCATTGTATTTGGTCAAACAAGTATTTTCGTGTCACTACTTTAGTACCCGAGGCACCAGACGCACCTAAAACAAAAACAAAAAGATTTAATACAATATAGAACGAACATGATATTTTGCTCAATTTTGACTCAAAATATTCAAATGCCCAAATTTTTTAAAAGCGCGGGTTTCCGCGGCTATTTGTTTTGTTTTTACAAAGAAAAATATGTAAGGTATTGAAAAATATAGAAATCATTGCTCGGACGAACCCTGAAGTTAGTTAAAAGACTTCATTAAAATTAAAAATACAAAAATATTTCATTTTTGTTAGAGCAATCTTTGACAAGTCAAAAGTATGATAAGGAAAATGAAAACCAAGTAAATTACTGTTGAAATACATAAATTCTTACCTAAAGTATTGCAATCCATCACTGTCACACGAAAATAATTGTTTTAAAAACAAATACACACTTTACAAAAGTTGTAAGTTTAGGAGCGTCGAGAACAGACACGTGCACGTTAAGCGACTATCGAATTCCGACTACCTGAGGGTAGACTCTCGCGCGTCACTGGACGTTGCACAGTGATTCGATTAGAACAAGCTAGCTAGACAAAATTATTTTTGTGGATTTTTTTCTTCATAAGGCTTTCTTATGATGTGTTTATTAGGTTTTAGGTCAATTTTTTTTTTTTAGGTAATTTTTTTTTGAGTTTTTTTTTTAAAATAAAATAAATAAATACACTCACGCCCTTATTTCCATGTAGGGTAGGCATAGCCACTTGCATAGCAAGTACCCACGGTTCACCAAGCGTATTTAGAGACCCAACGTGATAGGTGGTGAGCCCATTCGCCGTTGTAGGGTGCAACACATACCTCACGGTATGCGGGTTTTTATTTTTTACTTTAATTGCATGAACATAACATAATCACCCTAAGTTAAGGTCACGGGAACCAAAGAAACAAAAAAATATTATAGATATTTCGTATATTGAGATAGGTAGTTAAATAACAATAAAAAAAATATCACAAAAGTAGGAACAAAAAAATCTTAACTTATTATTACTTTTCTGCGAAATACACAATAACAATGAAAAACTTATGACAAAAGTAAATAAAAACCTAACTAATTATTATCGTTTACGTCCCGTGTTTGAAGAAGATCGTCCACGCGCCTCCTTTTCGTTTTTTCACTTGCTTCAGGGAAATTAACTGATGGACGTCCAGGATGTTGTGGACGTTTTCCAGATGCTGATGGTGCTGAGTGGTAAACGGATACTTTAAATATGTAGAACCCAGCTAACCACTCAGACTGCAAGCAATTGATACTCTTTCCAGAAGTTTTCCATTTTTGTTCTAATTTCACTGATAAACTGGCTATTCTCATCCTTATTTCTCTCGCAGATGCCTCCGTAATGTTAGCAAAATCATTTTGCAGTGATAGAAAATCAAAAATTCTGCTATTACGATTTTGTTTGGGGTGTTCGAGCCATTCATCAAAGAACTCCATTTTTGCCACTGAGAATTCGTATTCTGGAAAACGGAAAAAAAAACTAAGATGGACTCGAGTGTGCAGGCTAAAATTAATAAAATTTTATAGCTTACAGTTATGGCTACTACATATAAAAAGTCTAGCCCGGATACATGAGGATACAAGTACTTTCTAGTCCAATAAAAAGATAAAATCGTAAAAAAACTGACTTTTTTTTTAAAAAACGAGCTCTGAAATTAAAGTGAGTTTACAAAATATCCATTACTAGTTATAATTAAGAAGGACATACCTTTAACTTGAAGATCCATCACTAAAACTTTTTAAAACACTTGATTTCACTGACATATGATGTTACTTGTGTTAGCGCAAAGTTGCAATTATTTAATCATTTTTTAGCCCTTTCTATTTATACTCGCTGAATTACCTGATCAGTGGTTGACATTTGGCGCAAAAAATTCTTGGAATTGGGTCATTGGGGGTGTTAGCTAGGGGCTTAGGCGAGGAATTCCGGGAAATTCAACAATGACTTTTGTCCAGCTAGCTTGTTCTAATCGAATCACTGTGCGTTGGGACGGGTACCGTTGCTTTCCTAGAACTGTTTACTACGTGAGTAAATGGTTAATTTGTCATTAGATTGATTTTCGGAAAACCGGTTTTTGGCCGCCTAAATAGACGAAATCTATGTCCGTGCGGTGCTCGATACCTGGTGAATCTCACAAGGAGGTTATAATGGTTATATGGCACCATCCGAGTGGATCCAAGCACGGATATAAATATAAAACAAACGGTGCAATAATGGCGGGAGGCGTTGGCCCTTGCGGTTGCTCAGTTTGGCGAGACCAAGTTCAATGTCCTGCGATGCACTAAATGATTCACATTATTGAAGTCCCGGCAGTATCTTCTCGCTACGTACCGAATGGCTCAGCTCAATATAGTTTATACTAGTGGATTATGAAACAACATTATTGCCTCTACTCACATCACGGGTTAAATCCCTATCAGGGGTTAAATCCCTAAAAGGGGTAACCAAACCAGAGCTATCTCTGAGGAGATTCTAGCTCTGAAGTACTGGCCACTCCTTTTTGGGATTTATGCCATGAGAATATGTATGTATGTACTTAAGTAATCTCTGAACTATTTTGATGAATTTCTTAGTTATTATTTTAATTTAATTTAAGGTTATTGAATTCTAATATTGTAAACTCACGTAAGTATACTTAAATAAACAGTTTATGTATTTTATTTAATCTGATGGGGAAGGCCAATGTCCAAAAATTTACGTCTATTGGCTAACGGTGATTTTAATTAAACAAACGAAACTTTAATGCATTCTGTCAATCAAAACAGAATTTCGACTGCAAAGCTCGGAATCTCTCGGGTTTCAAATTATCAAATTTCTAGACCTGTCAGTCAGCTGAGATAACTCTGATACTAATGCAAGTTGCAGAATAGAACATTATAGCTAGTACGAACAACCTTTTAACTAGATATCGCGTGGTAAAATACAGCCATCTCTATCGCACTTACTTAGCATCGTATACTGTCATCTCATTCTAACCGATATCGTGCCGATAAAATAGCGCTTGTGCTAGGCCTCTGACATAACTAGAAATGTATGCGAGCTATAGAGACGCTAATATGATGCAAAAAATACGAATAATAGCCAAAATACTATATTACTTGTTTTACTGTACTCTAATATGTATTATTTAGTTTATGCTGCTCGGTGAAATAATGCATTGAAAGTTAATAAACCTATATACAAATAAATAAAGTTATGATTATTTATATTTTATAAATTAACATATTCAGGGTAATAAAGTACCAACTTAACTATTTAGAAATGAAGGTATCGATTAGTAAAGGGAAATTTACAAAGGAGTTAGCATCAACAAATCATACATAATGTGAATCTGGAATACATCGAGTTTCGCTCGTACCGCAAGTTTTTACTTAGAGGTATCTTGATGTACGTTTCAAACTAAATCTCGTACCAGTCTAAACTTGAACCACAAGTTTTTACTTAGGACTAAATTGATCTAGTTTTAAACTGAAGGGTCGATATAAATTGTACTTCTATCACACTTACGGTGATATACCTAAGCCGTGAGAGCTCTTTCAGTTTTGCATCACAAAACGCGTACCGTCTATGGTGTTTAATAGAAGGCCTTTCTTTATCTTGTATTCTATTTAGTTACTTTCCATTATGATTAACGCGTGAATAAATCATAAAAGTGATTTCAGTCATCAAACGATACGTTTTGTTTCGAAGAAATGATTTATCTTTTGATGTTTGTAACGCCAACATTTCATCACCATAATGAATGGCTGACGCAGTAGCCATTTAAAAAATATCTTTCTAAGAAGATGGGCAGCAAGAGAGCAAATTTTCTTATATTTACGTGTATTTCAACAACGTTACATACATATTCTCACGGCCATAAATCCCAAAAAAGGGGTAGCCAGAGCTTCAGAGCTAGAAACTCTTCAGCCACATTTGGAAGTTGATGGGGGACAAGATGGAAGAAAGTATCGTTAATGGTGGGTCTCCAATCACATCGCCCATAACACACTTAAAAAAAGCCCTATACCATTAATTCCCTCTTACGACACCCGTGGGTAGAAAGGGGTAGTCACATTCTAAGCCGGCACTACACGGCAAATTGTCAAACAAAAAGCCCCCGGGATAGCCGGCCGACGATAAATTGATAGTTGATTCTAGAGTTATATCTAAGTAAATTTTGACAAATTGAGGCAAAATATAAAATTCCACGTCTTATCGGTAATGCAAAAGTTGCAGGAATATAACGACACGAAGTTTTAGTGGGAGTCCCTCGGCGCGTGACGGGACTTGCGAGTGACGACGTTATAAATGGTAGCCCACGACTCTGTGAGGGATCTATTCCATGTTTCTTGTAATACACTAGTGAATCCATAAACTAGCGATAACTTTATTATTTGAGGCAAGTTACTAGCAAGTAGGGTATGGGCTGGCGCCTCCCTTACGTGTGTATCGCGTCTGCATCCCTGCGATTTGATGGATGTTTAAAAATCGGTGTGTGCAAAGGCTCTAAAAATTTTCATACTACGAGCTCGGCTTTAATTCGAAGATGAAATTTGGTGACATTAGAGTATCACTTTACCAGTGCGAAAAATGCTACCGTTTTTTTCTTTCGTCTAGCTAGTTCATCAGAAACCATATTTAATTTATCGATTTATATTATTATATAATTTGTTCTTTTCATCGTATTCAAGTTTTTGTACAGCACGCTTGTTTTCCATAAAAGTGTAGTGGATTGTGTTGTGTTTGCGTCTGATTTGTGTGTGGATCGCGTCTGTATCACAACAAACGCGCGTCGGTGGACGGTGCGATATAAAGCCATGGAGTGCATTTTAAAATTATTTTATTAATTAAACAATTTAAGTCGTCGTTTCAATATATTTATGTCTGATTTAAACACGTAGAAACATAAAGCATTCATAATAAGGTTACTATACTAAACTGAGCTCGACACGAAGATAAAACGCTTAGTGGAATTGATCTGAAGGTTGCATAACCTGATGGATATAAAAATTATTTACACGTGTTTTACTAATATTATTTTGTCTCATGTTCGCATGGAACATCTCGTGGGTTTAACAGATTTTTCTCAAATTTGCCTCTCAAATTCCAAAGTGGTGGAGATTTTTTTAATTCAGAAGCGCCGATTACGCCTTTATAGGATTTGTAGCCGTGATTGTAGAAAGGTAAAATGTTTAAATGTTATCTGCAATTTAATTTAATTTAACTATCAAGATAATTAATCAAGGCTTTCTAACGACTTTCTATTTTCGCAAACGTGTAGAGGTAGAATGCCAAACATAAAAAGGGTTTTAAAACTTGGGCCTGAAATTTAATCTAAATTTAATTCACGTAAAGTAAATAATGTCGATTCGTTTGTCCCTAGCTGAGTTATAACAGTTAAACACACTTGGAAGAAATATGTTCATGGACTAGACATAGATAAAAAAATGTTAGTCTTAAAATAAAATAAAAACACAAAATAACGCATCGAACACTCCTTACTGTATAAACGTACGTTTGAATATGTATATGATCGCGATCTTTATGATATTTCCATCCACCTTGTCTCTAAATATCTATCAAACTACTTTACTTTCATCCATCCTCTCCACGACAACAACAAAGCAGTAAAAACATCGAACTAAGCTCTCACTTTCAACCTGTCACTACACCACATCTCACTCCAACCTACATACGGCAACTTTCCTTTGTTTAAAACCGTTCCAAATACGAATAAACCATTTAGCTTGTGCTAAAAAGGTTAAGGTTGGCTCACAAAACAATTCACATGCAAATGTTATTATTAAACATCCTATATTTTGATGGCGACGCGCAATTGCATGAATTGCGCCGAGAGGATTGAACAAAGGACTTTATTTTAAATTATTTTGAATTCGTACAGAGTAAGCGCACTATTTGGTACATGCACTTCCTATGATATTTTATATTTAAATCCGGAATGAAACTTTTTGTTAAGATATTTTTCCACGGGAATTGAACGGTTTCAGTCAACATTCTGTAGTTTTTTTTACATTGTATTGTTTACATTAGAGTTTTGATATGTATATTAAGTTATATAACATTAATAAAGATTTTAGTTTGGAAGATTGGCGAAGCAATCAAATACCCACACCTTGAGAATAGTTATTATCCCTAAATTTACTTAAATATACGAATAATATTTTTACATTTAACGAACTGACTTGTGATGTGAGTGTTGAATAATTTAATATATTTTTAAATGTCAATTTAAATTAATTTAACACTTTGGGGAATAAACGCCCACAGTTAAAACAATGATGGATCTTGTAAGTAAAGTTTTTTTTTTATAAGTGTTCGTCAAAAAGCTGAAAGGATCTAAACTGTAACTTTGTCAACCTGTGCAAATGATTGTCTAGTATACTTTTTTAATGTGATTTACCAGCAAAAAATACTTGTCACTAAGAAGCACTTTGGCACTAAGAAGCTAGAACAAAGAAATGCCTGCACGATGCACAATCTAAAGTTGGTAACTTGATTCTATATCAGGGCATTGTGTCTTTATCATTGTAATTGTATGAGTATCATGATAATAACATAACACCACTTCCTATTGTCTTTAAAGTAGAGCATACTTATATAAAATATGTTATTTAATTCAAGCTATATACTGCATTCATAATTATAAAACTTAATACGTATATTACTAAAGGAGTAGCAGAGATGCCATTTCTTTTGAACAATGAGTTACATTTTGAAACCTGTTCAGTTTAGTTCATAGTCTTGACAGAGGATATTATTTACCATATATTACCTTAGCATTGGTACACAGGTACAGGATTCAGGACTCACCCTCTGAAGCGCTGAATTTTAGCGATGATAGTATCATTTATTTTCCGTATAAAAGCAATTTAATTTTAAGTGTAAGTAATCATATAGTATATGTTACTTCGAATCAACTTAGCGCATAGAATGCTGATCGGTTTGCGTCAACAGTGTTGAGAAAGGAGGACATACAGACATGCTTTCACATTTATAGTATCAATGTCACCCTACAGCATAGAGTAGAGTATATATCTGTCGGCTTGTACACAAAATTGCAAAACAGTTCGATGCGATGTCGCAAAGCTAAGGAAATTCTCATCACATGGCAGTTTTGTGTACAAGACCTATGGCCATTATGGAAGTAAATTTTCGCCGCGTAGTGTAGTGGTAGATTTTTTAATAGGTGCCGTAATCACTGACGCCCGCCTCCTGAATTGAGTATTCAAGCTGAGAACGACTTAAGTATCGTTTTGATTCATTCAGTTGTTAAGATTTCAATGCGACAGAACGATACTTAAGTTGTTCTCAGCTGGAATACTCAATTCAGAAATCGGTCGTGGTTAAGGTACGAGGCGATTCAGGAATATGTGTTTTAGGACATTTGAGACAAATGGCAAGGAATGCAGCCATTTTAGATTCTTGTTTTGTCATTCCACATGACACAGCCATTTATTTCAGATGTTTTGACAATACTTAATTGAAACTTGTTAAACGTTGGCTCTTGCCCCTTTTACATTAATGAAAGATAATGTGAATTAAGATATAATTTAAACGATCTGTTATGACTATTTTTTTTCTTATATTATACTTTTTTGCAGGGACTATTTTGGCAGGGACTGTTGATTGTTTCTTTGCACTTTGAAGATGTAAATAACTTTACTTCTATTCCGGAATTCAATGCCTATTGCGTGTATGCTAAGGCAAATAATAACAGATCAGTTTTATTGGCATGCAGCAATTAGTGCATATTAAAACCTATTATGCGATGCATCTTGCATACTGATAAACACAACCGTTATTGATTAGTAAGTATCCGAGTTCTTATTGCTATGCTATGGAGTACAAACACAGATCTCACTCAAGCAGATCTGTGAAAATGTGTCCTCCGTGCTCGTCCACAGTTAACAATTTTATATATATATATATATATATATACTTTTTTAGACGAACACGGGGGACACACCTGGACCAAATAGAGTGTGCTCAAAAAGGCAGGTGTCCGAAGTATGAGGAATAAAAGAGCATGTCTAAAAAGATTGGTGGATGTAAACGAAGCTAGAGAGGTTTGCCAGGATCGTACAAAGTGGCGATCAATAGTCTCTACCTACCCCAATGGGAAATAATTGCGTGAGTATATGTATATATATATATATATACTTTTTATCTCATTATTTTACTGTCCTTTGTTATGGAAATGTATTCCCAAAGCATTCACTTACTACTTAACTAGTAAAATTATCTTTGCCATCGCACTGTTTACGAATGACACTATCAACTTCTAAATGTGGCTGAGGAGTTTCTAGCTCTAAAGCTCTGGCTACCCCTTGTTCGGATTTATGGCCGTGAGTATATGTATGTATTCTTTTGACTTAAATTATGAGTATCATCAGGACTTGTGCCAATAATTCCAATGCGAAAGAACAAACTGCCTCTCAAGGAAATTGGTGCCACTTGTTTCTCGCTGACAATATGTGTATTTAACAAGAAGTATTCTTCACGTCATTATGTCCAGTTATTTACAGCTTAAAGCTATATTCGTGCTGCATATTAGATATCCCTTGACAATTGTGTCTCAGAACTGATGTGCGAACGCTTCCGAGTACGTTATGTTTTATTTAAATAATGGGCATTGTCATTCATTTTCTGAATTATCTGACAAAGCATGAATGCTTTACCCTGTTCGAGATATCTTCAGATTAGTGTTAGGAAATATGTATCTTTTCAATTCAGCTTTGAACCCAAAAGCATTAGCTTCTAAATTACTATTAAATTAGATAACAATGTCTTCAATTTTCAATCATGTTTACAATATCCATCGACCCATAGTAAATAAAATATAATTTACGTCCAAAAGCGAAGTAAATATAGGTACATCATTATTCCATATATTTCCTTTGAAAATTCCTGTTTACATACATTACATCAAGGCGAATATTTCGTCTCAAAGGTAGGTAAGCGTGTAGGCGTTTTATGGTAGAAGGGTCAGTAAAGTTGTTTTATGTTACTTCACAATCACAACAAAGCGAGGTGAAAGCCGAGTATTTTCAATGAATAAAGAGACAACGAAATATCTCGGACAAAAGTATCGAATAATACCACGCTTGAAATTACCACGAGCGGACCAACTACATTAATACCAGATTCTGAGAAAGGGACGACCAACTCAAGCGTTCATGTCGTATATCCCCAAAGGTGTTGGCAGAGGTACTAATACTTGTAAACATCACGTGACATCGTCACCCTGTGTTCAGTGACCCACGTTTTGATTCGACAGTGTACTCACGTGGTAAGGGGCAGGCCAATCGCCTTTAATACCACGCTTGAAATTGCCATGATCAGACCGATTGCATTAATACCAGATTCTGAGAAAAGGACGACCAAGTAAAACTACAACGATCGAACATGGATAGAAGCATTTTGATGTTATGGTTGAACTTAGCCTGGTGAAAACAGAGCAATATTGATTTGACTGAAAATAAGGACCCCGGTTATAAGTGTGAATTACGACATAGAATGTATAGGGCTCTTTATACTTATAAATAAAAAAATCTTGATGAGAGTAGAGATATTATAAAGCGGAGTGTGATATTGCGATCTACCCTTTCAATACCTTACTTTTTTTAGCGACTACGACTGTTCAATCACCAGTAAAATACCATATATAGACATTACTGACATTTACGCTTGAATACGCGATTGTTTAATACTGTAGAAACTTAAAAGCTTAGTACCGAAATTTGTTTAATAAATAAATAATCCAAATAATATGATAAAATGTTCTAAATAAGTATTTCATTTAAATATATTTTTTAATCTTATTGCAGTTCCAATATTTTGCCGTTATTATGATTCCTCGCAAAATTATTGAGAAAATAATCTGTCAAATTAAGTTAACTACATCAACCACCACACTTTTTGACCCATTGTAGATTTTCATAAAAACCGAGTCATATAGTACCTTAGTTCAAGTGAACTCAAGCAATAACAAAGGTCAGTAACCTGAACAAAAAAACCGTGGCGCGGAAAGAGGCTGAATAACAGCACTATATAAGCAACTTAAAAGCATAACACTTTTTGCAGAATGCCTAATTAATTCACTCGCGTAATATTTACATATTTTTGGAAGTCAAGATAATGAGGTAACTTGCAATAATGATTTACCGTTGCTCGGAACCGCACAAACATCATCAAACATACATGCGAGGTAAGTACCGCTAATCCACCTTTTACGGCTCAAACGACCAAATTGTAACTGTTCTGCCTACTCTGGGTCCAGTAACACTCATTGTTTTCTTTCGGTTGATTTGTTACCAGGGATCTAATGAATTTAATTTGTTTCATATTTTTTTCTATTACTCTTACCTTTCCTCCTTTTATCCTCAGTGTTGTGGTTTTGCAGGTAAATTGCTTATCTCATGGGTAAATAGGCGTGTGAAAATGTACTGTTAGTGAGATAATGTTGTTTATTTGTATTTCAAGTGCCTACCTACATTACAATTTTTTTTTTCCTTTCAGTAGTGGAGTGGTTCAGAACTCTATACTTTGCCAGTTTTTTTGCACAAATCTTCTTTCACAATAGACAAGCAAAACCAAAAAGGTCCTGCGATTCTAAAATTACTTGCATAAGAAACAAAAACAAAAGATTACCTTCTGGCGCAGCAGCGGAATAACAGTAATAGAGTCGCAGAAAAATCTCCGTAAACAAGGCAACGGCCGGCACTGAACAACACAGAACACTTTCCGATGACGTGCGTTTGGGTTGTGGAAATATTTGTATGAATTGCACTAAATTTAGCTGAAGATTTCGGTGTTTTAAGGCAATGTAGGGTTGGAAGAGACGTCTGATCAAGAGCGGCTCTCGGACCCAACTCGACGCGAAGCCGTGCCAGCTGTGGCTTGTCAACAAAGAACGAGGGCTCTCGCCCCGCACCCCGCGCGCCGCCCCCGCTGCACACGCGCTCGACCCACACACACCACTACACCGGCGCACTGCTCTGTGTGAATGAATATGTAAACAAACAATCGAGTAGAACGAACTCTCGCTAATCTTATATTACTATTCGCGAAAAACTAACTAATCAAATCACATCATATGTAGTATTTGCAAAGTGGCACGTGGCTTTGCTCTTGGCTGATCTGTACTACGGGTACCTGACTTTTCCAAGTATCTAAAAACTCTGTTTTGTGCACGGCACGATGCACGTTATCGTGACTAGTTTATCCGTAACAAAGATTTCTGATAGCAACTCAAGCTTGCGTTTCACATACGCACGCTAATTCTTTTTCATTTAAAACTTTGCCAAGTTTGTTCTCTTTTATCTTCTTTTGCAAATAGCCTTGAACGAAATAAAAATGTTAGTCTTAAAATTAAAGCGACCGACATTGACATTGCCAGCACTAGCATTGCCAAGGATGAGATGACCTACGCATTGAAAAGTAGAACTTCGTAAAGAAACACGTACAGTTTTGCAATAAAGATTCTGAGCTACCGCGAGTCAGAAATGATTTGTTGGACATAATTCTCTAGTAATCTGTTGCGGTTAATGCTATTCTATCGAATCAAATGAATATTGAATTATATAAGAGCTGATTTACCAATTGTCTGGCTGGCTGCTTGTATCAATTAAATCAAATCAATTCCATAGAATAGAAAATATAATACATATATGGTATTCTAATATACCAATATAAATAACTAAACTCGTTAAAAATAAGATTTTCGTAATTTATCGTTTCCTGAAAGATTTATTAGGCAATTTAAGACCAAATCAGAGCACGAAGAAAAAGTGCTTTAATTAAGATGTTAATAAATTCATCCAAAACACACGGGTGTGAACTACGCCGAGGTGAGGCGTTGACACGAAGTGAGATGTTTGACCTCACCTGAGGTCAACGCTTTATACAGACACCGAGAGACAATAATTGAGACTGACGATTATGAGTACACTATACCATTATGAATCAATCAATATTGTATTGCCGTATTTAGTAGTGTCTACGAAACGAACAGATTTTTAGGTATTACAATATCCAGTAGACATTTGCCTAATTGAATGTTGCTGACAAATGAAATTGAATTTTGGTGCTGTGGAAAAAATATAGGTAGAACTATAATGTAATATGGTCAATAACAATATTTGACAAATAAGTAATGATATTAAAGGAAGAAAGGTTTAATTGTTTGACGACGTCCGTGGCCGAGCGGATTGGTGACTAGCTTCTCGGTCCAGAGGTTGCGGGTTCGATTCGATCCCCGCTGAGAGCAACATTTAAGTGATGAGCATAAATAGTCTTGAATTTTATTAATATGTTTAATATATCATATAAAATACATAATCGAGTTGGTATCCCATAATACAAGTTCTACTTAATTTTAGGCAAAATTGATCTTTGTATAATATGTTCTTATATTAATTTGATTCTTTAACTTCTTAGTCAACATAAACTAGTCAGTTTTTATAAAAATCTACTGAATTGAAATAATGTAGTGTTATAGTTTTATATTTGTTTCAAAAACTATCATCGGCGAGTAATTGCTGCAACATGACCAAAAGATGACATTTTAGCATTATTAGATATTCTCTTAAAGCTCTTATACAATCTATAATCGTAAAAACATGTAAAAGTTACCTTTGGAATTAGAAATGAATATTTGTGAAGTGGTTTTTATAATAGAACATTTTCATTGTATAAAGTAAATCTGAGTTCACGCCTGTGAGAGTTGTAAAATTTATTGTAGACTAGTGGATCGTCCCAGCTTCGCACGGGTAGCGTTTTTTTTTAAATATCTGAGGTTTCTTTCTTCAGTCACTGCTCAAGCATTGTGAAATTCAGCGCAATGTTTTCAATTTATTAAATTTATAGCACTCCCTAAACAGTGTAGTTTGGTGATTTTGAATGAGCTTTAATGAAAGCTTCAGCATTTCCGTTTAATAGCAAATTTTGGAATAAAACGCTATGATTAATTTATAACAATCTAAAAAATAAATCATTACCTTCTGTAGGATGCAACTACTGGCGCCATATGTTATATGTAAATTAGTAAAGATTTGGTTTTGGTCACGGGCGCGATGGCTTATTTTATGTATAATTTCGGTGTTTCTCTACCGATTTCTATGATCCTTTTTTTAATTGAATAGGTTATAATGTTACCTTTTTTAAATTAGGGATGAGTGAGAGGTTTACAAACGTAAGAGTAAACAAATATAATCAGAATGGTCCGAACTGCTAAGCTATCAGGAATTACACGTGTTATTGTGAGTTAACCGTAAAAGATAGACATAAACTGTTGTGAATTTTTTTTTAGATAATTTTGTGAAGAATATTTCTGTCATACATGATTTCTATGTAAGTTTAACCATTAAGGCTGCACACGTGACGGAAGCTTAAAAAATGGAGTAACTTCTCCGGTTTTCCCAAAATTTCCCAAAATTCCCCTTTACTACTTTGCTGGAATGTATACAAAAACCTGCCCAGGAGTATAAAGAATAATTGTACAAAGTTTCGGTAAAATCCGTCGAGTAGTTTTTGTTTCCATAAGGAACATACAAACCGACAGACAGACAGACAGACAGACAGACAGAAAGACAGACAGACAGACAGACAAAAATTTTACTGATTGCATTTTTGGCATCAGTATCGATCCCTTATCACCACCTGATAGTTATTTTGAAAATATATTTCATGTACAGAATTGACCTCTCTACAGATTTATTATAAGTATAGATTGTCTTGATTAGTGACCGTTAAAGTGTTAAAGTAAAGAGAATAAAAAAGCGGCCAAGTTCGCTCACCATTCGGCTATGATACCCTAAAGCGAAGCAAATACTGAGTAAAACTTGCATTAACGAACATCATAAAACGCAGTAAAAACCGTTGTCAGAAATAGTCGTACAAAGTAAACCTAATTCAGAAAAAATAAGTTGCTTAAAGTTCTAAATAAGGACGGTTGGAACCACTTCCTAGAAATGCTTGTAACGTGGTCATTTTCACAATTCTACGATTTCTAGAGGTTTTCTATATTTGGTTGGTCACATTTACTGACATTATAGACGTTTGAAAACATTTAGTGGGTCATTAGTTGCCAAGGAGATTAGAAAGGGAACTTAACTTTTGTTTCAAAGGGCTTATGGTTTGAATAGATGGATTAAGTGGCTTTGATTTATTTGTGTAGAAATTATTGCCAGTACTATATAGTTATTTGCTTCTGTGGGTGGCAAGAAAGACGCAGTAAGGTAACAAGAAAATGCAAGGGCTTCTAAAATTATTATGTAACATTTATGAATGAGTTAAGCGAAGTCAATAGAGGACGATATTTAGATTCAACAAAATATTCTTTAACAAGTAAAAGAGAACCTTATCTTTTATTTATTTATTTATTATATAAGGATCATCAACAGCAACACATATTATATAGTAAGTTGGAACAGTACAGTAAATAAGGCCAATAAAAGATGATCACAAGTTAAAACAAAATACACACACAGTTAATACAAAGAAAAAAAAACTAAACTTTTTTTTAGTCATGAAGCAACAGTACGTATTACATGACATGATACAAAAAGTATGGAAACAAGTGAACTCTATCACTTGATCGGGTCGAATGTACAGAAAAAAAATTTATGATATAAAATGAAATATTCATTAATTAAAAATTCATTAGCTCTGGGTAATCCTTCTATCCTAGGGATCTAAAGCCGTGAGTAAAAGTTAGTAAGTTTGTTCTTAAATACTGAATAATGCAAAGAGCGGTAAACTATGTATACAAGATTACACCTTCCGAATTCGAAGTAGAGTTTGATTAAACTTATGCGTAAATTATTTGTGACATAAAAAACGAAGAACGATTCTTTTTTATTTTGAAAAAAAAATATTTTTATCTTTACCTTATCTTTTTTTAGCTTACACACAGCAAATCGATAATAGCTTTGCTAGCACCAATGAGAATAAATGGTATGATTGTAAACTCTTGCCATTTCTTATGTGAAACTCAATTATAATCCTCATTTTCTTGTTTTGCTAAAATTACTAAAGAATGTCAATATTTATTAAAACGTAACGACTTTCTTCATAACGAAGCAAAATTGCTAATAGAGCGCAACCAATATTTAGAATGCATATAACATAATTACTTACGTCACTTAATTAAGATGTAGCATTTAATCTTTTGCTAATTAATTTACAGGAAGATAAATAAAAAGTATCCTTGTTTGGGAGTCGATGTTTAATATAAACTATTATTTTTTGCGGGATATATTGTCTAGATTGCGTTCCAGATATTTCAGTAATATAAACCGATACTCCATTTTTTGTATCTCTATAGTAGTGTTTGGTAACGATTTGAAGCTAATCTTTATAGATTGGATCAAAATAGCCATCAATGATATTGTAAAAAAGATAGAAAAAGGAATGTTGAGATGGTTTGGGCACATAGAGAGGATGGATGATAGAAAATTGGTAAAAGGGATCTATAGAGCTAGTGTGGATGGTAATGTTAGTAGAGGACGACCACGGAGAACACACTTGGACCAAATTGAGATTGTGCTCAAAAAGGCTGGCGTCCGAAGTATGAAGAATAAAAGAGCATGTATGAAAAGATTGATGGATGTAAACGAAGCTAGAGAGGTTTGTCAGGATCGTACGAAGTGGCGATCGATAGTCTCTGCCTACCCCAATGGGAATTAATGGCGTGAGTATATGTATGTATGTATGTAAGCGGGTAAATAAATAGATAAGTTTTATCTAAATCGACACTTCGCAGCAGATTTAACCTTTAACAATAAAAAAGGTACCCATTTAAATATTATCATGGAACAGAAACACCGGTTAAAAAGCTATATCTGTATCCACAAAAAGAACTGCATCGGCCGGGAATCGAACCCGGGCCGCCCGCGTGGCAGGCGAGCATTCTACCACTGAACCACCGATGCTGATGCGTAATGGGGCATTCTTGTTAATCTGTATGTTATATACTGCTGAAGTGTACAAAATTATTTCAAAACATCCAATGTTTTAACTCATTTTTGATAAGCGATTGTTCTTAATGAAGCATTGTACGCTACTCTACTGTTTGTCAATAAACAACAGTTAAATTTTCTTTGATTAGTAGCTCTTATAAAACCGGTTTTTATTCAAAATTTCGAAAGCATTCGTCATGGTTTAATTAAACTTAGTTTGATTGGTTTATTAATATTTTTACACTGATCTCATCATGGCGCCATAAATCCTCAAAGGGGTGGCGAGGATACTACTATTTCTGAACACGTGACATTTTTGTTACCTAGTGTTCAGATCCTTATGAGGAAATGGCGTTGGATTGGACATGTACTGAGAAGACCAGACACTCTTCTATCCAAACAAGGGTTAAAGTGGCAAGCGTATGGCAAAAGAAGGCCGGGTCGCCCCCGTACCACCTGGAGGCGCTCAGTTGAAAAAGAGGCTGCATCAACTGAACTCAGCTGGAAGGACCTGGAAGCTTCCGCACAAAATCGAGAAAAGTGGAGATCTCTTCTTCGGGCCCTATGTCCCTGATGAGGGATAACAGGACTACATGATGATGATGATGAGTGTTCATATTACCCATGTTTTGATTGGATCAACCACGTGATAGAGGACAGGCCTACCGCCGAACCATGTAAAAGTACCTACAATCTTATAAATAATGCAGAACCGTATGTTCGTTACCGATATTAAATGGAATGGAAGTAACATATAATAAAACCAAAGTATTAATTAATTAAAAATGCAAAGTATTAATAATATTGAAATGAAGATTAGGCTTTATAAAATAAATAAATAAATCTGAACCGGCAAAGGTTTGCCATATAAATTATTTCTAGGGAATTTCAACCCTTCAATCACTTAGGAGTACAAAAATGGTTAGAAACCTTTACTCAGACCTACCATTGTGTATGCAAAATTTCATTAATATAGGTTCTGCAGTTTCGCAGGAGTTTGGTGACAAACACTGTGTGTGACACGTGAATTTTACATACATATACTCACGGCTATGAATCCCTAAAAGGGGTAGCCAGAGCTGAGAAATTAAAAATTCCTCAGCCACTTTTGGAAGTTGAGTGAGGAAAAGATGGTAGAATAAAGGTTGTTGGTGATGGGTCTCCAACCGCATCGCCCAAAAATCCCTTAAAAATGACTATGATTACGTGAATTTTATATATTAGATTATGAGGCATGCCATCCTTATCGGCAGAGACTAATGATCGCCACTTTCATAAGCTAGCGAATATATCTCGCTTCCTTCAATCTTAGTCAATCTTCGAATTTAAGACTAAAAATATCTTTGTATTTTTTAAACTTTGCATTTCAGAGATACGCCGTTTTTGCTCAGATTTTGAAACGAACTTATTCCAGACATTACATTTAGAAATTGAAAATTCTAAATAATAAAATTGCTGTGTACGGCTTAGAATAGCACTTCCCCATTTTTCCCATGAGTGATCGTAAAAGGCGACTAAAAGGTATCAGGGCTTTTCAAGTGACTTTATGGGTGAAGTGGTTGGAGACCCATCACCAAAACATTTTTTAAAATCTTTTCCTTACTTAACTTCCAAAAGTGGCTGAAGATTTTTTTGAATCTAAAGCTCTGGCTACCCCTTTTAGGGATTTATTGCCGTGAATATATGTATGTACATACATACATATATACATATACTCACGGCTATAATTCCCTAAACCGGGTAGCCAGAGCTTTGGAATAAGAAATTCATCAGCCACTTTTGGAAGTTGAGTGGGGAAAACATGGTAATAATAAATGTTTTTGGTGACGGTTCTCCAACCACATCGCCCAAAAATCACTTGAAAGGCCCCTACCTAGACCCTTAGTCGCCTCTTACCACCCACGGGTCACCCACGGGTGGAAATGGGGTAGTGGTATTCTAAGCCGACACTACACAGCAATATGTATGTATATATGTAAATTTCATTATTATCTCTACCAGCCCCGTAGGCTGTCTATCTGTTATCAAACCTTTTACCTAAGTTAAATTTGATCCCTCCCAATTTCCGAAGTCTCTAAAATAAAAAAATATTATTATTAAAAATGTATTGTCTATATTTTTTATTTCCTAAAAGCTATCTATAGACCGCATGAATACAAAGTCGTGATTCATATGTATCCTCGTATCGTATCTATGCACGGATATTGTAAGCATAGTGATTCATGATGAATTAATAAAAGTCAGTGTATAAAGGTATAAGTAATTATTACACGACACTACACAGCATAAAGACAGACAAATCGTGATAGCTCAATGGGTAGAACACCGCTTATAGTGCAGACAATGAGGGTTCAAATCCCGGGTCGGGCCTACACCAGTTTGATTTTTCTAATCATGGCTGTTATTGGTGAGGAAAAACGTCATGAGGAAACCCACCTGGCTGAGTTGCACTTAGTCATGGGACAGTGCATTCATATCCCGTAAGTACACTGTCCGAGCAAAACGTGGGTTCCCTTAACATCAGGTGACAATATCACGTGCTGTTCTGAAGTACCAACACCTCTGCCAACCCCTTGGGGGCTATACGGCTTAAACGTTTCAGTTCAAGTTTGAGGGTTAATAGAGTGCGGCAGCAAGTGAACGTGTAGTATGAGAAGCTAACTAAGACTTACTTAGCTATAACGCTATTGTTCCCTATTATTGGTTTGGAGTTTATTAATTACTAGCTTTTTGCCCGCGACTACGTCCGCGTGGACTACATTTTTTGTATTCGGTTAACATCCAATATACCAAAACACTATCTTAACTTTTGTTTTTTTATATTTTTATTCCCGTCTGCGTTGTAAGAGATATAAAGAACATTGAGGCTTTTTAAGTGATTATTGGTCGATGCAGTTGGAGACCCATTTGACTACCTTTTCCCCATTCAACTTCCAAAAGTGGATAAAGAATTACTATCTCTGAAGCTGTGGCTACGCTTTTTTGGGGTTTATAGCCGTTAGTATATACTCATGATTGATTGATGAGTGAATTTCAAATATTCCTTTTTGTAGTGTCTTCTTGTCTTAGTCTTGCCTTATATCAGTCAATTGCATCAAGTTTCAAATTTATAGATACAGTATATTCATAGATCAAAAAATTGTATACTATATTTCAATCCCTTAGGGGGTGAGTTCCAAAAAACCTTGTTAATTGTTTAAAAAAAAATTCCCCTCTTAATTCCAAAGTAGCTGAGAAATTGTTAACTTCTATGCTCTTCGTACCTGGTTTTGAGGATTAAAGCCGTGACTATAGGTAGGTAGCAAACAAAATTATGCAAAAAAAACTTTAGTATACAATTATACGTGAACTATGAATGAATCGATTTCGTTTATTCCGTAACTTCATTTATTATTCCACTATCAAGTGATTCCTGTAACTCCTATCTCTTTTATAAATGATATTGAATTTCAAGTTGGCGTTTTACACGTGTAAAATTATTCTGTTAATCTGAAAAGGGTATTCAGATTCTACATACATACATATATATACTCACGGCCACAAATTCCAAAAAGGGGTAGCCAAAGCTTTAGAGCTAGAAAATCTTAAGCCACATTTGGACGTTGATAGGGGACAAGATAGTAGAAATAAAGTATCGTTGGTGATAGGTCTCCAACCGCATCGCCCAAAGACAACTTAAAAAGCCCCATACCTTTTTGTCCTCTCAACTTCCAAAGATGATAGAACTTTCGAAAACTTTAACAAAATATCAATTCCAATTTTATGAACTACTAAAACTATAATGTTACAACAGTTTCCACCATTGAATAAATATTGATTGTTTACTCGCATTCCAAACCACTAAAGAGCAACTCTCATCCAGAATTCCGCTCAGCAAACGACATTAATCACACAAACATCTGTAATTCCAAAACACACCGGTGGATATTTGCGTAACAATTTATCAGAAAGTGGATCCCGCGAATGTCGAATCGATTCTTCACTCGATTCCAATCACACTTTAGTGTCCATCAATATGTGAGTAATCGATTCTTAGCGATGTTTTAGTGGTAGCTGTTGGTATGGCAACGTTCATCACCATACGGTCATCATTATGGTTTTGGTTCATTCTACTATATTTTTTTTTGGATTTTTTCTTCGATTGTATTTATATATATTCCCCGTGTTTTCTAAACAGTTTTGTACCATATTTTTTACCATTTATTTATAACATGATTTTTGCTTAAAATAGTTTTTAAAAATTGTTTTCTCATGTCAGTCTTTCTCGACAATCGTTTGGAAAATATGGCGTGAATTAATTATTGTATTGAAAAATGCCAATAAATATTGTAATTCTCTAAAAAAACAACAGACATAACTTAAACCAACACCATAAAACATGAGTTGAAAAACATATAAAAAGAGTTTTTCTAACCGTCTTGAAATAAGAATTTAAAATCGCAAATAGAACAGCTTCCTTCAACTGCATTACTAAAATACCACAAAAACTCCACCATTTTAAATCCTTCCCTAAACCAGACACTACCCCACAAGCTAAATCGATTCAGGCTCCAAGTGGGTGGTGAGAGTAGACAAAGAGGTGTCAACGGCCAGCCGACGCCGCGGCCGATGACCGCCGAGGAAACGTAACACCAGACATACCTTGCCAGGATGTAAGGACAATGAAATATCACTGTGTGCAATTGTAGTAAGAATTTTCAGATACACTAAGAAATTACCGATTTTCTACCGCCTTAGATAAAATATTAACCCGCAGTGGAATCTTCGAATACTGGCAGAATATCCTGAATTTCGTCTCTTAGATAAAACATTTAAAGATTTGGCCTCTCGAGCGAAAAGTATTGAATAGAATAGAATAGAAAACTCTTTATTGTACATCAGATATGGAAAAACAATTACAAATACACAGAATGAATTAACAAAAGTACAATTGGCGGTCTTATCACTAAAAGCGATCTCTTCCAGACAACCTTTGAATGGAGAGGTCAATAAATTAGAGTCATGTGAGATAGATGTACAACAACATGGTGAAACTGATGACTATGCGTTAATCTGCATAAACAATACAACAATCCAGTCATACTTAAATCTAGTTATAAAATAATAAACTATTAACAAACATATAAATACTATAAATTAATACTACAATAAATTAATACTACATACAAATATTATGATACATATTTTTATTTATATACTTAATATATATAATTTAATTTGCAACAGTATTATAGCGTTTCAGTGAGGTAGTGCTTTTTTACCAAATCCTTAAAAATAGATTGGGATTTAGCCTGACGAATCTCTACCGGAAGTGCGTTCCACAATTGAACAGCCTGCACAGTGAAGGAGGAGCCATAGTAATTGGTTGAATGGGAGGGAATGCTTAATAGAAGATTATGTTCAGAACGTAGATTAAGATCGTGGGAAGAGGAGAGAAATTGAAAACGTTCTTTTAGATAGAAAGGGGTGGCAGGATTGAATAAAATAGAGTGAAGGAGATTGAGCAATAAGATTAAGTAGTAATTGTTCTTTAATTTGATATCAAAGTGGCTCTAAAATGATTGAGGAGTTATTTACATTCAATGGTTACGTCATATCATAAGTCGTTTACTAAGTCCTAAAGCAACGTACGTATACTCACGGCTATATTTCCCTAGAAGGGGTAACCAGAGGTAAGGAATTATAAATTCCTCAGCCACTTTTGGAACTTGAGTGGGGAAAAGATGGTAAGAGTAAAGGTTTTTGGTGATGGGTCTCCAACCGCATCGCCCAAAAAGCCAATAAAAAGCCCCAATACCCTAAAGCAAGTACGAAAATAACTCTCGGGAACTGAAGCCACAAACATTTCAAGGAAAGGCACTTTATTCAAGGGTAAGAAACAAATTTTGCCAATTTAAAACTTATTATTTAAACCTCTGCTCACGGCTATTAATCCCAAAAAAGGGTGGCTGAGGAGGTAGCAATTCTTCAGCCAAGTTAGTTGGGGAGAAGGTAGTAGAAATAGAGTATCGTTGGTGATCAGTCTCCATTTCTCGCCACAATCATTTAAAAAGTTGCAAACCCTTAGTTCGTAAGGGACTGCCTCCGTGGTCTCGCGGCTAAGCGCTTGGTTTCAAGTACGGAGGTCTCGGGTTCGATCCTCGGGGGGTGGTAACTTACATTTTTTTTTTGTATGATTTAGCCCAGTCTGGGAGGATATTGCAGCCTTGAATCACCTGATTATTCGAAAATTAAGATGATTCCGTGCTTCGGAGGGCACGTTAAGACGTCGGTCCCGGCTTCTATCACGGTAGTAGTCGTTAGTCCAACCCGCGATTGGCCAGCGTGGTGGACTATGGCCAAAATCGCCCTTTATAGGGTAGGCTCGTGCCCCTTGGTGGCATTTTAACTGGCCTTCGAGTTAAAATCCGGTTAATTTCAGTGCACGGGTTTTCACTGCAAATCTGAATTATATTATACAGACATACACTCACGGCCATAAATCCCAAAAGAGGGTAGCCAGAGCTTTAGAGCTAAAAACTCCTCAGTCACATATCGAAGTTGATAGGGGACAAGATGATAAAAATAAAGTATCGTTGGTGATGGGTCTCCACTCCAACAGCATCGCCCAAAACCCCCATAACCTTAGTCGCCTCTTACGACACCCGTGGGTAGAAAGGGGTAGTGTCGTGTATTTAAAATAAGTTCATCCAAATTAATAATAATTAAAAACAATCCAAATTAAAAACTGATCTGTCGTATTTAGCCAAAGAAAAGTGAAAACTGTTGGGAGTTACTTCCAAACTCAAGAAACAAAAAACGATACTGCTACTCTTAGCTCTGCTCATATAAAAACTGTAATCATTCATCCACAAGCAAAACATAATCTTATTAAATCAATTACGCAGGGAAAGCTATGAGAGCGAATTTCCTCTGATTATTATCTTAATGTGGATTATTGCTCACTCCATTATGAATCCCTCGTGGGACTTCATTAGTGGAGCGGAGTATCGGAGGTTTAGTTACTGTTCATATTTCATTAGAGTAATTTGAATAAATTCGTTTATTACGTCTGTCGAATACGGCTATTAGACAGTGTATTTATTTATCGCAAGTTCTATACTGATATTATACATAATATAAGGATGTAGTAATATATGTAGTATATGTATGTATGTATGTAATATATGTACGTTAATACATATACAAAAATATACTCGCGGTTATAAATTCCAAAACCCCCCTCAGCTCTTTTGGAAAGTGAGTGGGGAAAAGGTGGTAAAGTAAACGACGTTAATATAGCAATATGTGCAATTATTTTATACTTTATAATTATTAAACCAATAGGGGGCACCCTATCACGAGAGTACACTGTCTAAGCAAAACGTGGGTACCTTCTCTGGAAACTAGATGGCGCTTGCCATATGAGTTCAGGAGTATTGGTACCTCTGCCAACCCCTTCGGGGATAAACGGCGTGAACGTTTATGTTATGTTTATATTAAACCAATATGATTCGATATTTTGAACTTTTGTTAGGGCAAGTCTTCGAAAATACTAAACCGATCATAAAAAATCTCAATTATAAAATTATACTATTTAAGATGCTGTGTAGCGTCGGCTTAGAATAGCACTATCCCATTTCTTCCGGTGGATGTACGTAAGAGGCGACTAACGGTATTGGGGCTTTTAAGGGATTGTTGGGCGATGCGGTTGGAGACCCATCACCAACAACCTTTATTTTTACCATCTTTTCCCCACTCACATTTCCAAAAGTGGCTGAGGATTTTTTGATTCCATAGCTCTGGCTACCCCTTCCAGGGATTTACAGCCGTGAGTATATGTATGTATGTACTATTTAAGAGTACTAAAAGTTATAAATCATCTCATAAGGGTGAGCGGTCATTGAAGAAACCTTAGATTCAAGCGTGATAGCCCAGTGGGTAGAACACTCGATTATCGTGCAAACGACTAGTGTTCCAATCCTGGGTCGGGCCTACACCAATTTGTCTTTTCTAAAGACCTATGTGTGGTTAATTTATCATGGTTGTTAACGGTGAGGGAAAACATCGTGAGGAAACCCACATGGCTGAGTTGTACTTAGTCATGTGACAGTGTATTCGTACTAAACGGCGATAGGCCTGCTCCCTATCACGTGAGTACACTGACCATGCAAAACTTGGGTACTCTGAACACCAGGTGACAAAGTCACGTGATGTTCAGAAGTATTGGTACCTCTGCCAATCCCTTCGGGGATATTCGGCGTGAACGTTTATGTTTATGTTATGTTATTTTATGTTGCTGTGAAGGAGACTATTGATGGTAAAGGCAGTAGAAGCTAACTCATTTAATTAAATCATGGATAACATATCCATATCATTTATACTAATTTCTAACTTGAATAATTGTATTTCTTTCGGCCCATCAAAACCCAACCCAACCAGGCTCATTACGCTAAACTCTTAGACTGAGTTGACGAGGGACAAAAAATAGAAATACTTTCATATTATATTATAATCCTTTCAGAAATAATCGCACACTCCATTTTTTCCTTTTGTTTTGATGTACCTGTCTTTTGTGTTATAAAAAGGTTTTTAATTTGGTACTAAAGATTTCAATAAACCCCCGACTTTTGCTTTTCGCTTGTGACAACACTCCTCCTAAACGGCTGGACCGATTTATACCAATGCATTTGCTTTGCATGATGCTCATAAGCATCGAGTACGAACAAAATGTTCATGGAATAAAAATGTACATGGAGGAGTACTAAGAGTACCTGCATGCATCTCTTAAGATTGATTAATTAAACATTTAGTGGATTTTCGATGTTAATGTATATGCCGCAGGCGGATTGTATAACAGTGTAGAAAAAGCGCACCCGAGTATAAGTACGATGCGGCTAAACGTGGGCCGCCTTATTGAAGAACGTATCGCAACAACAATCCGGCTAATGCTTGAACCGCCGCATTACAAAACGGCGCTGTTTTAAAAAACGGCTAGCCGTAATGTAAAACGGCGAATTATACATTTTACAACGACAATTTTGCAACTTGCGACACATCAACAACAATAGTAGTTTGAGCAAAAGTTATTATCATGAATTAATATACATATTATTTTCATACATACGTACATACATACATATACTCACGGCTATAAATCCCAAGAAAGGGGTAGCCAGAGCTAAGGAATTAGAAATTCCTCAGCCACTTTTGGAAGGTGCGTGGGGAATAGATGGTGAAATAAAGGTTCTTGGTGATGGGTCGCCAACCGCATCGCCCAAATCCCTTAAAAGCCCCAAAACCGTTAGTCGCCTTTTACGTACACCCACCGGAAGAAATGGGGTAGTGCTATTCTAAGACACTACACAGCTATACTGTATTATTTTACATACATACATACATACATATACTCACGCCGTTAATTCCCATTGGGGTAGGCAGAGACTATCGATCGCCACTTTGTACGATCCTGGCAAGGCAGGCGTCCGAAGTATGAAGAATAAAAGAGCATGTATGAAAAGATTGATGGATGTAGACGAAGCAAGTGAGGTTTGTATTATTTTCATTTATATAATAATAACATAATAATAATCTTAGAAAAAAACCCAAGCTCTACAAATACATAACTTAAATGCTATAAAAACTCCTTGCATTGCACTCTTCGACTGCCTTCAAAGAATGTTTAATATGTTATGCAAACTCTTTGGTCCAACACATGAACAATTTGGTGTGTGCAATATAAATATCGTGGATTCCAACGGTTAATCTTTGAAGATTTATATAGAGTGTAATGGCCGCCGGGCGCGGATCGCAAAGTAGTCTAAGCTGGGATTTCCCTACTTTATGTAAAGGGGAATGATCGCTTATTTTAGTGTTATATATTACATATAAATTTTTAGTAACAGATGTATTATGTAATTTTATGTAGGAGTAAGAATGCAAAGTTTTATTTACACATCGTACCTACTAGTATATACTTATTTTTATTAAATTGAGAAGCAATAACCAAATATTGCGCCTGAGCCGAAGAACAGCTTTACGCCCGATTTCCGAATTGAGTATTCAAGCTGAGAACGACTTAAGTATCGTTTTGTCTCATTCAGTTGTTAAGATTTCAATGCGACAGAACGATACTTAAGTTGTTCTCAGCTGGAATACTCAATTCAGAAATCGGTCGTTAGGCTCGTAATTATAGAATCTCATGGATGAGAGCTCATGATTGCTGGAACAATCGACTTCTATTAGTTGAATGAAATTATGTTTTTTTTTTAATTTCATATCTATTACTAACTGGAGTCGTTTTATTAGCGAAAACCAATTCTTTGAGCAACTGTTGCATTGCAAGAAATCAATGCCGATTTTTGTCATTCTAAATGAAAATATTAAAATCTAAAAGATCGTTAGACGGATGTTTTTGGTATACCTGAATTATAACAGAAATTACATTTCTCATTAAAACTTGAAGCAATAAAAAAAGCGTTAATGTCTAATTAAAGTATACTTGAAACATCCATCAGCGTTCAGTTTTTATCTAAACCAATTATAGTATATCGTGTTTTACCTATCAAGTTCAAGGCTAACATTATGTAATCACTTACCAGTGATCTCTTTTTAATTATATATGATTAAAATATTTACGACTTCTGAATTGATTATTCAAGCTGAGAACGACTTAAGTATCGTTTTGTCTCATTCAGTTGTTAAGATTTCAATGCGACAGAACTATACTTAAGTTGTTCTCAGCTGGAATACTCCATTCCATGAACAGTAGGTTAATAAAATATTTAGATGAAATATCCTTTCTCTCAAGTTGTCAATTTGGTTTCCGTAAAAAGTTATCTACTGATGACGCAGTCCATTGCCTTACAAATGAAATTGTGCAAAATTTGGACAAAGGTATGCATGTTATAGGGATTTTTCTCGACCTCAAAAAAGCCTTTGATACAATTTCAATTCCAATTTTATTGCAAAAATTAGAAAATATCGGCATTCGGGATACTCAGTTAAAATTATTTGAAAGTTATCTTAGTAATAGACTTCAGTGCCTGAAAATTGGAGACAATTATAGCACATTTTCAAAAAACCACCCCTATGGCGTCCCTCAGGGTAGTATCTTAGGACCCAGCCTATTTTTGATTTATATTAATGAGCTATGTAATCTCCAACTTAATAACGGCACCATAGTTTCATATGCAGATGACACAGCCTTACTTTTTTCTGCAAAAACAATAGACGAAGCTTATAAATTCGCTCAATCTGGCTTTAGTATTGTGAATGACTGGCTTTTTAATAATTTTCTGTCCTTGAACACTGATAAAACTATGTATATGATTTTCGCAAGGAACACTTCTACACCATTACTCGCTAACACCCCGCTTTATGCACATCACCGCACTTGCACTGATAGCGCACCATGCCCATGCTCAACTATCTCCAAAGCAATTAACATCAAATATCTTGGAATTACTCTCGATGTTACTTTAACTTTTAAGGTCCATATTAATGCACTCTGTAATAGAATTAGAAAACTTATAGTAATATTTAAAAAGTTGAGACACATATGTGACTACGCTTTAATAAAACAAATCTATCAAGCGCTTGGTCAATCCTTACTGACTTATTGCATAAAATCTTGGGGAGGTGCTGGCATAACCACTATGTTAAAACTGGAACGAGCTCAAAGAGCGCTACTTAAAGTAGCTACAGCGCGCCCTTTCTATTTCCCTACTACCGAACTATATAAACAATGCAAAGTGCTAACTGTGCGCCAGCTCTTTATTCTATTCACTGTTCTAAAACAGCATGCTAGCTTATACTTCAACCCTGATACACTAAACAGGAGGCGAAAGGATATAGTATGTTTGAATACTTATAGTGCAAAATTTTCCATTACAAATAGATTCTTTATATTTTTAGGACCATACTTATATAATAAAATTAATAGATTACTAGTATTATATAACTTAAACAACTTTGAATGCAAGAAAAAACTTCAATCGTGGCTATTAAATCTTACATACACGGAATCAGAGGAATTGCTTAATATAATAAGTTAATATAAGATGTTTTTATTTTTTTATCATAATAATAAAATTAGTTAGATACAATCGAGTCTAATAATAATTTATACACTACTTACCAATACCATTATATGAAAACTGATTGTTTAAGCCTTTTTTGTTTATTGTTGCCTGAAATACAGGTAAATTACCTAGCTCAGGAACAGGAAAATGTTATATTTTGTACTTTAAATAACTTACTAGGTTAAGACGAATATTATGTACTTTTGAAAACTGAATAAATTTTTATTTATTATTTATTTATTTTATTCAGAAATCGGTCGTAAATATTTCCGTTTTTCGGAGGATACCTAAAGCCGCCGGCCACGGCTACCATTACGGTCGTTTAGTCATTTGCGGGTATGTTTGCCTTCCCGTACTAAGTTAGCATGATGGACTTCTGCCAAACCTTCTCGAGTACTTTGATCTTTGTTGGGAAATATAAGGAACCGTGATGAGGTGATTAGATTGTTTCCAGTAGTAATAGGATTTGCTGTGTAGGGCTAACAATAGTAAAATTACATTTGAAAGTTAAGTGAAATCTTTTTGTTTATATTTTTGTACAAACACACACACACAGACTCACGGCTATAAATCCCTTAAAGAGATAGCCAGAGCTAGGGAATTAGAAATTCCTCAGCCACTTTTGGAAGTTGCGTGGGGAAAAGATGGTGAAATAAAGGTTGTTGGTGATGGGTCTCCAACCGCATCGCCCAAAAATCCCTTAAAAGCTCTGTGCTATTCTAAACCGACACTACACAGCTACTATTTTTGTACCTACATATAAAGAATAAATAAAGTAAAGAAAAATTTCGACACAGGCGGGAATCGACCCGCGACCTCGGGTATACGCCCCGACGCTCTGCCAATTGAGCCACACCGTGTCAATGGCTGCCAGCGCGAAATTCTTCTATTCTTTATTTCTTTTTACACGTTTAAGTAGTGTTTGCGTTTCCTACCTCCGAATTTTACTAATTCGGAAGGCTATTTGTCCATCTTTTCAGATAGAATGCAAATGTTGAAAACGCCTAACTATCACATAATTTTAATCTTTTTGTTCATATATTATTTTGGTAATAAATAAATATTTTAATGTTTATTAAAACTACACTTCTTAAATAGTACTTGAATGAACTGAATCTGTGTGATATGTATTATTTAACTACACATACTTTTCCGATGGAAACTCATGTCACTTTCTTACACATATCTATACTTATAATAAATCCGTAGAGAGGTCAATTCTGTACATAAAATATATTTTCAAAATAACCATCAGGTGGTGATTAGGGATCGATACTGATGCCAAAATTGCAATCAGTAAAATTTTTGTCTGTCTGTCGGTTTGTATGTTCCTTATGGAAACAAAAACTACTCGACAGAGATTAACGAAACTTGGCACAATTATTCTTCATACTCCTGGGCAGGTTATAGTATACTTTTCAACAGAGTAGTGAGGGTAATTTTGGGAAATTTCGGGAAAACGGGAGAAGTTACTCCATTTTTTAAGCTTCCGTCGCGTGTACAGCCTATGGTTAAGCTTACATATAAATGATGTATGACGGAAATATTTTTCATAAAATTACCTAAAAAAATTCCCTGAACATTATATGTCTATCTTTTATGGTTGACTCACTATAACACGTGTAACTCCTGATAGCTTAGCAGTTCGGAGCATTCTGATTATATTCGTTTACTCTTACGTTTATAATACTCTCATTCATCCGTAATTTAAAAAAGCTAACATTATTACCTATTCAATAAAAAAAGAATCATAGAAATCGGTAAAGAAACACCGAAAATATACATGAAATAAGCCATCGCGCCCGTGACCAAAACCAAATAGTTACTATTTTACATATTACATACTAGATGGCGCCAGTAATTGCATCCTACATCACGTAATGATTTCTTTTTTAGATTGTTATAAATACTTCATAGCTTTTTATTCCAAAATTTTCTAATAAACGGAAATACTGAACCGTTCATAAAAGCGCATTCAAAATCACCAAACTACACTGCTCAGGGAGTGCTATAAATTTAATAAAATTGAAAACATTGCGCTAAATTTCACAATGCTTGAGCAGTGACTGAAGAAAGAAACCTCAGATATTTAAAAAACATCGCTACCTGTGCGAAGCTGGGCCGATACACTAGTATAAAATAATTAATAAACCTCAATTACCCAATTTAAAATAACATCTCACAAAACCCCATTCTAAAACTTCTTTCATTAAATATCAAAGTAGAACGAAACTCCTACCCATGTTAGTGTCCGTTCCGAATTTCCAAATCTCGAGACCTAATCAAACTACGCGATCAGATTAACTTTTACTTAGAACTCAAACTCAAATGTTCCTACCGTATATTCCCGAAGAGGTTGGCAGAGGTGTTAATACTTCTAAACATCACGTGACATTGTCACCCGGTGTTCAGAGTACACACGTCTTGCTTCGAAAATGTACTCACGTGATAGGGGACAGACCTATCGCCGTTTTTGTACGAATACACTGTAACATTACTAAGTACAAGTTAGTCATGTGGGTTTCCTCATGCGATGCTTTCCCTCGCCGTTAACAACCATGATAAATTAACCTCACGTAAGACTTTAGAAAAGACAAATTAGTGTAGGCCCGACCCGGGCTTTGAACCTTCATCGTCTGCAAGATAAGCGCTGTTCTACCCTCTGAGCTATCACGGTTGTTTTTATTAAACCTCAAAGTAGAATCAAACTCCTACATGTTAATGTCCGTTTCGAATCTCGGGTCCCAATCAAACTACGCGATCAGATTAACTTTTAATGTAATTTTTATGTGTCCATTGTGATAGATTACCTCTGTGCCGATAACATTGAAAATTGGAATACAATTGCGATGTATGACACGTCAACGGGTGTATGTCACACCAACTATGTTGCTAGTTACATTATCACTAGCTGTGCCCTTCTCTGTGCAACAGTTCTTTTCACTATAAAAGTGGCATCACCCCAGCATGTTCAATTAGTCTATAGTTAAAGTTATTAGAAATACTATGTTCAACATCATTATTTTTCAGCTAATGGACTTCCACTACTGAACAAAGGCCTCCCCTAAACATCTCCATTAATCGCCGATGGGTCTGCGCTGTCTATATCCATCACCAAATCTTACGACATATACATACGACAATAAATCACAAAACTGGGTAGCCAAAGCCCAGAACTGGAAACTCTTCAGCTGGAAGTTGAGTGTGAAAAATATTGTGAAATAAAGGTGCAACACATAAATATTTTACAAGCAGTTAGAAGAGGTAAGGACGAAGTTAACGTTGTCAGTTTGAAGAGCACATCCCCTGAACTGAACATCAGGTGGAAAAGTGGAACATTGCATACATATACTCACGGCCATAAATCACATAAGGGGATAGCCAGCCCTTTAGAGCTAGAAACTCCACAGCCACATTCGGAAGATGATAGGGAGGACAAGATGATATAAATACAGCACCGTTAGTGATGGGTCTCCAACAGCATCCCCCAAAAACCTCATACCCAAAGTCGCCTCTTAAGACACCCATGGGTAGAAAGGGGTAGTGACATTCAAAGCCAGCACAACTCAGCAAAGCCGGCACATACATTATTATACATTACTACAAGTTAACCGTAAACGATATGTCTGTCTGTAAAAGAGGCTCTATTATACTATTCTATCTAATCATGGCAAGTCTGGCTGTCGGTGTTTGGCTTCCGAAATGCAATACCGTTGAATACAGTCTGGTGAATTCGAGTGGTTTCTTTGTTGTCTGGAGCGGGAGGAATACGAGACTAGTCTAGCCCGTCTAGACGTGTTTGCTTTAATTATGATTCTATTGACTGATGGAACGATCATGGGATACGTGATTGGTCGGTTTGTTGGTGCAGCAAGTTGTCATTGGTTATTCATTATACATAATATGATTACTTTTTAACATAAACATACATAAACATAAACGTTCACGCCGCATATCCCCGAAGGGGTTGGCAGAGGTACTAATACTTCTGAACATCACGTGACTTTGTCACCTGGTGTTCAGAGTACCCACGTTTTGCATGGACAGTGTACTCACGTGATAGGGGGCAGGCCTATCGCCGTTTTGTACGAATACACTGTCACATGACTAAGTACAACTCAGCCATGTGGTGTGTGTACTTTTTAAACGGTACAATATTAGATAATGGAGTGAAAAAGGAGGAAGGCAGAGCAGCTACTTTTTGAAACTGAGTGGTATAGATGGTACTCGTGATAAAATTGATAGTAATGACTTTATTTTAATAATAAACTTTGATGATGAAAACGATTTATTTATGTTATTATTTTTAGATGGTAGGATAAAAAATCGCTGTTGCTGTGTTTTTTACATCGTCCACCAACTACTTAAAAACCCCATAAATCCCGGTAGCTTCTAACGATACTCTTGGGAAGAGATTCAGTAGGTAGTGCCAATCTTAACTGACAATCGTCTATATATGGTATTTTATCAAGGTTTTTGTTAACCGACTTCAAAAAAAGGAGTGTTCTCAATTCGACCGTATATTTTTTTTATCGATTACTTTGCCATTTATGAACCGATTTTGATTATGTTTTTTTTTTAATAGAAAGAAAATACTCCTGGATTGGTACCATGATGAGGATATCAGGATCTGATGATGGGATTCTGGAGAAATCGAGGGGAACCCTCAAATTTTATAGGCACATGTACCGCGATTTACATATTTTCTGAAGTTATATCGGCATTTGCTTCTGGAAATCATAATTTTATGCTGCTGAGCTGATGATGGAAGGTGTAGGTCCTTAATTACGGGGAGTTAAGAAATAGTTTTTTCAACATTTATATTTGGATTTATACTCCTCTTCGTAGCTTTTATGCAGAGAAATACAGGTTCACTAAACATTTCTTTTGTTATTGTTATTGAGAAAGTATCATGAGACCAGGATCTGATGATGGCATCCCAGGAAATCGAGGGGACTGTCGAGACTCACAATCATGAGACAGTGTATTTGTTCAAAACGCCGTTAGGCCTGCCCTGTCACATGAGTGCACTGTCCAAGCAAAACGTGGGTACTCTGAACAACAGGTGACAATGTATTGTCAACTTTGAAGTCGGTTTTCTTTTTGTTATTGTTAAAATGTTCTGATGTGATTCACTTCAAACTAACCTAAACGAAATTAATAAAAAAATATTGTATCATTTTAATAATGGAGTCATTTACATTTTAACCGTCTAAAAAAGCCTTCAGGTCTTTTAAGTGGCTATTTTGCTATGTAGCTAGAGAGCAATTATCATCAGTCCTTGATTTTATATACTTTTGCCACTAAAATTCTGGAAGTAGGAGAGGAATTTTTAATTCTGAAGCTCTGCTTACCCTCTTTGTGATTTAAAGCCGTGAGTATACGTATGCTGTTAAGCATTATTGTGTTATTATAATAATAAATAAATAATAAATAATGTACCTTATAACTATTATGTGGTTTTTCAAGTAACTATGACTTCACTTTTATTTATTGCACGGCAAGTAGTTAGAATGATTTTCTTAATAAAAGCGTTTCATTATATTATAACATAACATAAACGTTCACGCCGAATATCCCCGAAGGGGTTGGCAGAGGTACTAATATTTCTGAACATCACGTGACTTGTCACCTGGTGTTCAGAGTACCCACGTTTTGCATGGACAGTGTACTCACGTGATAGGGGGCAGGTCTATCGCCGTTTTGTACGAATACACTGTCACATGACTAAGTACAACTTAGCCATGTGGGTTTCCTCACGATGTTTTCCCTCACCGTTAACAACCATGATAAATTAACCACACATATGTCTTTAGAAAAGACAAATTGGTGTAGGCCCGACCCAGGATTTGAACACTAGTCGTTTGCACGATAACCGAGTGTTCTACCCACTGGGCTATCACGGTTGCTTTTCATCTTTCATTATAAATATGATCAGAATTTTAACTTTTAGAGACAGTTTATACAATAGACCCACACACATACATTTTTAATTATATTCTATTTTTAAAGGAAAGATCTACAAATAATATATCTTTTAGTTTCAGAAAATACATAGTTTATAGTGTTAAAATAAAAGCAAGACAGGAACAGCAAATGCTCTTCTAGATGCGACATACATTCCATAACTTTACTACGATTTGCATTTCATCGCAATGCTATCTATTTTTAATTAATATATAAAAACAAAGGAAGCCTCACAAAGCACCACAACAATTTGGGGTGAACAGACCTCGAAGGAAACTATTAGTTTTTCTAACACCCTCGTTCCGGGGGTTTCAGTTATGTGAGTGCAATGAAATTTCGCCCTAAATGCAATGTAATGCAGTTGAAATTGCTATGCAACGGAGATGGCTCTTTGTTGTCTAGCCACCGAATAGGTACCTATTCAAACATTGATCGCTATGGTTAGTGCTGAAACCAGACTGAAGCAAATTCAATTTGATATACGATTATTTATATCGGATATTTGACACACAAAAGACTTTGATTTTATCTTCGTTTTTAACTTTTTGATTATTGAATAGTGAGAAATTTAGTTAAGAAGTTGTTGTTTTTTTTCAAAAGCTTGTTTTAAAGTTATCTTGGTTCAAAAGCCATATTTTTTAAGCCTGCTGGTACATCTGAACTTGAACAATATTTACAGTTTTTTGTTTATAAGATGCTGTTCATATGTTTGGTACGTACACTTACGCCCGATTTCTGAATTGAGTATTCAAGCTGAGAACGACTTAAGTATCGTTTTGTCTCATTCAGTTGTTAAGATTTCAATGGACAGAACGCTACTTAAGTTGTTCTCAGCTGGAATATTCAATTCAGAAATCGAGCGTTAATGTAGAATTACCAATAACACATCATAGCTTAGAACACCAATACCCCATTACTACCTATGGGTGTTCTACTTAAGGTTTTGGGGTTTAAAAGAAGTTATTGAGCTATTCGGAAAAGAGACCCAGAACTGAAAACGGCTGAACAATTTCTTTTTACTACAATTTCTAGGGTATAAAACCCGTGAGTATGTGTATATGGATGTATGAATGTAAATCATATAACAGGCAAATTGTTCTTCTTTTTAACCTTAGGAAAATTATTACGTTCTACAAGTAGCCATATTCTTCAAACAGTAAACCTTACACACAAAAACAGACCTAAAACATTGGTAGTCACACACACATACATACAGTGAGATACATAGCATAATATATCATTGTCTCCTCCTTACCTACAGTGGTCGTAGCTCAGGGTTTTGAACTCATTTCCACGTACCTGAAATGAAACGGACAGGGTCAAAAAACGCATTTGTTACTCTAGCACGTTCTACGAGACAAAGAGAAGACATTGTTTTTAGTTTTAAATTACTAAAATGCTAGAAGCCTTCGGTTTAGTATTGTAGTCGCAGTCTTTCTAAACGGCTAGAGTGATTTCAGTATTACACAAAACGACCATAAAAAATAGTTCTATAGAAATGACCAACTATACTATATTTTTATTATATTATTATATTTCAATGTTACATCCTCAAGATTTAGTAAACCATGTAGTCCGATCCAGGATACGCTGCATGGTCACACCGTTCAGAGCGAAAATAACTATTTTTCAACTCATTCCGTTCACCAATCGGTCTCTCGTCCCCCAATCCCGCTCCCATGCTCGGTTCCTCATTCTTTTTAGGTGTGCTGCATTGGAAACACGTCTCGTCTCCGTAAAATAGAAATTGTTACAATCATACAGTTTCAGCTTTTCAGCTAGAAAATGCCAGTGTATAATGACTGTTCAAGTAAATATATGAATTGACAAGGACCTACCTCCGAAATACTATATATGTAAATTCATTTTTGATAGTTGGCGGCAAAAATGGCGGTGAGTAATATAATCATTTTATGTTCTTAAGCCCCTTAATGAGTTATTATACTTATACAGTTTTTTCTTCAATCCACTTTTTTAAGTGATGGTGCGATACTGCGCAGAAAGTGACATAATTCTAATTAACTTTATCAATGACCCACTTTTTAGTCTTATTAAAGTGATAATAAGTAATGTAATATTACCCAGAAGATTGAGGTAATGTATATCTAAAGTGGTTTTACCTACGCGATACAGCGTAGAAAGTGTCATGAATCATAAAAACAGTAAAGATGTTCAATATTAAAATTTTCTTAAAGAGATAATAAGGAATATTAACCAGAACATTGATTGTCATAATGTATTTTCTTGAACTGGTTTTACAAGATATCCCACAAAAGGTGACATGATTAATATGTATAACCAACAACTAAAATTTCAAAACGTGATAAGGCGTTATACCAAAAGGTTTTTTTTTTAAATACTTTTCTTTTGTACGAGATACCTACTTCCCAGAAAGTAGCTTTATTCATTTCAGCATTATCATCAATCAGTACATAGTTACTACATGTATATTAAATAATACAATGTGCACCTACCGTACGTTGTCACAATGAATAATATTATACATCGACAACTTTTTAATCTTCTTAAAGAGGTAATACGAGTTGTTATCCAGAAGATCAATTGGCATGCGCCTTCCTAAAGTGGTTGTACGAGATACTTACCAGAAAGTATCTTTATTCATTTCAGCATTATCGTCATTCAGTACATAGTTACTTCATGTATATGAAATAATACGGTGTGCACCTACCGTACGTTATCACAATGAATAATATTATACATCGACAACTTTTTAATCTTCTTAAAGAGGTAATACGAGTTATTATCCAGAAGATCAATTGGCATGCGCTTTCCTAAAGTGGTTGTACGAGATACTTCCCAGAAAGTAGCTTTATTCATTTCAGCATTATCATCAATCAGTACATAGTTACTTCATGTATATGAAATAATACGGTGTGCACCTACCGTACGTTATCACAATGAATAATATTATACATCGACAACTTTTTAATCTTCTTAAAGAGGTAATACGAGATATTATCCAGAAGATCAATTGGCTTGCGCTTTCCTAAAGTGGTTGTACGAGATACTTCCCAGAAAGTAGCTTTATTCATTTCAGCATTATCATCAATCAGTAAATAGTTACTACATGTATATTAAATAATACGGTGTGCACCGACCGTAAGTTTTTACTATAAAAACGTTGAGTTGTCGGAAAATAATGTGTCATACGAACCAGTACGAATGACGTACCCAAGCAAGAAGAACCTAAAGGTCGAGACGACCATAGTTCCCATCACTGACGAGTTCTCTGAACATTGGGGTTATATATCCCAGCAGGATTAACATGAAACAGTATGATGGTAAGTATATCGACAGGTACCTGATAATCTACTCAGTGAATTTCACTTGAGGTGCTGACTTTGCCGTAATAATAGTTTGGAAAAATCACAAACACAATATCAGCTTTGATTGCCTTTTGGCTCTTAGTTACATATCCAATAACCTTGTTATGGATAAATCAACATCATTATTTTGAATAATCACATGGTAATAATGTTTTTCATTATTACTCACAAACGAAAATTAAAATAGTTTTCATTATTACCCACATACAAAAGACGACGGACTATCTTGCTGTCTAATTATGATGCCCACATGGCATTACTAGACCGCCGCCGCAACTGTCCCCGCTCGCTACGGTTGTGCTTGTACCTGCCGTGATGAAGACCGTGATGGACATGTCGCGTCACTGCCGCCGCCGCCACCGCCGCCGGCCGCCACCTGCTAGACGCTCACAGGTACACTCAGTGTCGTCACAATGCACATAGGTGCTGATGATGCTGATGATCCATTCATATCTTTGTAAATTATGACGTCGTGGAAGGGTGTTAGAATTTTTTTTCATAAAATTCATTATTACAACTAATTTTTGAAATTTTTGAGGGCCACGTACCAGAAACGTTTTATTCATGTGTTGTAAATGAAATATATGTATTATATACAAATATTCATATATGTGTGATTGAGATTGTAGATTAGTTCTTAAACCGAGAAATTCATTCAGAGATCATAAGGGAATCATCTCGAATAACACAATAGATTCAAAGGAATCTTACATTTTGTTTCTTTTAGCAATTGTACGTATGCCTTTACCAAAAGTAAAGAACACGAAAAAATGTAGTTTTCACAAACTTGATAAATTTTATCGTTTTCCTTCTAGACCATTACCTTTACCGTTTATCTTTACGAATGTCTCTGTTGGTATTTAGTAAATACAGGGCTCCAATAGCATAACTGACACAATTGAAACCTCTCCATCGCAAAACCACTTACGTGTTTGCAATTGCCAACATACAAATTTGAATTTGTTACTTGTTCATATATTTCTACATATTTAAATAAATAATTTTCTAATATAAAAATTATATATAAAAAGCAGTTGGTCTTTGGAAGTTTTTACACTAAACTTTTATCATTACATTTTATCTGAATCGCCTTTTGCAGAACGTATTTATAACTGCTTATGGGTCCGCATGCAAGGGCGGTTATTTTTATGTCTATGGTCTTTTCATGGTCATACGAGGTCAAAACGAACTGAAGATAGTTCCCTTTTATTGGGTTTGAATCTAGTTGGTTTTAGAAATATTACTATACAAAAGCATATCGCAGGTATGTAGCAGGGTAGGTATGAAATTCCCTTATATTTCTTACGTCAATAATTTACTTTTATTTAATTGGATAGTAATCGAGAGCATGCTATCGTTTTTTGTTTTGTATGTATACATACAATCATATCTCACGCCATTGGTTCCCGTTTGGGTTTGCAGTGACTGTCGATCGCCGCTTTTAGCAACCAAACAATATTTTCGTAAACCTATGTATAACTAAAACACATATTCTGTCAGGCGAGTCATAAATATACCTATTTACATCACAAGCAAAACATATTGTATAATATTTATACATATGTTATATTTAATTTTAATACAATAATATTCTTGATTGCAACATGATCTTCATGCTTATAATATTTTTTCATTCCATTTGTACCTTGAAACTGCAATTCTCAATGTTCCCTTTTTTGCACATTCGACATATATAAAATAAAGGTGTAGAAATACAGATTTTTTTTTTTTTTTTGGCCTTAATAAATTCAAAGGCTCTCTCTTTTTTATTTATTTATTAAGTCAGTAAATATCTTTAAGAAAATCTTATAAACTTTAAAGATATTATAATAATGTCTATTACCAAAAGTCTAACAAAAAGAAAGCATTGTTAATTCTGTCTTGTTCTGATTATTTTTCTAGTCGAATTAGTTAAGCAGTTTCTACTGAAATCGTCTAAAATATTGTTAACTATGGTATGGTCATATATATACACATGTATATATGGTTGGCAATAGTAAGTACTATTATACCTCTATAGGTATGGTGTATCAAATACAGAGTGCACTCATTAATAAGTTTAATGTCTTAAATTAATCAACCAACAACAGTTTGGCGACAAATTCAAATCAAACTTTTCCTCTTGGTTTGGACTTATTCCTAAGCATATAAATATAATTGTATTTTAATCTCGGGAGTATAAGTAATTTATAAATATTATTCTTAAAAATAAATTTAAGAAAGCATTCTTATCTTCTTGTATAGATCTCAAGATATAGTTGCTACATGTATTTTAATTCTTCTTTCAAATACTTTGGCTACAAAGATTCATCTTTCTATTTTGAAAGAAATTTTCGTTAATCATTTTACATTTACAATGACATAAACACTTTTTGGCTGCGTACTGATCAGGGATGCCCATAGTTTAAGAAAGCAAGTAGATAGACTGGCTAGTCGACCTGTTTGGTATAGCTTTATTTTTTATCATCCTATATGTGATAAACAAAATATGTATTTTGACTTTTGGTATTATACTAGTTTTAGTAGTAAATGACAGTTTTTAAATACTTTGAAATTTAATGGGAAATGGACTTTCACCAATACCTTTAATTGTAATAATTTTATTGTTTGCAATAATTTATTTAACCAAATACATGTTATCATTTGCAACCAGAACTCTAAACATCTACATGGTTTACTAAATCTTGAGGATGTAACATTGAAATATAATTTATGGTTAAAAGAACTTACCTAAGTGAATTTCTACCAAAATTATATGAAATGTTACATCCGAAGAGATTTAGTACCCACCCTAACCCAGAGAAAGGTGAACCTATCTAACCCTTCAGTTGCAAATTCACAGCTAAGATACCTCTAAAATAAATGAGGAACCGAGCATGGGAGCGGGATTGGGGGACGAGAGACCGATTGGTGAACGGAATGAGTTGAAAAATAGTTATTTTCGCTCTGAACGGTGTGACCATGCAGCGTATCCTGGATCGGACTACATGGTTTACTAAATCTCTTCGGATGTAACATTTCATATAATTTTGGTAGAAATTCACTTAGGTAAGTTCTTTTAACCATAAAGTATAAATGTGAAAAAACGATATCTTCTGAGTTTTTAAAAATAAAATGTAGGTTATTGTAACTCAAGCCAAATCGGTACAACAAAAGGAAACTATAGATAATTTGCATATGCGATTAATAATGGGAATTTAACCCATTTGCTTGTGTTCTCTGTACCTAACTAAGCCTGAATCTCAGCGATTATGAATATATGCATACTAATCCCAAGTACAAAAAATTAAGTATGTATTAACTAAGTTTATCTGACTAATGGCAATAAAGGGCTTACGAAACGGATTATCAGCCAAATTAAGACTAATGATGTCTCCATTGTACGGTGCAGCGAATGATTGAATGATTACACCTATTTAAAGATGCATTCTTAAGTGCTTATTCGCTGGTATGGCAGGAAAGTATTTTTTTTATTCATGCATAAGAGCAAGAAATTAAAAAAAAACTAAAAAAACAAATCAATAAAAAAGGCTATCGAAATGTGCTTATGTTCTAATTTAAGGTTTGGTCAATGCAAAATAAAGGTACGTTGGAAATTTTTTAAATAAATATAAAAATATTTTTTTTGGAACTATGTCCTTTGTTGTCTAGCAGCTAGAGCCAATGATTAACCTTTTGGAGATATCGGATTCAAAATACCGCTGAATTAAACGGCAGTAAAAAAGCATTTTTAAGCTATTGCAGGATATATGGCTCCGAATCCATCCGAGTGCGAGGTTAAAATGTTTTTAGAGAACCTATAGAATAGCTTTATTTGTTGCGTCATCCAGATGCTGAGCAAGGCGAGGTCAATGAATCGATGCTGAACTTGCATATCTCATTAGTACCCTAAATCATCGAATTGTCTTAATAATAAGAGAATTCCGCACTGAGCCGTTAGTGTCGGCTAATATCACGGCAGTAGACGTAAATACCAACCCTGACTAGGAAAACATGGTCAATAATGGCTTAATCAAACTATCCAGAGAAGGCTCCATCCCAATACCGGATTATATGTATGTTTTGATGGTAATGAATAGTATAAATTAATAGTACATGCACCACGTACGTATCTAAAGCTTTACGCACGTTTTGTCACAATCAAAGTGGCGCTTCTTTATAATTCAAATAAACAGTAATAAGTAATTTAAGAAGCAAAAATACATACATACATACATATTCTCACGCCGTTAGTTCCCATTGGGGTAGGCAGAGACTATCGATCGCCACTTTGTACGATCCTGGCAAACCTCTCTGGCTTCGTTTACATCCATCAATCTTTTCATACATGCTCTTTTATTCTTCATACTGCGGACACCTGCCTTTTTGAGCACATTTTCTATTTGATCCAAATGTGTCCTCCGAGGTCGTCCTCTACTAACATTACCTTCCACATTGGCTCTATATATCTCTTTCACCAATTTACTGTCATCCATAAGAAGCAAAAATGTTGAACAATTAACGTCAATGCATACATTTCTATACTAACCCGTTTCAGTAATTGCCATGAAACTTTCCAAAGCCTATTTAAAGCCTCTCACCATAATAATAATAACAAAACCCGAGATCAACCCAACTCTCCTATTTCTGTTAAATGAGCATTGCTTGTAAGCAATCCAAGGAAAGGTCTTGATAAAGGAAAACCGACACTAAAAGAGGGTAACGCGGAACACGATACTTCAGAAACAGCAAACGATATTATTATGATTACACATCAAAAGAAATGGTAATGATGTAACTGAGAGTGCTCGCTTCTTTATTTTGTTACGCAAGAAAGTATTTGTGATTATTTTTTGTAAGGTATATTTGCTGGGCTTTCTTTTAAGGGTTATTTGAAATTAAAAAAAATAATAATTTAACGCTAATGGGAATGACTGAAAACTGCAACAGTTAACTGCGACTACACTACTGCGAAAACAAAATACGCATTTCTAATAAAATTAATAAAGAATTAAGAAGTATTGGTTGATTCATTATCATCATCAGCCAATAAATGTCCATTTCTGGATATAGGCTTTTCTCAAACAACCGCTCCTATGCTTCTCCAACTACCAGCTTGCTGCGACTTTCACCAATTCTTCGGTCCAACTCGCAAGTGCCCTACTCAGAACTACTAATGCCTAATACTTCTACAACTACGACATTACCTTCGAACCCTAACAGCCGCTGGTTCTGCGTGCAATGTGCCCTACCCGTTGTCATTTCTTATACAAAGTTTCGCGTAGTAAAATTTCTAACATAGCCTACTTCATTGCCCTTTGGTAATTCATCGTCAAAATTTAAGAAAACTAAACAATGAAAACTGAATATCGTTAGAGAGTAGAAAAGTAAACAAATTTGTGCAACAGAAAATCAAAACATTCTAATACGCGCAACAGATATATTTTAAATTCGAATTCAGGTAATATCTATAAATAAATGGAAGCACAACATCCAATTCAACCGAGGTTGTATATAAACAATCGGTGGCCTATTTAGCAACGAGACGCAGGTCACAGCTTGACCCTGCGACCTCGTCGCATCTCACCTCTCATCTCAACCAAGTGTGCTTTCCAGAACAAAGGACTTTAGGACTTTAAAAAAACAAAGGCAATTATCTATTGAATTGTTGTTTCACAAAAGCAGTGTTTTTTTTGTTCTAATTGTGATTACTTTGGGGTTTTCAGAGTTGGCATTTTCGAAAGATTAATTAAAGCACTTTTTCAGGTTATGAAATAATACTTAAATACAGCATTTAATTAATTATTGGTACTAATTATAATTAAGTTGTAAAAAAATAATATCTAATCAATAACTCCAAAAGGATTTCATATCTTCGCCTGGCACCATGCCCAAAATCCAAAATTAACGCAAACACAACATGAAGGTATTACGAAAGAGTTTCATTATCCGTATGTAAGAATTTGAGTCGCTGGCCTAGTTTAAGCCGACCTGCATCGACCTAGCGACCTCCTTGCTATCTCCAAATAGCTCTGCAGCATGGCTTTGTTTTGCATTTGCGAGCTCATTTGCAGTGCATATCGCTGGTAACTAAAATAGCACCAGATTTATTCCTAAAATGCTTGGAATTTTATTTAGAGCTTTTCTTCAATAGATAGTAGTTTGAATGAATAATTTCGTTTCATAACTACGCCGCACATAAAGTTAATGACCTTAGCTTGTTAAAAGCTGAAAATACATTTAGAAAACATAGTTTTGTACAGTCAGCAATATTTGCTGCGCAATTCAGCAATCTTAGCATTTACTATATGAATACATTATAATTTAAAACTCATATTAGTGCAATGTCAGGTGAAAGCAATATGAGTGAACATAAACTACTTAAAGGGATAGTACCTACGCTCCTACTATTACTCATTACATTAAACCATAACAAAGTATTCAAAAGTCCACACAATACAACAACCGCACAAAGCAATCACAATAGAATATAGAACAGAAGGATATAGTTCAAGTTGGTGCAATCGTGATTTACGTAATTCCAAAATGGCCGCTAAATAGGATGATTGCTCTTTGTCCGCACTGATCGGGTAAAAGCGGTGATAGGTGGTTTGGTCACTGACCAGCTAATGCCTATTACATCTTATGAAATCATAAATAGGCCATAGTAGGTGAGGAGCATAGAATTGTAGCGGGGACAGTAATATGAGCCCAATTTGAGTAAGTATCGGACATCTCTCACTGTTAATCTAAGTTATAGTACGGTGCTATTGATATGGTTTTAGAATTTATGTACAGGCTAAGGTTTAAGGCTAGTTTTTCAAGTAATTCTTCGATACAGATACAAATCAGTATTTTAATGGTATTGTGGTCAAAGCTCTATTTATTGACAGCTTTAATATTTTGCTACCAAATACAGAGCTTGATGTGTTCCAACAACATCGCTCATCAATCCACCAAAACAGAAGAGATCTATCTAGTGCTTTTCTAAGTACAGCAACAACACTGAGTTTATTCTCAAAACTTCCTCAAATCTCACATCTCAAAGTACCTAGCTCCAGGCATAAAAAGCTATAAAAATTAAAATCCGTGCACTAGAATACCAGTTCCAGTTCCAACAATAGCCCCCTAGCACCAGATCGGTAGAGTTGCAACCGTCCAATGCGACCTACATTCGCATGAACTATGAACTGACCGATTACCCGATTACTAACCGCTTTCATACACGTACCCACTAAACTAGTGCACTGACAACCATATTGTACTTACTATGGAAGTGATTGAATATTCCCTGATTCTCAATGTACTTGTATATCCGTGTATTGGTAGTTTCCTGTATTGTGATGTTATTTATCACGTAATAGGCATTAAATTTGTAGCATTTCTGCGTAATGTAAAGTTGAGTAAGAATTAACCATTTATAATCTACAAAAAGTTTTGAAATCCTGTAACTTACATATAACAAAATCACTACAATATATATAAGAAAGGATGGTAATGAAAAGTGTTAGGTGCCTAATTAATATGATATGGAATGATACTCCTTATGATATGCAAACATTCTAACAAAATCGTGAGCTACGAATTCGAAATTGACTTGAATTCGGGGGCTGCTACGAAAGATTTTTTTATATAGAATGAATAATAATATTAATAATTAATAGAATTCATTTACTTTTCACAAAAATCATGTAACTCAGAACGAGCAAACGAAGCAATTCTCTTCGTTCCTCAAAACACATTTTCTTACCACATCTCTGATGCGATTGCACCCTTAAAATGCTCAACCTTTTGAAAATTAAAAATTATATTAACCACGTCCTGTTTTATCCAGCAGTACAGCATTGTTGTTAAAAAAATATAAATGAAGTTAGCTTGTACTTCCGGAAGGCAATTATGTTACTCGGGTCGGGACGTAGAGTGGAAGGAAAATATTAATTCAACGAATATAAACATTTGTTTTTTATTTCTGGATGTAAAGCATGTATAAAACGTGTATAGATGTTGCAATTATAGTTATATATCATTTAATTCATTTTTGCCGTGTAGTGCCGGCTTAGTATTTCACTACCCCTTTCTAACCGTGGGTGTACGTAAAAGGCGAAAGGGTATTGCGGCTTTTTAATTGATTTTTGGGCGACGCGGTTGGAGACCCATCACAAACAACCTTTATTTTACCATCTTTTCCCCACTAAACTTCCGTATGTAGCTGAGGAATTTCTAATTCCTTACCTCTAGCTACCCCTTCTAGGATTTTATATCCGTGAATATATGTATGTACTTATGTACGTATGTTCGAGCATATCATAGATAAAACTACCGCGCAGTTAGGTCCTATAGAAAACACTATCTCTTGTTATCGGTTATCATTATCACTGTTTGTCAACGAGCTATTGTGATAACACCACGTGTATACTAGACATGCAGTCTGTAAATATTACATTACGTCGTTTCACAATGGCTTACATATGGTTAGTGTGTTGCGATTTACTTTTGTAACACGAGCTTGGCTGGAAATCTGAGGTTTTTCGAAGATTTTAAAGACATACATACATATACTCACTTCCTAAGTAATATTTAGGTTTTAAATCTTTTTGTTCATGAAAACCTCATGTGGGGATTATTACTTTATTTATTCTTTATTTATTAGTAATATTTAGGTTTTATTAATCAGTCAAAATGTTTGTAAAAAAATGTGATTTTAGTTTACTTTTAAATTTATTATTGTCATTTTTTATATATTTTTACGAGTTTTTTTAGCCACAAATGGCGAATAAACATTTTTCTTTTCTTTTTTTTTCTGTTAAAGAAGGAAAAAACTGTCAATCGTCATTTTGTGAGATTCTGGCAAACCTGTCAAGTTTCATCCACTTTCATCCAGCTTTTCATTTATGCTATTTCATGCTTCACGCTTGGGACTTCTCCCTTTTCAAGCACATTCTCTATTTTATGAATTTTATCTCTACGTGTTGATCCTCTGCCGACATTATAATCCACTCTATGCATCCCTAACCAATTTTCTTTTATCCATCCTCTCTATGTGCCCAAATTATATTTGTATTTCCATCAGTTTTAAATTAACTACTGTCGATTCGTCCAATTATCTCCAAACTAACAAAAACGGCTGAAAAATTATAACATAACATAAAACATAAACGTTCACGCCGAATATCCCCGAAGGGGTTGGCAGAGGTACTAATACTTCTGAACATCACGTGACTTTGTCACCTGGTGTTCAGAGTACCCAAGTTTTGCATGGACAGTGTACTCACGTGATAGGGGGCAGGCCTATCGCCGTTTTGTACGAATACACTGTCACATGACTAAGTGCAACTTATTGATTAAAAATTGTTGATTATTAAGCCCCTTTGAGAATTATAGCCGCAAGTATCTAGGTAAATAAACATATCAAAGCTTGTATTATTAACGTATTAAACTAATCGTAAGTAATTAACTTGGATTCTTATAATAATGTAACAGCGTCTAATCTTTCAAGACTAAGGCTTCATTGTTTGGAAGCCTTCCAGTTAATTAGTTTTTAATCAGGAAAGCTTATTCGTTCTTGTTAAGTAGATTGCATTTCGAATGGAATTTCTGGTGTTTCATTTTCAAATTATACAATTCACTAGTCAAATTATATAACCACATAAATGTTTCATTAATTAAACTGAAGTTAAAAATAAAGTTGTCTACAACATTTTTTTTAAATTAAGGTAATTTTACGCAAAATCAGAAAACTTATAATTATAGTACAACTATACTAGTCATGTGACAGTGTATTCGTACAAGGTGACAAAGTCATGTGATGTTCAGAAGTATTAGTACCTCTGCCAACCCCTTCGGGGATATTCGGCGTGAACGTTTATGTTATGTTATGTTTATAATTATAATACCACTTAGGTAATTTTGACTCTATTACAAAATACAACGTCATCTAGTCAACTAATTCAAAACTACGAGTACTTTATGTTTAACTAGCTCTTTGCCCGCGACTACGTCCGCTTGAACTACATTTTTTGCATCCAGTTTACATTCAAAATACCAAAACACTATCTTAACTTCTGTTTTTTTATATTTATATTCCCATGGGCGTTGTAATAGATATAAAGAACATTGAGGCTTTTTAAGTGATTATTGGGCGATGCAGTTGGAAACCCATTTGACTACCTTTTCCCCATTCAACTTCCAAAAGTGGATAAAGATATAATATAATAAATAATATATAATTTCTAGATACAGAAAAGTCAAAAATCGGTATACTATATTGCAATCCCTTATGGGGTGAGTTCCAAAAAACCTTTTTAATTGTTCGTAAGAAACATGAAACAAACAATTTTGTACCAAGTTACTATGATCAAAAATGAAAATATCTTTAGTAAGTATGGATATAGCAGTTTGGCGCAGCGGTGTCGGTCCGGTGCTGTCCCCTACACTGACCGTTGGTGATTTGTGAGAGATTGCAGCCAATCAGTCATAGATGGCGGTACAAAATTAAAATTGAGATATGAGCTATTATTTACAAACTTTGCATTCTGAGGCTTAAACAGAATATTAATTTATACGTAAGTATAGCATGATATATCTATGGGAATAAAAGATAAAAGTTATAAACTTATAAATATATAAAAAAAATAAAAGTTATAAACATATTCTTAGACCTACCAAATGAATACGTAAAATTCATACAAAATACTTTCAATTATCTTTATTCATACATATTCGCATAGTTGAATGTGAAAAAGAAATTAATAGTGCTTTCTATTATTCTAAGCTAATACAAAAGCAAAAAAAAATCGCAAAAAGATTGTGGTCCTCGAGATTCGAACCTGGGTCTTCCGTTCAATTAGTATTAACCAAACGGTATACTGCTACGCCACGAAGACGTTAGTGTTGACTTCATATTTTGATAAGCTTTATATCTAGTAGTCATTCTATTGACAAACAATTAAATTGTCATTTATTTTGATGAAAATGAATGAAACCCTTATTTTTCCAAAAAAAAAAATTATGAAGACTCTGATAAAGTCGTTCGATGAAAAAATGAATCGTGTAAATATGGGGAGCCATATAAAAGTTATGTTTTTTTATGTCCCTGTAGGAACCCTTGCGAAATCCGGGATAAATGATATCCTATATGTTGGACAGGTGTTTAAGCTACATTCATAGCAAATTTCATCAAGATCCGTCTGGTAGAATTAACGTGATGACCGGATTCAATGGACTCAAACATTGTTTTTATACAAACACAAGAACAATTATGAATGGCGCAAAAACGGTATTTGCAAGAAAGACCTTTGTCAACTGTGTGACTTTGCAGTGGCATTGTGTTACAAAACATATATTAATACGACGCGGGCAAGTACATACATACAGACAGAAAGACAGACAGACAGACAGTCATTTTTTTCAAAAAGCACAAATTTGGCTTCAGTATCGAAAATTAAACATATTCCACCGGTTTTTTTTTCTACAATGTACTGTTTTGACCTCGGTACAGTCTTATTATAGTATAGATAGATGCAGCAACAGTATGCCTGCATCGAAGTATAGTGCCATCTCGCTCATAGCAGAACGTGACATTTTATTTCGTCCATGCCGACGCTCATTGATTTATTAATTTTATTATACGTTACCACGTCAAAATGCTTAAATATGATTGTACTTGCCCGCGTCGTATTAATATATGTTTCGTAACACAGTGCCACTGTAAAGTCACACAGTTGACAAAGGTCTTTCTTGCAAATACCGTTTTTGTGCCATTCATAATTGTTCTTGTGTTTGTATAAAAACAATGTTTGAGTCCATTGAATAAAGACTTATGAAATAGTAATATAAATAATTCTTATTTCTAACGTAACTGTGCTTGGATTTTATTAAATAATCCAAAACTATCCATTTCTTTTAATAAGTTTTAAAGTATTTATATAATTTTATTTATTCCCGGTTATAATATCCCAAAAGAAAACGGCCCCAACACAAATGTCCCTAATCTGTCTTCTCAAAGGTTATAGGATGATCATCTACTTCAAGTTTATGTGAATCTGTTTAGTACTGCACTTGACATCGTGAAGCGGGCTAGTCTTATGGCTTGCTATAGATTAGTATCATCATCCTATCAGCCTCAATACACCATAAATGAGTGAGATCGTAGATCGATTAAGGTTGTAGCAATGCCTATCTTGCCCATATGCCTGGATCCGCGCTTGTACTTCACCCAATGGTACGGTACTGGTTGAACTTGGGATTTGAGTTCGAAACAATGTAACTTAACAAAGTTTAAAAAAAAAATATTTTTTTAAAATAAATACCGAGACTATACAACATCATGTGCGTAAGAATTTAGAATACCCATTTATTCAGTAGGTCGACGCACGAATAATGCCTTAAATATTTGACCAGTAAAACATTGTTGTGTGAGGTTGTGTGCACAACTGTGGGAAACAGAAGTAAGAATACATATGTTGATTTGCATGATAATTACATTTGCTGTCCCAGATTTTCTTGTTTGACGATGATGCATCGTTTCTGGGTATTTGAAACTGTGTTTTACCTTGTTGTTTAATGTCGCCTAAAATAGCATTAACTTTTGCCTATATCCATGTTGTTGCACCAACCGAATTGAGGTTGTTGGGTATGATTGGTGGGACCTCATGAGTGGATATCCTCTGGAAACGCCCCTGCTCAAGTTAGACATCATTTAGTGGTAATATTTTAATTCAATTTATAAAAGTAATTCGTGAACAGTTAGGTGTGAAAGATGACGTAGTGTGCAAGATACAGAACTTAATGTCAAAGTGGTTTAGGCCCATAGAGAGGATGGATTAATGTAAGGGGTAAAAGAGATATAAATAGCTAATGCGGATGGTGTTGTTAGTAGAGGACGGCCGCGTAAGACGTTTGGAAACCAAATCAAAAACGTTCGAAATCGACATTGTCAAGAATTCGTAGTGAATAAGAGAATGTAAGAGAATAATTTTGAATGTGACAGAAGCAAGAGCGATCTGTCAGGATCGTACAAAGCGGCGATCGATAGTCTCTGCCTATCCCAATGGGAACAACGGGCGTGTGTATAAATAAGTAAGTAATAAAGTATGAAATTTTTACTTTCGACTTTACAGAGCACATTATTTTGTAAGCTTTCTTATAACGCCTCCCTTTTTTTATATAATGATTTTGCTAACCTCTTCATCACTAATATTAAGGTAACCGAACACAAAATATTTAAGTTGTGGCGTAAACATATAAAACAAAAGAAAAAGCAAGAAGTTGTTGCACAATTTTCCGCCATTCTTTTTAACTGAGTGTCAGCGAAATGGTTGCTGTTTCAGCACACCTCACTGGCAGAAGAGGTACTATAATAATGTCTCTGCAAATGTTTTTATTATTCGCTTAATATATTGAGGCTTTCTGACCAGGCAATCTCAATTGTTTTGGGTCAATTAATTCAACTAGGCATGTCAACATGACCCGACACCATAAAAATAAGCTTGAAGAAAAATTAAAACTAATGGACCGCTCCACCCCCGGACCAGTAGTATTGTTTTTTAAATGTCTACTCGTTAAGGTTTCTATCAAACAAGTCTTATTTTAACTTTCTATTAGTCAAAATCACGTTAGTGTAGTTTTATTTTACAATCTTTTCCTCACTTAACTTCCAAAAGGCTGAAGAATTTACTGATACTGAAGCTCTGTCTACCTCTTTTAGGCATTTATATTTATAGGGATAAATACGTGAGTATAATACGTAAGTAATACAAAAGTTAAATATACCGAAATGCTTTGCACAATCAGTTGTCAACTTTCAGTGAAAGAGGGTATGAATTAGTGAACTTCTTTTTCAAATTTGTTTATATTTATTAATTATATTGTATGTTTTAATTATAATCTGTTTTTTTTTTTAATGTCTCTATTATACTGTATGCTTTAATTGTAACCGGATTTTTAATTGTCTTTTTGTTCTGTTTAGGATTATTTTAACCGTAAGTTTTATATTTGTAAATATTTTTCACGTCATTGGCAGATGCTCAATTACTATTTTTTGTTAAAAGTTTGTGTTTTAGGCTATACCTGAAAACCAGTGTTTTTGCTATACAGCATTTACAAACGCTGAGTTATTAGTCCAGTCAAAATAGACTAAATTATGATCCAAGTTTGCATTAATTCCCAACAAGCTGGATTTTTGTGTGGGCCTTAAATACGTCATTACAAATTATATGTCAAAAGTACCCATCGATCCCGCTTGTGCGTTGTTTTTTATTCGAGGTCAAAGGTCACAAATTTGCGTTTTTCGCGTATATCTCTGGAACAACGAGAGTTATCGAAAAATGGTTCGAACAAAGTTTGTAGATCGTACAATTGTCTACAAAAAATATCATAACACATTTTTTCTACAATGCATTGCTTTCGAGATATCGTGATTTTAGACTGTAGGAACATCGTATTTTCAACTATATGCACACATTTCCGCACCACCTCTGAGGTAGTGTACACGGCGCTCTTTTTTAACGTGGTTTCCCCAGTAGGAATACTCCACAATATATTTTTGATCGAGGGAATGTAATGGGACACTATTTTAATGATGAAATTTTTTGTTTATTTAAATTTAATGAAAATTTCAACAGCAAGAAAATTACATCATCATTCATCATCAAATTCTTCATAGTCACTCGTTTCTTCTTCTATATATACAGAATACGAATTCCATTGGTGAGGATAACATCTGCTGACGAGTTAATATTTGTAAATACTCTTGCGTTATCAATCAAGTCTTCACGTTTTTCAAACAATGTTAATACTGTATTTTGCCTCTTTTGAAAATTGCTGATGTCGTATCGCAGCCAGTTATCGCATGAAGGAATAATATATAAGGGCTGGCATTTTGGATATGAAGTTAAACTTTGTGAAGAATATATTTTCGTTTGAACTTGAGCTCTCCCAGGTTTTAAAAAGTAAATGATCTTATCACTAGGTGTAATGTTTGAAATGGAGTATCGCAGGCAGATGTTTCTGAAGGCCAACCGCCCAATAGAATTAGGGACGGACGATGACTCGCTCAGAATTGTATATTTTTTAGGTACTTGTGTGCATGGGGCAAATAAAACTATGTTCTAATATGTTTTGTGTAAATGGTTAACTCGATGATGCATACTAGCCATGTATGAGTGCATATTCGTGTTTTCTATGTTTAAAATAGCCATAATTCGAGAACAGTGCACCGTACAAGAAAAAGTGTTGAGATATTTTTTGTAGACAATTTTACGATCTACAAACTTTGTTCGAACCATTTTTCGATAACTCTCGTTGTTTCAGAGATATACGCCAAAAACGCAAATTTGTGACCTTTGACCTTGATTAAAAAACAACGCACAAGCGGGATCAATGGGGACTTTTGACATATCATTTGTAATGACGTATTCAAGGCCCACACAAAAATTCAGCTTGTTGGGAATTAATGCAAACTGGAATGTCTATTTTGACTGGACTATATGGCCTAGTTTGTGTTACCATAGCACACATACCTTGCACATATCTACTTTGTTTGTTACTTTTTAATTGTTTTTTTTTAGAAAATGTTTACCCTGTTTTTATATTTCTTGTAATGTATGTACCTATGTGACTGTTATGATAACATGAATAAAGATGTTATCTATCTATCTATCTATATATATATATATATATATATATATATATATATATATATATATATATATAGGTAGATTAATACTCGATTTTTATTTTTGGGACACGTAGGTTAAGTACCTATACGCATAATTCATGCAAAAATACACTACAAAAAACTTGACGAGACGATTTATTAAAAGATAATTGAATTGTTGCGCTCGACATACAGTGTTTTTTGTATCTACAGTCGACAACAAATAAAGTAAGGTTTTTAAGTTTTGACCATTTTTTCCATTGTGTTTTTAGTATTTTGTAGAAAACTTTTACTTGAGTAAAATTGACATAAAAAATTACTACGATCACGAAAATCGTCCATCGCGGTGGTGGGTGCACTGTTTGAAAGTTCTAATGCTAGTATTCTTAGTTTACTTAGGGCCAGTTTCACCACTTACAGATAAAGTTCTAATACAAACATACATATAAACTTCAGATAGTTATCTGACACATCACGTTATCTGATAGATAAAAGTGGCTGATATATTTTATTTATTTATTTATTTATTTATGGAAAACAACAGCTTTTACAAAAAATAATAATATTAAATAAAATGTATACATTTCGAAGCCTTTAGTTTTCACCAATTTACTAACAAACCTTTTTTGTTTTGTAGAGTTAACTAATGTTTATATACTTAAATAAATGTAAATAGATATATGTACACATAATAATGAAAGTATATAATATATATATATGTGTAGAATAAAAAAATATGATATTAATAATAAAATTTATAGATAATTTAAATAATATTTCCTATATATATGAAATATATACATATATATAATATATAATGTAATCAGATCCTAACTACATTGAAAACAATGATTAGCTATGGTTTTTTTCAATTTTGTAGGTTTCACCGTCTATCTATTAGATAAATTACCCGTTAGTTAAATTTACCTACCTAACAATAAACAAGACGGCAACGTCGCTTTTAGGCGTTTAGGTATTTTATTTTTTATTTTATTTTAAGAGCTTTCGTGAGAAATGGAATCTCGAAACGCAACGCAATTGCTGTTGGGCAACCGAGTGAAGTGTTTGTTTGTTCAACTTTGTTTTTCTTTTTTGCTGTGTTGAGTTTCGTTTTTATAATTTACTATGGAAAAAAAACGTGAAAGGAATGTTAACTTCACTCAGGAAGAAACGGACTTGTTGGTGTCGCTTGCAGAGGCCAAAAAATATATATTAAAAATTATTCCAAAAATTCAAATAGGTCCATATTAGAGCACTTCTTATTACAATTTGAACATTGGTAAAGCAGTTTCATAATTTGCCGTCTACAAGTGGCGGTAAATTATGAAAAAATTGTGAAAAAAGTTTCTTATCTGCCGGATAAGAATTTAACAGCCACTTGATGTGACTGATAAGATACCAGGGAGTTTATCTGCAAGATATTACTATCTGAGACCTGTGAAACTTGTTGTTTATCCGGCAGATAAGTGCCGCATAGACTATCAGAGAGTTTATCTGTGAGTGGTAAAACTGGCCCTTACTAACCTTAGTAATATGATTAACGTCGACTCTGTCTGTCTTTGTGTAACGCAATCACGCCGGAATCACTATACCGGAATGATAAAGAGTCCTGCAAAACTGTACGTAATTCCATAAAACTGGAGTTATGGCGCCATTTTTTATTGAAAATATGCTGCATAAATTATCAATTTGCCTAACGGGTTTGACCTAGCGAGCGCACGTACTTTTGAAAATTAGACACATAGTGAATTTCGGAGCTGAACCCTCCTGGTTTTTTGCCAAATAGTCAAACAGTGAGTTCGCGGAAGCAGGTATATTTACGGGTAACGTGTATAAGATTGGGAATACGTAATGCTTTTAACCGGTTAAGTACATAGTTTTACAAACATCTAAATATTACGAGGCTCCAATGCAAATTGCGAATGAAATGAATCGAGCTGAGCGAGTTAGGTAAGTCTTCTTACTATCTGTGCAATCGGTCTTAAGCTTTAAACCGTGCTCTAAATAAGGAACCATATTTTTTTACATAACATAACATAACATAAACATTCACGCCGTTTATCCCCGAAGGGGTTGGCAAAGGTACCAATACTTCTGAACTCACATGGCAGCGCCATCTAGTGTCCAGAGAAGGTACCCACGTTTTGCTTAGACAGTGTACTCACGTGATATGGGGCAGGCCTATCGCCGTTTTGTACGAATACACTGTCACATGACTAAGTACAACTCAGCCATGTGGGTTTCCTCACGATGTTTTCCCTCACCGTTAACAACCATGATAAATTAACCACACATATGACTTTAGAAAAGACAAATTGGTGTAAGCCCGACCTAGGATTGGAACTCACGCCCTTCTGTTTTCGGGCGGGTGTTCTACCCACTGGACTATCATGTCGTCTTTCATATTTTTTTTCTATTGATTTTAATAGAAAAATCGTTTTTCGCTTATTATTCCTCAATGGTATGATCGATCACAACATGCGATCACCCTTTACGACACTAAGCAATGCTTACTTGATTACTGTGCCAAATTTGGTTGATGAAATTTGAAAGATGTAGCTTACCCGCGTACAAGAGGTTCGCTTGACTGTGTCTTGCTCAGCTCAATAAGATTAAGATCAATTGGATATAAGTATTATAATAGTCATCTGTGTCCGAGTGTACACGAACAAAAAATAGCCTCACCAAAGTAACCCAACTTGCATAACAAAGGGTAGATAATTATACCGTCTGATCGATTCGGTTGCAAACGGTAGGGGGCATTTAAAAAACTATCGGACCTGGTACATTCATGTTACGGAAAGGTCAATATCAAGGCCATTCTACAAAGATATGAAAGAAGCGATCTTGCCCAGCTTAGCACGGATATTTACATACATATAGAATAGAATAGAATAACTCTTTATTGCACATCAAACACAAATTCACAAAAATAATAATATGATCAAACAGTTTACAGTGAGGTACAATTGGCGGTCTTATCGCTAAAAGTGATCTCTTCCAGACAACCTTTGGAAGGTGAGATCGATAAATTATTTGGGTAGATGCACAAATCAAGGCCAAAAAACAAAACATAATAATCTATTAAGCTTACTTAAAAGTAACTTATTTAATTTAACATACATACATATACTCACGGCTGTAAATCCCTAGAAGGGGTAGCCAGAGCTAAGGAATTAGAAATTCCTCAGCCACCTTTGGAAAATTGAGTGGGGTAAAGATGGTAAAGTAAAGGTTGTTGGTGATAGGTTTCCAACCGCATCGCCCAAAAATCCCTTAAAAGCCCGAATACCGTTAGTCGCCTCTTAGGTACACCCATCGGTAGAAACGGGGAAGTGCTATTCTAAGCCGACACTACACGGCAAAATATTTAATTTAATTTAAATAACAATGTAAATATTAATCATACAAAATAATATAGATATTTAACGAATATGAACACACATATATATATATATATATATATATATATATATATATATATATATATATATATATACATACTTTTATATATACAAGCAATACAAATACCTAAATAAAATACACATATGCGTTTTAGAAATATAATTAATATAAATAGTTTAAAAAGCAACAGTATTACAGCGCTTCAGTGAGATAGTGTTGTTTCACCAGATCTTTGAACACATTCAGTGATTTAGCCAATCGCACCTCCACAGGAAGGGCGTTCCACAATTGCACAGCGTGTACAGAAAAAGAAGAGCCATAGAAATTGGTTGTATGAGAGGGAATAGATAATTGAAGATTATGGTCTGAACGTAAATTAAGGTTATGGGAAGAAGAGAGGAATTGAAAACGTTCTTTTAGATAGAAGGGGGTGGCAGGATTGAACAAGATAGAGTAAAGGAGGGACAAAGTATGCACATTGCGGCGGAGGCGAATAGCCACTTAAAGTTTAGTACGATAAACAGACACGTGATCATACTTACGCAATCCAAAAACAAATCTGATGCATAAGTTTTGGAGACGCTCTAGTTTATTAAGTTGTTCTTCCGTTAAATCAGGATAACAGGTATCAGCGTAATCCAAAATTGGAAGGAGTAGAGATTGAGCTAACGCAGTTTTGGTAGCAGTAGGTAGAAAATTACGCAGTCTCCTGAGGGAGCCCGCTGACGCAAATATCCTTCGGCTTACCAATTCTAATTGGGGTTACCAAGATTAAATTGCTATACATACGGTTGTAATTCCAAAAAACGGATAGCCAGAGCCCCAGAATCGAAAATTCGTCAGCGTCTTTTGGAAGTTGAGTGGGTTAAGATGTTGCAAAAAACTATGTTTGATAATGGTTCTCCGGCAACATCGCCAAGCTATCACTTAAAAGCCCAAAAATCATAAGACACTTGCGCGGGAAGAAATGGGGTAGTGCCGATAATTGGGGTACAGACTATTGGTTGTCACTTTTTACAATCTTAACTAACCTTTCCAACTTTCTCCAAGACACCAATTTATTAATACATGCCTTTTTATTCTTCACACTTAGGACTGCCTTTAAAGCACATTCTCTGTTTGATCTATATGTGTCATCTGTGGTCGTCCTCGAATGACGTTTACACACATATAATGCATCCATCAAAATATAGCTGTATAGTGTCGGCTTAGAATAGAACTACTCCATTTCTTCCGGTGGGTGTACGTAAGAGGCGACTAACGGTATTGGGGCTATTAAGGGATTTTTGGGCGATGCGGTTGGATACCCATCCATCACCAACAACCTTTATTTTACCATCTCTTCCCCACTCAACTTTCCAAAAGTGGCTGAGGAATTTCTAATTCCGCAGCTCTGGCTACCCCTTCAAGGGATTTATAGCCGTGAGTATATGTATGTATGTAAGACTAGAATTCTAAGTTAGTCTGAGCACATCGTAACGTAATAAAATAGCATACAAGTATCGAAGTAATCATCTCAGCAATATAAGTGAATTTTGTTCTCATTTCTGTGGCTGTGGAATGCTGTAAAATTGAGGCAAAGTTCGGCTTTACAGCACTAACCTAAATGCAGCTGCAACTGGTATGACCTGGAAAGCAGGTCAGCTGTGACGTCACCGCTTACTGATAGAGACAGAAAGAAAATCGAACTCAATTGCACGGAATCGTCGCACATTTGGCTACAATTTGTAATTATTCGATTGCAGTTTTTACATGTTAAACCTATTTGTTTTCGATTATTTAATACTTTATTTAACTGTGTAGTGTCGGCTTAGAATAGCACTACCCCATTTCTTACGTTGGGTGTACGTAAGAGGCAACTAACGGTATTAGGGTTTTTAAGGTTCTATTGGGCGTTGCTATTGGAGACCCATTACAAAGAACCTTTATTTCACTATCTTTCCCCACACAACTTACTAAATTGGCTGAGGAATTTCTAATTCCCTTACCCTGGCTACCCTTGCAAGGGATTTATAGCCGTTAGTATGTGTATGTATGTATGTATTTAATACATACTGTGTATAGCTAGTGAGAGCTGCAAGCGTTTTTGATATTCATTAATACTTATTTACCAGAATAGTTAAAGTGGTAATCGGAAGGGGTCAACTTCGTGTGCAGTATATCGTTTTAAATGTTAAGCGGTTAAATCTTTTTGGGACAATTGTCTCTTTCCACCTTTTAATTATCCCTGCTACCCCTACGAAACGAACCCCTGACGAAGCTAGAGAGGTTTGCCAGGATCGTACAAAGTGGCGATCGATAGTCTCTGCCTACCCCAATGGGAATTAACGGCGTGAGTATATGAATGTATGTATGCTACCCCTACTGGCCAAGGTTCACACAGCAGACTTTACGGATAAATTAGACAACATACACCTGCACCCTGCTGAAGAAAGTGTAATATTATCTTAGAACCCGCAACAATTTAAACCAAAGTTAGTTTTCATACTACACAATATATGAATTATGTATAGCCATATATCTAACAAGCAGTCCCCCGCGGCTTTACTTGGATAGCGTTTTAATTATCCTGTACAATAGGCTAAGGCAGCTTTTTATTGTATAAAGATTTATTAAAATATATTCTGATAAATAAAGAATAAATAAAGGAAAGAAAAATTTCGACAAAGGCGGGAATCGAACCCGCGACCACTGGTATACGCTCCGTCGCTTTGCCAATTGAGCTACACCGTGTCAATGGCTGCCAGCGCGAAATTCTTCTAACCTTTATTTCTTTTACATGTTTAAGTAGTGTTTGCGTTTCCTACCTCCGATTTTTTACAAATTCGGAAGGCCACTTGTCTACCTTTTCAGATAGAATGCAAATGTTAAAAACGCCTAACTATCACATAATTTAAATCTTTGAACAAATCTTTATACAATAAAAAGCTGCCTTAGATTATTGTACAGGATAATTGAAACGCTATCCAAGAAAAGCCGCGTTGTTTTGTGCATGCAACCAGCGCTCATAGAATTTTCAGACGTTGTCACGTTAAGGGCGTCCCCGGAAAAATAGGTTGATATTGATTGTTTGGAAATTCTATAAAGTCTGATTTGATGATATTGATATGACATGATTAAAATATATGTTGGTGATTAGTTCATGGTGTTTAAATTTGATGTTTAACATTTTAATAATTTGTTGAAAAATATGATGAAAAAAATTGAATTGGAAAATGCTTTGTTTTCATAAAAACCGTATAGGCTCCACTGGCATAACATACATGTGAACTCATTATGTGTCTATATACGCGTAGCTATAAGATCTGTAACTTTGATGTTTAACTTTTCATTAAAACATTATAGTTATTCAATAAAACTAAATAAACTACATTAATCCTGCGCGCGCGTTTTTTCCGTCCCTGTCACTCTCAGTAAATTTGACGTAAGAGTGAGCGCAATAGCTGCAAAAAGTCGGGGAGGCCCTTAAAATTCAAATAGATCTTTGGTTTAATGCGAAAGTGGGCTCTATATCAAAAGTCGTAACGATGTTTTTACAACGATCGTTCGTACGTAACCAGGAAGTTTCGGATGTAAGAGTCTTGATTAGCTTTCAGGTCATTGACCTGAAACAATAGGCTTTCATGGATCGAAATAAATATATATACGTATAGAACCATAAATTATACAATAAAATTCATAGCGGTTCGACTTCCTTATATTGGATTATAAACAAAGTCACGGTACTCATATTCGCTGGGTGCGCGACGGCAGCGCCAACTAGCGTTCACAATTATGGCGGACATTGAAATGCCAAATGGGCGGCTGTAAACAAACAAATAATTTCAAGAAAGTGTCGTAATTTATATATATTCTATTTGGTCATGTAAATCTATAGCGTCGATAATAACGCTGATGTTTTGTATTACCCGTCTAGAGGGACAAAAAATAAATTACAGATAGTATACACGGACTTTCTCATCGCTGACTTCACGAGAAATATGTACAGAAATAAATGAATGTAATCGAAAAATACATTTTAAAAATATTGCAGATGATAATTTATGACTGTATTGTTGTAAGTAATGAACTCTTTTTATATATTTTCAGTTAAACATGGCCAAATTAATTATAAAAACTGGATTCCAAGCAATAACACACGACATCACTTTCCAACTACAAACGACAATATTAAGGAAGAAAATTAGTTTTAGCTCAACTTGTGCAAGATGTGAAAGAAATTAAATCTGAAAATAATAATATACAGATTCTGCCTAATCGTTCCTTTACTGGTAAAAACATAATAAATCTGTGGGAGTCATGTTAGAGCGCACACTACTGCGGACTCAAACGCACATAGCAGCGTCTCACTCATATTCCTACATCGCGGAGTGTAAATGTTTTTCGAGTTAAGCATAGATACAAATTATAAGTTGGTACACAGCAGGGGTGTACTGGCCAGTATATCTTTGCTGTTTCCACAGTGGTGACCCCTCGATAAGAACACACGCTTCTTTCTACTACATTTCTCGATCTACCCGCAACTTCTATTCCTCGCTTACCTCACCACACCATTCATTCAGCAGAGCATCTACAGGCATGCAATCACCGGCCTCACTGCTCACACTGAATTTGGTAATTGGTAATAGGTATCTCCTAGCTTTGATATCGTCGTATCGACTAGGAGGGGAGTACTGTGGGAGTCATGTTAGAGCGCACACTACTGCGGACTCAAACGCACATAGCAGCGTCTCACTCATATTCCTACATCGCGGAGTGTAAATGTTTTTCGAGTTAAGCATAGATACAAATTATAAGTTGGTACACAGCAGGGTGTACTGGCCAGTATATCTTTGCTGTTTCCACAAATCTATAAAAATATGAAGTTAGGTGAATACGGTTGTTGATTATCTGTTAAAGTATATTGTTCTGTTCTATTATTGTGTTCTTAAATAAAACTAAATTGTGTTATATATTTTGTTTTATTGTGTTTTGCAAATTTACTAATACACAACAAATATGCAAAATATCATCTGTATGGCAAAAAAGTTTTAATAAAGTCTCAGCCGTTGCATCATCTATTTTTATCTTTGAGTAGTGAAGTATATGGAGATAACATAAAGTACATAAAATCCTGCCTATTTTTGAAACCAAAATGGCCGACTAGTGTTGGCCAGTGATCGATACTTTTTATCGATAATATTATAGCTGAAGAATTTGGTCGTGCTAACCCTAGGATCTAGAAAAAAATAATAGATATTTAGATTTCTGCATTGGGTGGTCCATTAACATAAAAATGGTGATTACGATTCCTGCTTCGAAAAAACTTACAGTATTTGCTGAAACATAGTAGCTATGGCTAGTACACGTATTTTTTATTAAGAAGAAGTGTCTTTCTCATGTTAAATCTGATACAGCCTAAATCATGCCATCCGTACATGTGACGTTGAGGGCGTAAAGCCAGTAACTAATTAAAAAAAAACGAGCGCTTGCTTTGTAAATAGTGGGTTTACTGTTTTTTATTCTATTAACGTTCATTTATTGCGCCAATTGTTGGCTTGTCAAAAACCAGAATGAAAAGCAGTGGTAACAGAAATGGCCATTTCAAGAAATAAAATATTTGTATTTTTTATTATCAATTATTATTATAGAAATATTAATAATTAAGTCTTAATAATTGAAAATTAACACTTTATTCTCACTTCTGGACATATTAAAATACTTAAAAAATATTTAAAAGCAAACCTAAAACTACTTATGTAACAGGTAACAAAAATAATTAAAAAAAACAAATTATACTAAAATCTTTCAGTTAAAAAATTAAAAAAATATAATTTAACTTTATTAAATAAACCTCACTGTCTTAAATCATGTTCCATTTAACAAAAATATCTAGCATATCTATATATATATATATATATATATATATATTAATATTTTCCTTTTCGATTGCTTCTAGCCATTTTCGCCTTTTGGATTCATTTTTGGGGAGTCTGAAACAAGTAGGTTTTTTTCATATAATATCGATATAATACATCGACAATAATAAAAAAAACATCCCTATCTTGAACATAACCTTAAACTTAAATTCAATAAATCTATATCTAAAAGTATTAAAAACTCTGTAAATACACTTCACTCTATAAAATTCAGGTATACCATTAAAGTAGGATTAGCTATAAATGCTTTATGAGTCTGCTATATGATGCTATAAAGAATAAAATCACAATAATAATAGTCGATTTATTAGTTTTGGGCGATTCCGCTATAGACGATTTGCGTCATTAATTTTTTAATCACGTTATTAGTTATATTTTTTGTTATTAGTGGAAAGAAGAAAGTCTAAATTTGATATAAAATCTATTTTTATCTGATTTTACCCAGTATTTGCTTTTCGGGTGCATTACTAAAGTTTACCATCCAAAGAGTTGTTACAAACCGTAAAATCATGGCTGCCAACACTGGCGCGAAACATCTGTCGCTGACAGTTTCAGGTATGTTTCACCGGCTAAACGTGTAGCGACCATATTTATTTATCCTCATATATCAAAAAATGTAAGTATATGTTGTTATTTATTGAGTATTATAGACTACTAGATCACATTATTAACTTGTTGCACCCGCGATACAAAAGATATAAAAGTTTATTTTTTTCACAGAAATGAAGAGCTATTATTCTGAAACTTTGCAAAAGCAAGAAGAAATTAAAACTTTATTTAAATTAATCGTTTTTACGAATGTAATGATTGCTAGATTAAAATAAACCTTATCTAACATTGGTTGCACCCGCGATCTTAATGTCAGATCGCGGGAGCAAATTTTTATCAATTCACCTTTTTGTGTAATTAATTACATATTTTGTTTTTTGTTATGCCTTGATAAAAATATATGTTAAATACAATTGATGCTATATATTTAATAACTGTGTTTTTATTTACATTTTGTTAGTTTTAGAGATTTTTCGGTCAAATTGACAACAGGGCAACTCAAGGAGGCTGCTGCATTCTTCATTAAACGACAATCCTGAGCTTCATGCCAAACACCATTGGCACCGTCGGGAAAGAGCTCGTGATACCAAACGGAGAAAAAAATATACTCAATATCGTTATGTGGGAATGTGTCAGAGCGATATAGATGAAGATGGAAAAGTGAGAGTACAATTTATGATGAGAATTGAGTGCAAACGTTACACAGAAATTGTTAATGACATAGCAGACGGGCAATTTGATGAAATTATCGCGAAGATGGAAGCACCAGAGAAAAAGACTGAAGGAAATAGAATGATAATACAATTTCCGGCAAATATTGACGTATTAGATAAAATACATTAATATAAGTGATAACAACATACATACATATACTCACGCCGTTAGTTCCCATTGGGGTAGGCAGAGACTATCGATCGCCACTTTGTACGATCCTGGCACACCTCTCTGGCTTCGTTTACATCCATCAATCTTTTCATACATGCTCTTTTATTCTTCATACTGCGGACACCTGCCTTTTTGAGCACATTTTCTATTTGATCCAAATGTGTCCTCCGAAGTCGTCCTCTACTAACATTACCTTCCACATTGGCTCTATATATCTCTTTCACCAATTTACTGTCATCCATCCTCTCTTTGTGCCCAAACCATCTCAACATTCCTTTTTCTATCTTTCTTACAATATCATCTTTTACACCACACCTTTCACGAATAACATCATTCCTCACCCGATCACATAACCTTACATTACACACTTTTCTGAGGGATCTTTTACTGCATTCACTCTACTTTCATGCTTCTTCTGCCACACCCAACATTCACTGCCATACATAAGCGTAGCAACAAGGGCAGCATCATGCACAGCCATTCGGGCCTTTTCAGACACCGACTGACTAGACATTAGACTATCCAGTGCACCATAAGTGATAACAAAAGTATTCTTATAAGTAATAAATATGTTTTGTTCTCTGATTTCGTTTCTATATTAGTTAAATTGATGTTTGTATTCACTTAAATTAGACTGGTTGCACCCGCGATAATTTAATGTTGCACCCGCGATTGATTAAAAAACTAATAATTCATTGTCTATTTCCTTTTTGTTTAGAGTTTTTGTTTTATTTACTTTGTTACTTAAACAGCCTACAAAATACTAAGGCATAACGTATTAAATGTATCACAATTAACAGATTTATGCGTTTCCTGTCTATGATCTGGAAGGGTTGGGCCAAATTCGTTGCACCCGCGATGGCACTTTGAACCTTCCTCCTAGCTTTTTAAATACTATTTGAAAATCTTTCTCAACTAATATAAAGGGAAACTATTAAAATGTAGCTTTTTTAAGACTCATTTCATTAAAAATGTTTTTTATTTAATTAAATCGAACTAAAACACGCGTCTAAATGTTGCACCCGCGATAATGGAATGACCCTTTTCCCATTTCTTACCGGTGAATTGTTAAATTAGGTCGATTCCTGCAGAAGTATGCTCCACAGGTCAGAATAGAACACTTCACCATTTTTAACAGAATTTCAGCACTATACCACTGTTTATTTCACAATTAATTGTAATTTTTCTACAAAATTTCAATGTTTACAAACAAATCAAACCATAGACAACAAAAAACTTTGAAACTAAAATGGCGGATTCATCCACGAATTCTATATATAGTTATGTATAAGATTCTTGTGGCCAGCATTATTAAAATGGTGTTGGTCTTAATGACACCCACAAAAATACTATCATCAGACAGAGACAACAATAGCTAATCATTTCGTCAAACACAATTTTGACAGAAAAGTTTATATAGAACATTATGTGATCTCCATATACTTCACTACTCAAAGATTTTTATATTTGTGGAAGTCCTTTGTCAGCCAAAACAATGTCTACATTTTCTAAATACCTAATGAACTAATCCTGATTCAACTGTTATTTGAGCATAGCTTTTCCTTCCACCGGCCAATTTTGGTATAAAGGAAATGAAGCCTCCGGGTGTAATACCTATGAGCACTTTTGCAGTAAATCCTTTCTTGTAGCACCACACACGATAATCGACTGTAGATGGTATTTCTACTTAAAACTCTGTACCATCAAAAATGGCTCTAGTGTTACTGTAATTTGGATGAAAGCAAGCCAGCATTTGCAAGCAAGGTTGCTCGATGAGCGAAAGTCTTTACAATAGTATTACATGGTTGGTACTTGGTTTTTTTTTGCCAAACTTGATAATCTTCAAACTGCTTGACATTTCAGTTTGAACTTCAGAATCACACATATCTTTGCCACTATGTGCATAAATATTGTAGATGAATATTTTTTCTTCATTTCCGACACGCGAAAATTTATTAATTTGGCATTATTTGTAAATTTAGTACTATGAATATTTTCCATCATTTCAATTACACTTGATTAGCCGCCGAATATTCCTTTATTTGCCACAGTGCGCGCTGTGATCGATTCGAGTTCCCCCACCCCCTACTTTGCACCCAGCGAATTGATTTATGGGTATTATCAAAGGCTTTTTAGTTGAGAAAATTGGTGATTGTGATTATTTGCGGAACTTGTTAAGAACAATTTGCTGACTTTATGATTTTATAGAAGAATAAATTTAAACTTTAAAAAGTAAACTTTTACGTATATTGATGAATTTAATTGAAGCTCCAGTGGGTATTATATTGAACATATGAAGAGAAAGTTATTCTAAATAAAACATACATATACTACATACATATACTCACGGCTATAAATCCCAAGAAGGGGTAGCCAGAGCTAAGGAATTCGAAATTCCTCAGCCAATTCTAAAAAAAAAACTAGTCTATACTTCCACAAATAAAACTTACTTGAAAATATAGTGACTAGTTCCGACTATTTATGTTGCTGATTTTTCTCATTGTTTGGCAAAAGAACCTTATCTTACTCCTATAAAAATATCAGCCAAATTCGACAAATTAAAATGCATGTATTTGCGATTACACGTCGAAGACGAACGAGCTTATTTTATTTAAATAAATGCTCAATCTATTCAACTCCAGAAACCATTTAAATCTGAGTTCGTTCCCGCTTGTCTTGTATTCTCCGTACACAATGGCACAATAGTGGATAGCCAGCCAGCCAGCCTATATAACCTCAGAATAGAGACCTCTTTGCGGTCTGTCCTAATGCCTAGGTAACCGCAACATCAATGACTTTAGCCCACACAATTAAACCAAATGAATAAATAAAGTGAGTCGGTTGCAGAGAGGGCATTCATTGTTTTAAGTATTTTAAAGACTGAATAAAGCTGGTTTAATGATTAGTAATTTAACAGAGCGGTGTAGTGTCGGCTTAGAATAGCACTCGCCCATTATTTTTTGCGGGTGTTGTAAGAGAAGACGAAGAGATAGGGGTTTCAAAGTGATTTTGAGCGATTTAGCTGGAGGAGACTCATCACCAACAACGTGAGTTTAATAAACGTTTAAATGTCTTGTTTTGGAGAGCACGGAAATCCTTCGACAATTGTGGAGCATTCAAAGTGTGCCAACTAAAGATAAAAATTATTTCTTTTCAACGTTACTGCCAACACGAACATAGCAACCAGATGGACTTTCCTCTATCGAGTATGCTCGAGCCCCACTTTGGGGACCTATACGAACTGTGATGATGAGACATAGATTGACTCAAAAAAGAAAGCTTTCACTTGAAGTGGTTCACATATTTCAAAAGAATATTTGTAAGTTTTAACTGTGATGCGCAATAAAGAATTTTCTATTACATCTCTCTTTTTCCTCATTTGTCCCAGTTTTGGCGGTAAAGATAAAGATTATAGTTCGTTGTTTTGTGTCCACTAAACTATCAGGATCAATAAAGTAGTACTAGAATTGGGCATCTTAGTCAATAATGTGTTTTACTAACGCAGCATTAAACATTTATGAAGTGTAACCCAACACAACAAATTGAAAAAGGTGGATTAATGACTGATGGAATTAGAATAAAAAGGGTAGGAAGGATTATTTCGAGGGTCTCTTTGAAAAAGAGGAAGACCCCATTGATTCAGCAATTGATATTAATATTATATATAATATAATATTTATATAACACGGGTGACGTGTGTGAAAGTATGATAAGTAAGGAAGAAATTGTAAAAGCGATGAAAAGTATGAAAATAGGGAAAGCGGCAGGGTACGATAGAGTTAATATCGAAATGCTAAGGGCTGGTAAAGGGTTAGTGGCTTCTTGGCTGTTCTTCCTTTTTTGAAAGTGTTGGGCACTTGGCAAAGTACCGAATGATTGGTGCAGAGCGGTGATAGTGCACCTATATAAACGGAAAGGGTCACGCCAGGTAGCAAAAAACTACCGTGGTATTAGCCTACTTAGTGTTGTCGGTAAATTGCATGCTAAGGGATTGATTGAAAGAGTGATGAAAGAAACTGATGAGAAACTCTGGGATGTGCAAGCAGGGTTTAGAAAGGGAATAGGATGTATGGGATCACGGAGAAAACACGGACTGGTTCGAAATCTCTAGGGGTGTACGTCAGGGCTGTGTAGCTTCTCCGTCTCTGTTTTTCAACCTGTTCATGGACGACTGTTTGAAAGAACTACGCGAAAGTGATTATGGTCTGAGAATGGGAGGATTCATCATTAAATGCCTCTTATACGCTGACGATCAAGTATTACTTGTATCAACGGTAAATGAGTAGCAAGCGATGGTGAATATTGCGTGTAAGTCTTTTGAAAGAAAGGACATGCGAGTAAATGTGGATAATACCACGACAATGGTTTTCGAGAGAGAGGAAAGTGTGACAGAATGTGAGATTACAATAGGTGGCAAGAAAGTAGAACAAGTGAAAGAGTTTGTATATCTGGGAAGTTTGTTTACTAGGGACGGAAAATGCGAGGAAGATATAGGATATGCGGTAAATGGAGCCATAAACAGTCTAATTTCGAGCCAGTCCCTGTCTGAAAAGGCGCGAATGGCAGTACACAATGCTGTACTGGTTCCTACGCTGATGTATGGTAGTGAATGTTGGGCATGGCAAAAGAGACATGAAAGTAGAGTGAATGCAGTGGAAATGAGATCCCTCAGAAGAATATGTGTCGTAGGATGATTTGATGTTTAGGTTTTTTGCAAAAAACCTAGGGATTTTGCAAAAATCCGGATAATTAGACAACGGTTATAATATTTTCTAATCTTACTAGGTTTTTTGCAAAAAAACTAGTTGGTTTAGTAAGATTGTACTTCTTTAATGCTGATTGGCTGATTTCTGATTGCTCGCTTACACTTATTCTGATTGGTTCGTCATTGTGGTATTGAGATATTATAGCTAGAGTTATAAAGGGTAAGAAATGACAATACTCATTTGATACTAGGAATCAAATATTTTTCTTTACACTTTTGTTGGAGTAAAATTACAATCACGTTCGGACATATTATACACAGATCAAGTTACCCCAAACTAAGTAACACTTGTAGTATGGGATACTAACTCAGCGATATATTTAATATAATATAATACACATATGCTCATCACATAAATGTTGCTCTCAGCGGGGATCAAACCCGCAACCTCCTGACCGAAAAGCTGGTCACCTATCCACTCGGCCACGGACGTCTTCGATATAGGTAGGAACAATAAAGTAAGTACGTTTTAAATTGTAGTATTGAGGTATTATAGTTAGAGTTATAAAGGGAAATGTCTTTTTTTTTTATACTTAGGAACTTTTTGTTACTAAAATTAAAATAACAATCAAATTAAATGTAGGAAGGAACAATGAAGTAAGTACGTCTTAATTAACAACCAATCAGAGATGACGTGTTTATAGGGCACTGCAATCGACCAATCAGTGTACAGTATTCATAAAAACTGACATTTCGTTTCGGAGTCATACTAAACCAACTAGTTTTTTTGCAAAAAACCTAGTAAGATTAGAAAATATTATAACCGTTGTCTAATTATCCGGATTTTTGCAAAATCCCTAGGTTTTTTGCAAAAAACCTAAACATCAAATCATCCTACGACATATGTAATGTTAGGTTGTGCGACAGAGTGAAAAATAGTGTAATTCGTGAGCGTTTAGGTGTGAAAGATGACGTAGTGTGCAAGAGAGAAAAGGAATGTTAAGATGGTTTGGGCACATAGAGAGGATGGATGACAGTAAATTGGTGAAAGATATCTATAGAGCCAATGTGGAAGGTAATGTGAGTAGAGGACGACCACGGAGGACACACCTAGACCAAATAGAGTGTGTGCTCAAAAAGGCCGGCGTCCGAAGTATGAAGAATAAAAGAGCATGTATGAGAACATTGATGAATGTAACAGAAGCAAGAGAGATTTGCCTGGATCGTATAAAGTGGCGATCTATAGTCTCTGCCTACCCCAATGGGAACAATGGGCGTGAGTATAAATAAGTAAGTAACCCAACACAATCTTGGCATACCTACTGATACCGACTCCTTACTGCTTTTAACATTTATTTTAATAACTTATGGGCAACGTCGATATTTAAACATTAAAGTTATTTGAATTACCAATAATGATGATGATGATATACTCCTATCCCTCATCTGCGACAACGGGCTCTAAGATGAGACTTCTACTTTCTACGATCCTGTGCAGCAATTTTTAGACCAGCCTAGTCAAAACCTAATTCGACTGATTACCAGTAGTTAATTATATTCTAAGCCGACACTAAACATTTTTTTTTTCATTTACCTGATCCATCTCCAGTCAGGAACATACAGCTGTAAAGCTATTTCATTATCTTTACTACATACTCGTAGGTCAAAGTGTCATATTGCCGCGTTTATTCGAAAACACATTATTTCCAATGCGAACTCCAAAAGTATTACCCAATGTACGAACAATCCGCAGAATGCAATATGCTAGCTCATTCGTATCAACTTGCATTGTAGTCATTCAGTACAAGGCCTGTCAACCAGTACTATTATTGGATTTTATGAAATGGAAGCCGTATACATGGTTAATCATTTATTCATGGGTACCATTTGGTGCGTGCGTTAAGTTGGCGTACCTTGAAGCTGTATCGAGCTGGTTACTATGTCAAAAAACTCTGCCTAAATAGTGCCTAATTAGTGTAAAACTAAAAAAAATAGTGCCTCTTTAGTTTAGGAAATAAACACCATTTTCACTGTGTACGCTGGCGTAACGTCAAGCTAGCGTACACATCGCCGTACTCGAAAACGGCTAATTGTAAAGCAACAGTGTTTACACGAAAAAACTCTTCCTAAATACTTCTCCCGTTATGCAAAATTTCATAACGATTGATCTTGTAAGAACAGAGATATTGAACAATACTTTTCGATGACATACCGTCCTGGCGTCATGCCAGCGTACACAAATAGTGCTTATAGAAAGGGACCTTTTCTTTTAGTAAACTGTATATGTATAAATAGTGCGTGAAATTCTGCCTCTCGTAGTGTAAAAACTTTATGCAAATACGCAGTGGATTAATTAAAAATTCTGTGTTAATTTCTGTTCATAGCACAGGTACAGGTATGATGAAAAGTGCTTTGTATTTTTTTTCTAAAAATTATAATTGAAACTGAAACGTGGGTCAAACACCAATCTATGAGAATTTTAACTTTATTTACCTATAAATACAGCTCGAAGTGCAAATGAAATAGTAAAAAAATGGAAAAATAAAAAGAAATAGGTTTATCATAAAACTTATATTTAATTTGCCATAAAAAACTAGGTATTAATTATTACAGTACACAGTACATCAGTTCATTTTTTTGGTATTATTTTCTTGGCCTAAATGGCCTAATAGAACATATAATGTTACTGTAAAATAAATAAGTACCTACGTAAAAAAATCATCCAACAGGAGACGGGATATGGGATAATTTGGACAAAACTCAAAAAACATTCACTTGGTCATCCAGTTAACTCGAATAACTTAATTCGGATTAACTTGAGTTTGGCTTTTTCCGAGTTGGTACATCACTACCCGTCGCCTGCGCTTGTTGATCACCCCCACCCCACTGCCTGCTGCCAACCCAAAGTTCAAACGCGAGAGAAAAAGTATAATAGTCCATTTCACATTAGCATTTAAAATTATGATTTGTTGTAGGTAAAGATACTTATTTAATTTATTTATGTCAAAACACATCATGCTTAACAAGTAACTTCTATTAGAAAATAACGCTATATTTCGGCTATAATTACCTACATAATTTCATTAATTATACATTTTGATCGCGTCTGTACATCTATTCATTTGTTCCTAAAACTTAACATAGATTTTTCAAATCTTTCCACTGCGTATTTGCATAAAGTTTTTACACTACGAGAGGCAGAATTTCACGCACTATTTATACGTATAGAGTTTACTAAAAGAAAAGGTCCCTTTCTATAAGCACTATTTGTGTACGCTGGCATGACGCCGGGACGGTATGTCATTGAAAAGTCTTGTTCAATATCTCTGTTCTTACAAGATCAATCGTAATGAAATTTTGCGTAACGGGAGAAGTATTTAGGAAGAGTTTTTTCGTGTAAACACTGTTGCTTTACAATTAGCCGTTTTCGAGTACGGCGATGTGTACGCTAGCTTGACGTTACGCCAGCGTACACAGTGAAAATGGTGTTTATTTCCTAAACTAAAGAGGCACTATTTTTTTTAGTTTTACACTAATTAGGCACTATTTAGGCAGAGTTTTTTGACATAGTAACCAGCTCGATACAGCTTCAAGGTACGCCAACTTAACGCACGCCATTTGGTTGCACATGATGCACTAACAACTCGGTAATAAGGCTTGTTGGAAATTTAGTTTTTTTGGTTATGTAATCGGGTGCTGTTGGCTTAGAATAGTATTGCTTCATATTTTCTGTGGCTGGCTTACTTGAAATGATGTTTGAGTAATGAGATTGGAGAACCATCACTACTGAGCCTAAATTTAAGAATATTTAGTTTCCCTATCAAACTTCAAAAGTGGCTGAGTAATCGCTGATTCCAAAGCCTTGGCTATATTTTTAGGGCTTACGACGGTTACCATAATAATTTATATGTGATATGAAGGAAAGCGAAGTCGCCACAATTTTCATTGGGTAGGGTAGGGTAAACACTATCGATCGCTACTTTGTTAGATCGAAATCTCTCTGGTTCCACTCACATTCATATCCTTCTCATTCTCATTGAGAAAGCAACGTAAATTTTTTCAACCACCTCTTTGTTATGGTGCAACGACGAACGACGCATTAGAACCAAAATAGTCCAGTCATAAAGATAAGTTTAATGAATAGACAAACTGATAATAAGTCATTATGTTATAAACTCATAACACGTACCTACTAATCGTAAATAGTTATTTTGTTTGTTAAGTTCTTTGTTACTTATTTGTACTGTATTTTACCTATCGAAGATATAAGAAATTCATTAGATTGCTCAGAAAAAATGGAATGAAATCAAATCCAAGTATCTTATACTTATAAGTTATACGTCTACGAAGTGATTTTATAAACTAAACCTCGATATCATTTTAAAAGACATTTCCAGACGGGCACTCGACAGAGCTTCAATATTTTCAATAGTTTCAGAATTAAATTGTTTCGTTTTTTTCCATTCAAAATCACCTGTGTACTTTCGGCTTAGAATAGCACTACCCCATTTCTTCCGGTGGGTGTACGTAAGAGGCGACTAACGGTATTGGGGCTCTTAAGGGATTTTTGGGCGATGCTGTTGGAGACCCATCACCAACAAACTTTATTTTTACCATCTTTTCCCCACTAACATTTCCAAAAGTGGCTGAGGAATTTCTTATTCCTTAGCTCTGGCTACCCCTTCTAGGGATTTATAGCCGTGAGTATATGTATGTATGTCAAGTTTACCATTTGCAGTAGTGATATTCGATAATAGGGTATGTTAATGTTAACGTATAATAACGTGCCGTGATGTTCCCGTTTCGTTCTATCCGTTCACCCGTTCTATCCACGGGTGTTGTAAGAAACGACTTAGGGTATCTATGGGGTTTTTTAAATGGATTTTGGGCGGTGCGGTTGGAGACCCATCACCAACGATACTTTATTTCTACCATCTTGTCCTCTACCAACTACCAAATGTGGCTGAGGAGGTTTTAGCTCTAAAGCTGTGGCTATACCCCTTTGTTAACGTATAATTAGCTAATGATTGCAATTGTATTGATTATGATTTGAATACAGCCGATCGCTGTTTTACTCATTTGTATTGATTGCAATGCAGCTATTTATGTTTAGTAAGCAGAAATTTCATCTTTTTTTCCGAATGCATGAAAATGAATAGACAAGACACATATGTTTTTTATCTTTATCGTCAACAAAACGAAATAACTAAAGGGTTCAATTTAATAAAAAAGCACATCGTTTTTTCCACAAATAAATTATCGTAGAAACATGACTTGAATTTATTTATCAGCATTCTTTCATACTCGCGTTCGAGAGATCTATCCCCAAATGAATCCGCGTCCCCTTTATCGCGGCGTCAGCTGACACGCACAACAAAGGGGTTCGTAGAAGACGAGAACAACATATCGATTTTCCTCACCCGATGCATGTATGTGATGGCTCAAAAACTATATCTCATCGCGAGTACGGTTTTTTTATATAAATTTTAAAATTAGATGGTGAAATTAGTTCAACAATGGTGATACTGAGTCGGAAAACTTTTGCCGTTCTAGTCTACATTTTTTTGTTTTAATTATTTTTCTAGCTTATTCTCTGTATCGCTATATTAATTAGTTATTCCCTTAGGCAATAACTAAAGAAGTACTTCGTTTCTTTCAACATTTCTTCTTTATATGCCTCTGTTTATAATTTGTTTTGTTTTACATGCCTATGTTTACAATAACAAACGTAATCCATCTGATAGCATTTGTAAGCGTACCTATTACGTATTCGGTCTTACTCTTAGCAATCTTAGATCATATTCAACGCCACTTATTAGTAAACATAGCTTACAAATCATTTCTATTAGTATGTTTACATTCAAGTCATAATGTTTGTACTACGTAGTTAACTAAATTGATAACTAGACTATTCTACGATAATGACATCTAAAGCACTTGCCTTTCTGCTCATCCAATAGCGAGGAGGCGTAGTGTAGTACTTCGGGTATCAGAAAACAGTTAAATAGAAATAAATCGAATGTTTTCGCAACAGTTCAAGAAATCATGATTATATTGACAATCACCACTGTCGTATCACTGGTTGCTATGGCATCGCAAAATCAATACTGTAGAAATGAGTGGCCAATTCTAACTGTTGTGGGAAAAACTCTTTGTTATTGTCTGTAATAGATATATTTACATAACTTTTTTCGTATGTTATCACGATATTTTAGTGCACTGTTTGTGTGCGCACTTGTTTGCGCTGATGCGTCAACAAAAACAAGAGGAGAAGGGCCGAGTATCAACGAATGAAAACCGAATCAAGCCGACCGATTATTTTGCGTTCCTTTTCTTCCGATATGACATGGGTCTCATCTCATAATAAATCAATGTATCTTTCTGATATTTATAAATAAATCCTTTTTTAATAGACTGCAAGCCAGTTAAGGTTTCGGATACTTATTTCTTATCGAACGGTAATTGGTAAGAGTGGTAAGACTCTCATGTTTAATAAACATCAGCCACCTAGCTTTTGCTGGCTTGTGGTGCTTGTGGTTCGATAACGGAAAATAATGATGAGCAGTGTTGTCGGTTTTGAATAGCACTATCCCGTCGCGTGCTTGTAGTACAAGCCGACCAATAGTTGGTTTAACGTATTGTTTTGCGATTTGGCTGCAGAAACCCTATTACTCCCTACCCAATTTCAACTTTGAATAGTGGTTAAATATTTGTTAATTCAAAATTTATAGCTGCGATTTAATATTTTGTTTCCATTGAATCCTACTTGAATAAAACAGTTATATGTATGTTGTGTATAGCGATCAAAAGGTAATTTTATTTTTATTAATATATATATGTGTTCGAAAAGTCAAATAAAAACGTATCTACAAAAACCTGAAATCGTACATTAAAAATATGGAAGTATTCCAACATCGCCTGAACAATACACGATATGTACGATATTCTTGCAAGACATCATGAACTATTAGAAATCTGACGTATATAAAATTAAACTTGACAAAAACATTATTTAACTGGATGTGCCGTATTAAAATGTTACAGATGGTTTTAACTCTTGACAAAGGCTTTTTCAGTTAGTTCATCACCCAACATCAGGCGGCAGCAGGTAAGGTATACGATGACAAGAATATAAATGGTTGGAAAATTATCTGCACAAAACAGAACATACATACATATACTTGCGCCATTAGTTCCCATTGGGGTAGGCATAGACTATAGATCGCCACTTCTTATGATCCTAGCAAACCTCTCATGCTTCATCTACTTTCGTATTTTTTTTCATACATGAACTATTATTCTTGAGACTACGAATGCTTGCCTTTCGGAGCACATTAATTTATTTGTGAGCTCCGTGGTCGTCCTCTACTGACAGTACCATTGGCTCTATATACCTCTTTCTCCTATTCACTAGCATCCATCCTCTCTTTTGTTCCAACCGTCCCAACATTGCTATTTTTTACAAAATACATACATATGCTCACGGCTGTAAATCCCTAGAAGGGGTAGCCAGAGCTAAGGAATTAGAAATTCCTCAGCCACTTTTGGAAATGTGAGTACAATATCATATGTCATACTAATTATCACTCTACACTACACATGTCATTTTTTTTCTAAAGGATCATGTCTGCTGCATTTATTCTGCTCTCACGCTTCTTCTGCCACAACCAACATTCGCTGCCATACATAAACGTAACAACTAGAATAGCACTGCAATGCACAGCTCTTCGAGCATTTTCAAATACGGACTAATTTGTCATTAGACTATTTGCTGTGTAGTGTCGGCTTAGAATAACACTACCCCAGTTCTACCCGTGGGTGATCGTAAGAGGCGACTAAGGGTATAGGGGCTTTGTAAGTGATTTTTGGGCGATGTGGTTGGAGAGCCGTCACCAAAAACATTTATAATTACTATCTTTTCCCCAATCAACTTCCAAAAGTGGCTGAGGAGTTTCTCATTCCAAAGCTCTGGCTACCCCGTTAAGGGATTTATAGCCGTGAGTATATGTATGTATCTAGTCATTAGCCTATTCATTGCTCCATTTACCGCATTATCCTTTTTCATTCTTATTTATTTATTTGAGAAACAAACGGTACACAATATTTCAAATAAGAGAAAAATACAGAGATGTTCTTGACCTATAAAGTTTCTACCAATTGTTATACAGACGATACAGAAAAACACAAATTAACTAGCTATTGAAAACAAAACAATTATACATCGTTTAATTTAATGTTTTTTGACATGAATTCCTCATGTGGGGATTATTACTCATAAATAAAAGATGTTATTAAAGGAAAGAAAAATTTCGACACTGGCACTGACACTGACACTGTAGCTCAGTTGGCAGAGCGACGGGGGCGTATACCCGAAGGTCGCGGGTCGAACCCCGCCAGTGTCGAAATTTTTCTTTCCTTTAATAACATCTTTTATTTATGAGTAATTATACATCGGTTGTAATATGGATAATTTATACAGATGAAATTAAGTAACTTAAATGAATTATATTGTCATTCCCACCAGACCAAGCAAACACTACAAGATTACAAAATATGCATAGCGATTTTAGGAAATAATGTTAACAATAATTTATGATAATAAAATATACCTAAATAAGATACTTACTTTTCAAGGATAAAAAACAAAAGGATAAAACAAGGATAAAAAACTTCCTTTTTACAAAAGAGAACAACGTGTAGGAATTTGTAGTATAACCGATACCTGTTTTTCAGAATAAATTTGCTTGGATGGTACATTCACGTGATAGCGGGATAAACACACCTCTTTGTATGAATACACTGTTGAATGACTGTGTTCAACTTAGCCTCACGATGTTATCCCTCACTGTTAACAACCTTGATCAATTAAATTGATAAGCATATATATGACCTAATAACATACTTTGCTGTGTAGTGTTGGCTTAGAATAGCACTACCCCATTTCTTCCGGTGGGTGTACGTAAGAGGCGACTAACGGTATTGGGGCTATTAAGGGATTTTTGGGCGATGCGGTTGGAGACCCATCATCAACAACCTTAATTTTTACCATCTTTTCCCCACTCTACTTTCCAAAAGTGGCCGAGGAACTTCTAGTTCCTCAGCTCTGGCTACCCCTTGTAGGGATTTACAGTCGTTAGTATATGTATGTATGTATGACCTAATAAAAGTCACATTGGTGTAAGCTCAACTCAGGATTGCAACTCGCGTCAACTGCACGAGAACCGGTGGTTTTTCTTACTAGCTATTCCAGTCTATTAATGACGACGGTGACTAAGTGAAGGTAAAGGTTTTTAAGTGAACGTTGGGCAATGCGTTTGGCGACCCATCACTATTTTAATTTAAATATCTTTTATTACAAACAAAAGCAGCAGTAAAGTGACTAAATTTCTATGTTTTGAGTTTCCTAAATATTTTCCATGTTTCTAATAGATTGATGCTTAAAATACAAGTTTCAACTGCATTGCTTCATTTAAAGAACAAATTAGTAATAATCAACGCTCTTCTTCCAATTGATGTTTGACTGTACGTCAGCACAATAGGTTAAATGAAAGACAAATAACAAAAAATATACAAGCTATACATTTAATTATCACAAAATTTAAAAATTACACTGTAAGATTCGCATAAGCCAGCTAACCTGAAGATTTATAACACATTTACCATATAATTCTTCATTATCATAATCAACATACATACATATACTCACGGATATATTTCCCTAGAAGGGGTAGCCAGAGCTAAGGAATTATAAATTCCTCAGCCACTTTTGGAAGTTGAGTGGGGAAAAGATGGTCAAAATAAAGGTAGTGCTATTCTAAGCCGGCACTACACAGCAAATCAAATCGTAACATAATCATAATTGTCAGATATCTTCAAATGGCGATTTACCATAATAATCATACGTAACATTCCCGAATATAACTTATATCCGAAATAATCTCTAAGACATTTTATTAGAAACCACAATGTACGTGATCCTGATGTAATGAGTTCTCTTTTTGAACTCATCGCAAATTAAGTATTTTATTATTATTAGACAGTTCAAAAGTCTCACTTCTGTTGATATTGGCGGTGGGAGTGCCTATGCAAACATGTACACACCTTTACAGAGCCGCATTATGTATGACGTGAAAACATTACATTTTTAAGTTTTACAGCTTTTAAACTATCTATAACGTTTGAACACATGAAACTGAAGTATATTTACAGTATAGTAGATAGCTGGCCTAGTCTTTTTGTTCATTTACTCAATATTTTTATTAGCTGGAATGACCCAAACTAATTTCTATTCAAAGTAACACTAACAAACATATCCTTGCATATTTAGATAACGTAACTGAGACATACATCCGTAAAATAAAAATGTTATACATATGACAGTATTAAGAATAATAAATAAAGGAAAGAAAAATTTCGACACAGGCGGGAATCGAACTGCCAATTGAGCCACCGTGTCAATGGCTGCCAGCGCCAAATTCTTCTATCCTTTATTTCTTTTACACTTTTAAGTAGTGTTTGCGTTTCCTACCTCCGATATTTATTCTTTATTTATTAGTAATAATGAGGTTTTCATGAACAAAAATATTTAAAGTATTAAGAATGTCAAATGTTTCATAACAGATGGGGATAAGTACAGCATCCATTTTTTTTTCTTAGTTAGTTACAATTTAAGTGATAAACAATAGGTCAGCTGGTTTATGCTTACACTATATACAAACGAATTATGTAGTTTTCTGCCAGAACTTAGTTGTATTCCGTGAACCTTTGATTTTGAGGATTGATCCTTTCTTCTGCACAGAATGGGATTCAGTACCTCCTGCTGAAGTGGACTCTTCACTCTCTTCTGTTCTGTTCTTTAGAGTTTTCTTGAGGAATTGTATCTGAAACGAAATAAGATTGGAGTTGAGACAAAGGTGATTGATTCTGGAATTATATACAGGTATAGTTGTAATATTTAATAGTGCTACTGTTTGTGTATATAATGAATCGTTTTTCAAACTGCGAAGCGTTTAAGAGGCTGTGCTAACTAAGCTCTTCAAAAATCCTTGATTTTTTTAGGCACTGATTTAAAGAGGCAGTTGTATATAGCGGTTTTGGTAAGTTAAAAATTATAAATGGCACGTTTAATAACTAGATCAGCAGTTAAAACTAAGCAGTAAAGTAAACAAAAATGAGTAATAAAAAATAATGAAATGGATCAGTGAATATATAATTGAGTAGGAAAATAATTAAATGGGCGGTAAAAAATATTGAACGAGCGGTTACGCGTGGGTAGTAATAAATCGGAATTTGTCGGTAAGAAATCTCATTCTAAGCAATTCTTTAACCTCGTAACGCCCGTATAGAAATTGTTATGACTTGTAAGTTCTATCCAATGTATCTCTAATGGAACAAAAAAATAAATGTGCTGACTGCCCATTATTAAAATTAATGATATCTTTAACAAGAACTATTCCTATGGCTTTATTTTTTTTAATAGTTACTATTAGTCACAGGAGTTTTGTTTCTCTAGTGATACAACGGGCGTTACGAGGATAAAGTAAGTAAGCATATAGGCATGCATATAGGCATGCATCAGGCATTTAGGGCTCGCTCCGCTGCGCTACGCTCGCTCGTTTTATACATAATCTAACCTAACCTAATTAAATGTGACCACCTAACTTTTCTTTGTCTGCAGGGGGCTTTCGCCCCCCGGCAGAGCCCCCCTGCACCCCCCGACATGCAAACAAGCGAGCAAGTATACATACAAACAGGCATGCATCGTTACGATCTGCCGAACTATTTATCGAACTGCCCATTCCATCATTTTTACCGCCCATTTAATTATTGGACTACTCAATTATTTTTAGAATTGACATTGTATGATAAAATAACCGTCTGATATATTTTTTATTACTGTCTATGTTTTACTGTCGCAATAATTATTCAACCGCCATTAAATTAAAAAAACTGCTCAATATGTTTTTCAACTAATCATAATAACATCTCGAATTTTTAAATAACAGCTCAAAAAATTAGTTCCCATTTTTTTATGCGTAAGGCATGAAAATAGTGATATTAATTCATCCCCATAATGGTAGTCTTCTCCAGACTGATTAAGATAATTTTCGAACGTACTGTACGAATAGAAAATATACATACATTATACTCACGGCTGTAAATCCAAAAATGGTATCCAAATCTTTAGAATCACAAATTCTTAAGCCACTTTTGGGAGTTAAGTAACAGTCTAAGTCCCCTCTTACGACACTACTTACGAAAGGACTGGTGCTATTCTAAGCCGACACTACACAACCTTAAACTCTATTCTATAAAAACACAAATATATACCTTCTGATCAGTATTCTGCGCATGTTTAATAGCGCGCTGTTTCTGCAGATTAGCGCGTTCTATGTGCGCGTCCACCGCCGCTAACACGGCGTCTCCGGCCGCGCACCAATCGGCTAATGCGCTGGCCACACTGCCCGCGTCCGATAGCCGCGCGTCTCGGCCTAGTGCCGCGTCTATTTCTATACGCGCGTGCGCTTGGTCTAGCTTGCCGTGGATTATGTCTGGAGAGATGTATGTATGGTAATGTTAGTAGAAGACGACCACGGAAGACACATTTGGACAAAATAGAGAGAGTTATCAAAAAGCTAGGTGGCCAAAGTATGAAGAATAAATGAGCATGTATGAAAAGATTGATGGATATAAACTAAGCTAGAGAGGTTTGCCAGGATCGTACAAAATGGCGATCGATTGTCTCTGCCTTCCCAAATGGGTAGGTTTATAGAGAAAAATAAATAAAGGAAAGAAAAATTTCGACACAGGCGGGAATCGAACCCGCGACCTCGGGTATACGCCCCCGTCGCTCTGCCAATTGAGCTACCGTGTCAATGGCTGCCAGCGCGAAATTCTTCTATCCTTTATTCCTTTTACAAGTTGAAGTAGTGTTTGCGTTTCCTACCTCCGAATTTTTACGAATAGCTTGCCGTGGATTATGTTTGGAGAGATGTGTGTCTTGTTTAGATAGATATAGGATTTCAGGGAACTTAGGTAGAAAAGAATAGAAGTGATTAGTGTATGGCGTAAATGCTACACTGACGGCGTCCGATAGCCGCACGCCGCGTCTATTTCTATACGCGCGTGGACTTGGTCTAGCTTGCCGTGGCTTATGTCTGGAGAGACGTATATCTTCTTTAGATAGGTATAGTTTTATAGAATGTGTGTCTGCTTTAGATAATAAAGGGAAATTGAGAGAATCAGAGAATGATTAGTGTATGGGGTAAAAGCCACTCTGTCTGCGATTTGATCCAACACCTCTGTGTATGTTACGTAGTTGTTCTCCTCACTGAGCTATCATGGTAGCTTTAAGCTATCAATACATCTGAGGTTCAAAATCAAAGTAAATTTTAACCCCACAGAATAATCATAGATATTGATAAAAACTTTATGAGTATTTGAGAACCCTAATACTAGTAAATAGACAAAACTCACCTGCATAAATAGCTTCTATAATCAAATCTTCTAAATCTCTTACATTCTTAATATCTAATTCTGTTAGCAATACACTATAAGGGATACACTTTTCTTGTGTTGCCAATGTTGCTATAGTCAGATGTTGCAGTTTTTTACATTGCACTGGTGTAAGCTCTAGATAATCATCCTTATTTTCTAAATACTCTTTGTATGTACCATATGCAAATAGGTTGAGAGTTTTCAAATGCTTTTCATAGGGTCCATTTTCTAACTGAAAATAAAAATGATTGATATTAGAATTTAAAATAATAAACAAATCACACCAACAAAAATCATTTTGTTACTGACTGCGTGAAATGTTAAGGGTTGGGTTGATATTATTAGTGCACAATCTTAAACCGAATCGAAAGTTTGCAATTGGTGACACAGTTTTTTTATAGTTTCGTATATTATTGCAATATTTAGTTTAGATTTTGTAGTGGTTTAAAATATCATCACCAATTATACTTAAAAGCAAGATAATTTTGCTTGAGATAAGTTTAGTATAAGTTCTTCTATTTAAAATTATATTTATACATACATACATATACTCACGGCTATAAATCCCTTAAAGGGGTAGCCAGAGATAAGGAATTAGAAATTGCTCAGCCACTTTTGGAAAGTTGAGTGAGGAAAAGATGGCAAAATAAAGGTTGTTGGTGATGGGTCTCCAACCGCATCGCCCAGCAATCCCTTAAAGGCCTCAATTCTGTTAGTCACCTCTTACATTCACCCACCGGAAGAAATAGGGTAGTGCTATTCTAAGCCGACACTACACAACAATTATATTTATAACATAACATAACATAAACGTTCACGCCGAATATCCCCGAAGGGGTTGGCAGAGGTACTAATACTTCTGAACATCACGTGACTTTGTCACCTGGTGTTCAGAGTACCCACGTTTTGCATGGACAGTGAACTCACGTGATAGGGGGCAGGCCTATTGCCGTTTTGTACGAATACACTGTCACATGACTAAGTACAACTCAGCCATGTGGGTTTTCTCACGATGTTTTCCCTCACCGTTAACAACCATGATAAATTAACCACACATATGTCTTTAGAAAAGACAAATTGGTGTAGGCCCGACCCAGGATTTGAACACTAGTCGTTTGCACGATAACCGAGTGTTCTACCCACTGGGCTATCACGGTTGTTTATATAATTATTATATTTATATTTGATATAAATGCTTTGTTAAGACATCAAGTATTATTATTATATAATGAATAGTATTTAAAATAAATTAGATGGCCCACAAGGAAAAAAATTGCTAAAACTTGCTTCCAGATCTGATAATATGGATTCTATCATTGCTGAAGGCATAATTGGTATGTTGAATATAGATGTTTGTTTCTTAGCCTTGGATGTTGTTTATGTATTGTTTAATATTGTTGAGTTAGTATCTCTTAATACAAGTCATTGAATTGTACTTTGCTCGTGGCTTACTTTTTCTGTGCTATGTCCTAACCTTGATTATTCAAAACATCTGTAAAGTGTTGTATTTTACTTGCCCTGAAAGTATTAAATGCTTGGTACTATCACATTACCATAAATATTTTTATTCCAACAAGTGTTTAGCCCTAAACACAAGTTTTTATTAGCACCAGTTAGAAGTTGTAGTTTTGTTACAAACATTGTAAAATGCTAAGCTGCATAGTGTAGAATTTAAACAGTTGCATTTTTGAGTAGCACAAGTAATTTGAACTTTTATTGCTAATAGAAGCTAATTACAGATTTATACAAGCAATAGTAATAATGAATAATAATTAAAACTATACTTTAATTTAGTTTCGGATGACTAGGCCCAATCTGTTGTTAAAAGTAAGGCAAAATGAAACTTTATTGAAAGGGCAGTAATGATCGTATATAATAAAAATTTTGATACTAAAATAAAATTTAAAAACAACACATCGAGCGCGACAAGACATCGACCCATAATAAATGTATCAAGATCACAAAATAAACAACCTAACCTCTTGCACATTAGGCATCTCCAGAAGTTCACCAAAAACATGTACTCCGGGGGCCTCCAGCACTTGTTTGATTAGCTCCGCACAAGCAGATCCTTTAGCGCCTTTGGCAAGAAGGACAAACTGTTCCAAAGATTGATTGGAAGAAAATGATAACAGCGATGATGGTTCATCTTTTTCCATTGCCATTGCATTCATAATGGCAGAACTTAGGACACTACTGTTATACAAAAGAACTGTAGATATTTTACGGTTTAAATTTCGAGTTTGGGTGAAACGAGAGCGCACAAATATAATACAATTTCAGTTCAGGTTTACAGTTCCTTGTTTTTACTTTTTAGTCTAGATTTGACAATCGAAATGAAACGATATCACAATTGACAAATGTCAAACCCATGACAAAGACAAGAAAAACAAACTTGACAAGTATGAAGCAATTAGCCAAAAGCAAAAAAGCAAAGCGCATCGCAATCAATCGCACAAAGTAGAAGTTATTTATTTATAAATTATACTTCTTTACTTAAATAAAAAAATACAATATAGCATAGTAGGTGATTGAAATTATTAGTTAGCGCATTTTCACATTATGTCTATTTTTTCAAAACAGGTGTAAGATCATTAATGTTTCTACTGACTTCGTAAATGAAATATATATAATCCGACACGAGTGTACTTTTATATTTTAGTTTATCATGATTTTAACTACTACCTCGACAACTATTTGTTACTTTGGTTTGGTGTTGGTATCATGCGATGCGCTCTTGTGTCTTTATTATCTAGAACTTGGCATAAAGAAAACGCCTAACCAAAAGCAATTCACTCACACAACTTTGCTTTTAAAACCATAAACAATAAAATGGCGCCTGGGACTTTAGTGTGTGCGAATACAGAATTGTTTTCAGAAAATTTGAATTAATAGGCAAATTTACACACTAATTACTAGTAATTTGTGATCAAAAACTTACTTAATTATGCGTACAGTGTTACTGTGTGTATTTATTTCTTAGAACAGTCGTTTTTAAGAATATATCATTAAAACAGTTTGAAGCGTCGTTGCCGTGTGCCGCCTTGTAAATTGAAGAGATTAGATCTATTTTGGGGTTTTTCTCTCTAAAACATTCTTACCCGTGGGCGCTGGTCGTCTTTGTGTTTATATAAAATATACTATGTGTTCCCGGTCGGCATTGGACAGTGATGTTTGATGGACGCATGCATGGGTGCGTTATGTATGTGTTTGTATTTGTGAAAGCGTACATGTAATGGCTATACCATGAAGACTTGTGTGCTCACTATCGTATACAAATAGTGAATTTGTGTTAGTTTGTTTTGATTTTTTTTTTCTCGTGTGTGATTAGAAGTGAAAAAGATGTGTATGCCAACACCGAATAATGTTTCGGGTTTCGGTTACGCCTGGGGCTTCACGAGTTCAGGTGAACTTACCAAAAATGAGGTGGAGACTCCAAGCAGTCTTAGCTACACCCTGGGGAATTCGGTAAGGATGTGATAATTTATTTTCTATAATTCTTTCTAAGTTATCAAGAAATTCTTTCATTTAGATATTTTTACTATTCTTATTATTTTTTAATATCATTGCAATCTAACAACAAAATAAATTCTTAAAATCTCAATTCAAAAAAACATTCAAAATTAATTTATTTGGTTTCTTATATAAATTAGGTTACAGTGTTTGGGCACTCCTATAGGAAATATTAATAACCTGTGGTAGAAGCACCCAAGTAAGTTTACTTTAAAAAAATATTAATATCATACAATTTGCATGAAATGAAAGTAAAATCTATAACTGAGATAAGTTTCATACCTCAAACTTCTTGTTTTTATTAAAAAATATATATTTGTCTGGAATTTTAATGTATAAACAAATGCTTTTTAATACCATTAGAGTTTTCATTACACATCAGTAAAGATGAGCAAGGAATACAACCCAATTGTCACAGGAAGGTTCTTGCAAGATTATCACATTTTCTGACTTAAAACCTGGATGTCATAACTAGTTTCTTTAGCTAGTTATTGTAACTTGCTTATATTTTGTTTAAATTATTCTACTAAATTGGTAAATAATAATCTTTTAGTGTTAAGGTTAGAATAACATTATTCCTCTTCTCAGTGTGATAGCTAGCAGAAGTTTCATTCTTTCTAAAACATATATTGCATGGTACCATGTATTACTACTCTAAATACAGATGTTAATCATGACATCTGATGTTAAAAAAACATATATAAAATTACTGATTTAATGAGGAACATTCACAAATGGTATAATGTGATTCAAAGAGCCATAGCCAAAAAGTTGTTGAGTTCCAAGTTCCAGAAGTAGCGTTAGATTAAACTGATATGTAAGTTATATGTGACATTCAAAAAACAGAGTATTATTCTTTTAATGCTGAAATATATATTTTTTTATTTTGAGCTTTAGAGTGTATGAATAAGAATAGAATAGAAAACAATTTCACAACAATCTCTTAAATAACTAATATTGGGTAATCCAATTTGTGGGCTTATCACTTATACTCATATCCTTAAGACAAACTCTGGAGCGTAAGGAATTACAGGAAACTTTTGTTTGTTAATTGAAAAACACTTGTTAATTTTACAGGTGTCTCCTGAAACCACCCTGACTGTTATGTCCCACAAGGCCCCACAAGTGCAGGAGAAAGTGGGAACTGTGGTGGCTGTATCCAACAATACAGCTCAGGTGACAAGGGTAGTTACGAGCGGAACACCCCTTGCTGGGCGGCGCGCTATGTTTGTGCTGAATGAGGCACCTACTCATACTATTAATAGGGTCTCACAACAGAACCAAACTGCTACAATTCAAAGTAAGTTAAGTTGTATTATATTATTGTTAAAAAACCATGTCTGATAGTGGGATCTCTTGTGCAAGTCATAAGCTCCGCATATTTTATTAACATTTAACAAGTTACACTTACACTGTCCAGGCTTATGCCTTTCAAACAATAAGTGACAAAATAACATTGAGAAGCAAACCTGTAGTTAGTTTTCAAATTGTTCATCAACATATTCAATTAATTGGAACTATCATGTTTCAGCTACAAACATATCAGCAAAACCCTTTATGACACCACTGGGGCCATTACAACTGACAGCTGAAGAGTGCAACGAGATTCTCATGAAGCGGGCTCTGCAAGCTCAGGGGATCGCCACATCTGTAATAGATACCTCACAGCTGAACCACTCATTGCTAAATGGTACTCTGAAAGGGCTGGCAGAGGTAACAAATCAGCAAGAAATGCAACAGTCACCAGTGCAACATCAGTTACTACAGCATACAAAGCAAGAGCCTGGTACAGCAAATAATTCTCCCAAGGTATTTTATCTATTTTATTTTATGTAAATTGTGGGTCCAACTCAATACTGATTTTGGAAATGTACATATGCAATGAATCTGAAAAACATACAGAAGACACTATGCATACTGCAAAGTTCTTCAAACTAAAATTGATCTGTGTGCATGAGACTACAAAGAAGTACAGCAGCCATTGTAGTTGGTACTAATAAATTACTATTACTTACTGATTTCCCAATGAATATATTGTCACAAGAATGAGTAGGGAAAGAAGCAATAAAATGCAATGCATATCAATGAATTTCCCTGCAAATGTTTTATGAAATCAAGCAATTATATTTTTATTATTGAATCTACTTGTACAAAATAACTATTTATAAAAAATACAAGCCCATAATGTTGTTCCCATTACTAAAAACTATAAATCCCATAGCCATATTGTATTGCATTATATTATCTCTAAGACTGCACAACTCATTTAATATTTCAAATTATTGATGCAGAACTTTGATTGGGCAGCTCTAGAAAGACATTAAACTCTCACATAAGTTTATTTACTACAGTAGCCAATTGTCATGATTGTCAAATTTAATATGGTTTCTGATCTGACTTTCATAAACAAAATCTACTTAATCCATTTTTCAAGATAATTGACAAGATGTAGTTATTGATATAGGTTATTATCACCAGTTAAAAAACCAAGTTTTATCAATCTAGTACACCTAATTCTGAGTCATACTTATCTAACAAAATTTGCAGTCGGTGTTCAGCCTATCAGACCCATTATCAAACAACAGTCTGCAAACCCCAGTAGCTGTGAAAGAGAGGCCATATTCCTGTGATGAATGCGGCAAATCATTCCTGCTCAAACATCATCTTACTACGCATGCGCGTGTACACACTGGTAAGTTATTATCTCAGTACTCCTTGAAAATTCATAAGAATAATTTCAAGATTTACATAACATAACATAAACATTCACGCCGAATATCCCCGAAGGGGTTGGCAGAGGTACTAATACTTCTGTACATCACGTGACTTTGTCACCTGCTGTTCAGAGTACCCACGTTTTCAATGGACAGTGTACACACGTGATAAGGGGGCAGGCCTGTCGCCGTTTTGTACGAATACACTGTCACATGACTAAGTACAACTCAGCCATGTGGGTTTCCTCACGATGTTTACCCTCACCGTTAACAACCATGATAAATTAACCACACATATGTCTTTAGAAAAGACAAATTGGTGTAGGCCTGACCAAGGATTTGAACACTAGTCGCTTGCACGATAACCGAGTGTTCTACCCACTGGGCTATCACGGTTGTCTTTCAAGATTTACTGTATGGTTTAGTTTAATTTCATTTATATATGTCGTAGGATGATTTGATGTTTAGGTTTTTTGTAAAAAACCTAGGGGTTTTGCAAAAATCCGGATAATTAGACAACGGTTATAATATTTTCTAATCTTACTAGGTTTTTTGCGAAAAAACTAGTTGGTTTAGTGAGATTGTACTTCTTTAATGCTGATTGGATGATTTCTGATTGCTCGCCTACACTTATTCTGATTGGTTCGTCATGTGGTATTGAGATATTATAGCTCAAGTTATAAAGGATAAAAAAATGACAATATTTATTTGATACTAGGAATTGAAAATTTTTTTTTACTCTGTTGTTGGAGTAAAATTACAATCACGTTCGGACATATTATACACAGATCAAGTTACCCCAAACTAAGTAACACTTGTATTATGGGATACTAACTCAGCGATATATTTAATATAATATAAAACACACATGCTCATCACATAAATGTTGCTCTCAGCGGGGATCAAACCCGCAACCTCCAGACCGAAAAGCTAGTCACCTATCCACTCGGCCACGGACGTCTTCAATATAGGTAGGAACAATAAAGTAAGTGCGTTTTAAATTGTAGTATTGAGGTGTTACGAGGGCTGCTATTTATGTATCCGGAATAAAAAAAAGAAACAAACATATATCAATTAATATGGTTTTATTGCTTCTCAAAATATTCGCCGCTCAGATCTATACACTTTTGCATGCGTTGAAACCAATTTTCATAGCACTTTTTCCACTCAGACTGAGGTATCTCCAAAACGTGCATTTTGAACGCATCGACTGCCTCTTCGCGGCTCGAAAAACGTTGACCACGTAATTTTTTCTTCACATTTGGAAATAAATAAAAATCATTGGGTGCCAAATCAGGGCTGTACGGCGGATGACCTGTCAATTCGATCTTTTGAGCTTCTAAAAACTGAGTTGTGACGGCCGACCTGTGACAGCTAGCATTGTCGTGATGCAGAATGATTCTACGTTGTCGGTTAGTCTTTCTTATTTGTTCAAAGACTTCCGGCAAACAAATGGTCGTATACCACTCCGAATTAACAGTTTTACGATTCTCTAAAGGCACTGTAGCTACATGGCCATTTATACCAAAAAAACAAGCGACCATTTGCTTCAATGTGCTTTTTGCACGAATAACTTTTGTTGGGTTCGGCTCATCTTGGAACACCCACACCGTGGACTGCTGCTTAGTTTCGGGGTCGTAAGCGTAGATCCAAGATTCGTCACCTGTGTAGATATTATAAACAGCTTTTGACGCACCACGGTTGTATTTTTTTAACATTTCTTTGCACCAATCGACACGAGCCTGTTTTTGATCAATACTCAAGTTGTGCGGAATCCAACGGGAGCAAATTTTTTTTACAGCTAAATGTTCATGAAGTATCTTATGTATGCTCGTCATACTAATGCCCAGAGATGCCTCTATCTCACGATATGTAACATGACGATCTTGAGTTATTAGTTCCCGGACAGCATCGATGTTTTGAGGTACAACGACCGTTTTAGGGCGACCTTCTTTAATTTCATCAGTAAGCTTAGATCGTCCACGATTAAACTCGCTAAACCAGTGATACACAGTGGTCTTTGAGGGTGCTTCATCCCCAAAAGTCGAAGTAAGCTGATCGATGCACTGTTTTTGAGTTAGACCACGCCGAAAATCGTAAAAAATCATGGCACGAAAATGTTCACGAGTTAAATCCATGGTGGTGAAGACACGCAATTTTCAAAATGACGCTACGATGTGAAAACAATTGACAGTCACATAAAAATAAATGTATTCTAAAGCTAAAGAGTTCTATTTTTAAATGATGTAATTACTTTTTAAATTATTGTTCTGTAAGTGGCCAGTTCCGGATACATAAATAGCAGCCCTCGTATGGCTAGAGTTATAAAGGGAAATGACAATACTATTTTTATACTTAGGAACTTCTTGTAACTAAAATTAAAATAATAATCAAATTAAATGTAGGTAGGAACAATGAAGTAAGTACGTCTTAATTAACAACCAATCAGAGATGACGTGTTTATGTTGCACTGAAATCGACCAATCAGCGTACAGTATTCATAAAAACTGACATTTCGTTTCTGAGTCATACTAAACCAACTAGTTTTTTTTGCAAAAAACCTAGTAAGATTAGAAAATATTATAACCGTTGTCTAATTATCCGGATTTTTGCAAAATCCCTAGGTTTTTTGCAAAAAACCTAAACATCAAATCATCCTACGACATATATAAATTTTATTTATGTTTGATGTATATTTTTAAACATTACTTAAGTCTGCTGTAATTTATTTTTGTTAAATAGTATTAGATATATTATAAATATTATATGTGCACTTCACGACCCCTAACATTCACTTTAGATCCCAATAGGTTTGTACTGTGCAATAGTCAATCATAAGTTCAGTTTAATTGGAAGATATCACCTACTATTTTTATAACATAAACTATTTTTAAGAAGAATACATACGCATGTATGAACCATGAACGGGTCCGACTGTCCGCTATTATTAAAGATTCTTTTGCAAAATATTTAATATTTAATGATGCCGACCATTTAGTCTAAAAAATAACTCATCTTCCCAACCTTCATTTACGTTACATCACTATGACTAGTAAGTAGTAGCCAAATGCGAAACTTGATGCACTGTTGTGGATATCCTCAGTAGGTTTTCTATGGTTTATGGTATAAAAATAGTGATGGGACAGTGTAGGTCAGCTCGCTCATTCTTGCTTAATTCCCCTCTTTACTGTCAAATTGAAACCTACGATATTCTAGTGATGGGACAGTGTAGGTCAGCTCGCTCTGTCTTGCAGGTGAGCGGCCTCACTCGTGCGCGCACTGCGGCAAAACATTCGCGCACAAACACTGTCTCAACACACACCTGCTATTGCACAGTACCGACCGTCCATACCGCTGCCAACAGTGCAAGAAATCCTTCACCCTCAAACATCATCTTCTCACGCATTCTCGGGTAAAGATTATACTAGTTTAAACCCATTGTAGGTGAAAGACCCCATGCGTGCGTTCATTGCGGAAAGGCGTTCGCAAGGAAACACTGTCTGAATACGCATCTGCTGTTGCATTCGGCTGATCGGCCGTATCGGTGTCACGAGTGTAAGATGGCGTTCACGTTGAAGCATCATCTTGTTACGCATTCGAGGGTTTGTGTTTTTGTTTTACATCTTAAATAGATATGGTATTTGTTAACTTGATTAGTAATTTGTTTTGTGTTTCAAGGAAATATAAGCATTGTAACTTAAGATATTGCAATTGGAATAAAAATCACTCATTATTTGTTTATAAAAAGTGCTAGTACTCTCATTTTTAAACAACCTATTTAAATGCTGTTTTTTAATCATTTTTGTGAAAAGGTTGTAGCGGCGCGCTGTCAGTACACCATGACGCGCACTACATAGAAACGCTGACAGTGCAAGAAGTATCATATTCCACAGCAACACGTAACCAAGCAATATACGTCACACTCGTCATCGAGCCTCGCCATACAAATCGTACATCGCGCAATCGAAGTTTCTAAAACATTTACTTTATATACAAGTTCCAACTTAATACAGTTGGACCGCGGTCCCCAGGCATACCACACCGCCTGGCGGAAGATCTTCCCTTTACCCCTCCACAGGGTTGAAAACACATAATTATATTATGTTTATGATATAATATATGTGTTTCCTGATAAATAGTTCTATGGTTTTTTATTAAGTTTGGTATTAATTTAAACAAAATTGGTAAAAAGATATTGAAAGACACTTTTAGATGGTTTCTAACAGCAACTGAATACTTACAGGTACACAGCAGAGACCGGCCGTTTGTCTGCGGCGAGTGCGGCCGAGGGTTCCCGTTGAAGCGCCATCTAGTGACGCACAGCAAGTACCATGCCGGGGAGAGACCATATGTGTGCAATGATTGCGGAGAGAGTTTTGCGCAGAAGGTATTTTATGGTTCTGAATTGTTATTACATTAGTTGAGTGTTATATGGTGTTGTTCTGAATTAAATAAAGAGAATACTTCTTCTATTTTTGGTGGAAAGTAATAGGATATTTGTGTGGTGGTGCCCAAGAAGTTGCAAGAGCAATAGATTGGCACATAAATTTCTGAAGGTAGAGCAAGGAAAGGTGAAATCTATGTTTGTTTCAATGCTGAAAAACACTTTGTTAGGTTCCATGGGACACTGACTACAGTTATATTAATACATATGTATGGCTAAGGCTATTTTCGCTGTATTTGACTTCCTTGCACAAAAAACATTCCTCTCCATGTATCTAATCTGTACTCTGTACTCTATATATATTTGAAATCCTGTAAAATAAAATGTGGTTTCCATGGGTCACGAGTTCTGATGCACCAGACTTAACCTTCTGGTCATTGTTATGTGCCAACTTCGAAAGTATTTTTATTATTGTGAGGATTGCTATATAAAGCAAAGTGTGGGAACAGCAAAGATATACTGGCCAGTACACCCTGCTGTGTACCAACTTAGAATTTGTATTTATATTTAGCTAGACAAACATTTCGATACCGCGATGTACGATTTTTTATGACGCTGCTAGTATGCGAGTGAGTTCGCCGTCTAGCGGTCGCCACACAAAGCAATATCGTTCCTCGGAGCATCTGGTGATGCACAGCCGGTTTCACGGGTCGCTGATCCAGAAAGTATCAGTCCTGATGCTTGCTATTAAAAAAGTAATAATACGCCTAGTTGTTGTGAGTGTCTCTGTACGATACCATGCCATATATTTGTCTTTCCTAGGAACACCCGGTGATGCACAGATCTGTCGTTCGCTAGGAAGTTCCAGCTGGTGTATTGTCGTTGTATATGACACATTGTATTGATGTATGTATGTATTGTCATAGGAACACCTGGTGATGCACAGCCGGTTCCACGGCTCGCTGACGCCGTTCCAGTGCGCCGAATGTGGGGCTTCATTCGCTAGGAAGTTCCAGTTGGTAGCGCACGGTCGAGTTCACGGGAAAATGCCGCATGCATGCCCGGCTTGCGGGAAGGAGTTTTTGCAGAAGAGGACGCTGGTTGCGCATATGAAGTATGTATGCTTTTATATAATTTGGATGTATGTAATATTCATACATTTATTTTGGTGAGGATTTTTCTCCTCACGTTATGTGATTGGATTTTTGTGATGGACAATTTATCTTAATTATGTCAAACTAGCGTTTGGTTTGGTTGCGTAGATAATCTTTTATAAAGTAAAAACATGTTTATAAACTGACTGTGCAAACCATATTTTGAAAAAATGTGAATGTAAAGAGTTTCTTTGTTGCTTCTTCTCTTTACGAACACCTTCCGAAGCAACGGACTAATTATAAATTTAAAAAATCTGACGTTCAAAAATTTTTGATTTTAACTTAATTTTGAAAAATAAACTGTTGTTCTCCTTTTTATAATGTTCAAGATCATTCGTTATTCAAAAAAAGAATTCTAAGATTCACCCTTAATTTTAGAAGTAGAACACCAGAAAGAATAATAAATACAAGTTCATACATACATATACTCACGGCTATAATTCCCTAGGAGGGGTAGCCAGAGCCAAGGAATTATAAATTCCTCAGCCACTTTTGGAAGTTGATTGGGGAAAAGGTGGTAAAATAAAGGTTTTTGGTGATGGGTCTCCAACCGCATCGCCCAAAAATCCAATTAAAGCCCCAATATTCTAAGTCGCCTCTTACGACACCCGTGGGTAGAAAGGGGTAGCAACATTCTAAACCGGCACTACACGGCAAATACAAGTATGCATGTTAATCCGGACTAATACCAAAATTGTAATGGACATAAAAAAGATGTGTGTTAATGAGTTTCTTACGGGTTCTTCTCTCAACAAAACACCTATCGCATTCGAAGTTAACTTAGTAGTAAGTTGCAATTTGAAGTTTAAAATACAAAGATTTATCTTTTCAGTTTGAAATAAATTATTAGTTTATTTTATTTATTATTCTTTTTATCTTTATAGAGCACACACGGGCGAAGGCGTCGTGGCATGTATTGAATGCGGTGAAGCGTTCAAAACCAAGACAGAGTTACACCAACACTGCAAAGTGACGAGGCATTGTATGCAACTTAACAACACGACGCATCATCAGGTATTTACTCTTTTGGTACTATATAAAATGGATTTTATATAAATTAAATCTTAGATTTTTGGAGAATTATTAATAATAATTTAAAAAACCGAGATTTATAACCAATTGTTAAACAGATTGTAGGAACGAGTTTTTTTCTCCATGTTCCTTACAGGAATATCTTTACCGAGATTAAGGCTTTCAGAAAGCAGGCTTGGAGTAGCCTGTTAATTTATCAAATATAAGTTATCAATTTGCCAAGTAGAACTATTTAGCAATAATTTTACGGACGATTAGTTGTATCTGAAACTCCTTATTCCTTATTGGATTGAATCAGGCGTTACTTTGCGGAAATCCATAGCAATACTAATATTAATAAATTTCTTCGCTTAATTCCGCTAAATAATACCTGCAGTCTTCATGCAACATGCACTGTGCACCGCCCGCCCTTCCACTTACAAGAAATCGAAAAGCAGACAATGCACCACACACACACCCGCAAGCGAAAACCACAGGCAACCACAAACATGCGACGCGTTTCGACTCAACACGAGTCATTGACGAGCAGTTAGTAGACAGTTCGGCAGCGGACCACCGAGTGGAATATCCTTATTCCTTGCCGCCGTTGTTGCTAAAACCTGTTCACCGCCTGATATCTAGACGATTTCTGCATATAGGCGTCCCCTAAAGATCTATTTTAGTAGTATTAGTAGTATTTTTGCTCTTCACAAAAATTACAGCTACTATTCCAGCTGAGAACTATTCAGCTACAATTAGGATAATTAATTGTACCACTAGACTCGGGGTCCCTATTCATGTCGCCTTTGTCGGTAAACCCTGTTCAAAGGTCTGATAATCCTATAGACTAGTTCTGCATATCGGCGTCCCTAAGGCTCAACTTGCACCGAAAGCGCGGCAAAAGGCCGCAAAGAGGAGCGCAGTTTCAGTGTTATACGAATTTTAACTTTATTTATATAAGTAATACCGCATACTGACGCATGAGACACACGATCGTGACGCGTGGATGCCCGCGGCACCGCAGGAATTCGGGCGAATTTCATTGAACGGAGATCTGTGACTGCGCAAGAAGTCGCGGGAAGTCGAGCGGCCGCTGGCAATATCTCGCGCCCGCAGACCGCAGTTATTTCGAGTGTTTTTGAAAGCAAACTTCGTGATCGCGGGCGAGCTCAAGAAGGCCAGCGGAGTCCCGCGACTTCTCGAGCAGTCGCCGAAATCCGCGCGCAATATCTGTCGCTGCGCTTCGCCGCTCTTTCGGTGAGAGTCGAGCCTTTAAGATCTCCATAACCATCTTGAGGGACTTTGAGAATGGTGTCATGCTTTGCCTTCATTCCCTTTCTACGCGACTTTTGATAAGTCATCAGTCCACCTCGTGGTAGGTCTTATCACTTTATACTCGCTCTCTCGCACATCATACTTCCTCTTATGTGCAAGAAATATCACAATAATAATCAACGGTTGTTTCCAAGACTCAACAGCAACAGCAGCAGCAACAGCAACAACAACAGCAGCAGCAGCAACAACAGCAACAGCAGCAACAACAACAGCAGCAACAGCAACAACATCAACAACAACAGCAAGTTCAAGTACAGATGCAACAGCAAACTGTCATAAAACAAGATGACTTCAAACCACAAATTGTTCAGGTAATTATCTTAATTGAATATTGAAAATCACACCATGGACTAACACGAACGATGAAAGTTAGATTGTTTTGCAGAGAATGTTCTTACATAAAATCTGTATCTCAAAACAGAATGATTTATAGTCGATGTTTTAATTATGTACTGTGTTTTTAAAATATATATTATTCTTTATTGGAATGCGATGCTGTTTTTGAATACTCGGTAACCAGAAAGAACTATTTGACAGTAATTATGTATGCATAAATTGTTTTTTTACATGAAAACCTCATGTGGGGATTATTACTTATCAATTAAGCAAACAAAAATTTTCGACACCAGCAGGACTTGAACCTACGACCTCGAGTATACGCCCCCGTCACTCTGCCAACTGAGCTATGGTATCGAGTGACCATTTGCGCGATCTCATTCAAATATATATTTTGCTTGTTTTTTTCACCTTTACTGGTATTAGCGCCATCTATTGCCGAATCGTTGACAGTAACTTTGAATCAGAGCAAAATCACTAAAATGTCAATAAAATAAAATAAAATAATTAAATATTATTATTTCGTTTGGACTTGGTCAGTTTCACGATTCTTTTGCATCAACTAAATGTAATTGTATTTCTTCTAGGTTATGAGTTCGGATGGCCAAATAATAGGCGAAAAAACAACGCCAGGATACAGCTGTCAAGAATGTGGTTCCTGTTTCAACACCAAGGTACATAAATATATACATTAATAGTATAATTCTGCTATAAACGTCATTTTCCATTGGGTTATTGGGTATCTTTTGAAATATTTGCTTAATATTTGCACGCTTGATTTGGACAGTAAACTGGTAAAAATATGACGAAAGAAGTTTGATCTTGCGTGGCAAACATAAGTTTATACGGAGATATAATTGAAGTTAGTAAAAGACGGTGACATTTTATATTTTATAGTAGGAACATAACAAGAGAGGAGCGAAAACATGTCTTCTCTCTTTTTCTCTCATTGTCAGTTACACGTCGTATGTTAGTTTCACCTATTTGTGTGTTAGTTAAAACTTTTAACATTAACATTTTCTACTTTTTCGAATATAATTTATACAATAGTGCTTTTATCTATGTAGTGTCGGTTTATAATAGAACTACCCCATTTCTTACTATGGGTGATCGTAAGAGACGACTAAAGGTTAAAAGGGGCTTTTAAAGTGATTTTTCGGCGATGCAGTTGGAGAACCCATCACCAATAACCTTAATTTTACAATCTTTTCCCCTCTCAACTTCCAACAGTGGCTAAGAAATTTCTTATTCCGAAGCTCTGGCTTACAACTTTTAGGGATTTATAACCGAGAGTATAAAAGTATAAGTAATAGTGCTTTTAACATATATTACAAATAACTTAAAGCAACTTTTTTAAATGAAATAGATAGTAGTACCACTAAGGTACTTACCAGTGTATTTGGAGGATGGCGTTTACTGCTGCGACACTGTTTTATAACGGCATGTATTTAACGCGGCGACAAATTGATGCCATTCCGGGTCGTTAAAAAACTGAAAATGGATAGTAAATAATCTACTTTGGCGACTAATTATTATTATTTATATTAGGTTTTATTTAAATTTTATCTGGCAGTGATTTTCTTTTGTGGCAATTGAATTTCTTCTAAGGCGACAAATTATTGGCGGATAAAAAAGTTAAAATAGGCTTTCATAAATTCTAAAATGGGGTTGTCTATAAACTTGACCAAGGTCTGAAATAAATACAAACAAGATCTTAAAAAAATACTTTTGGCTACATTTGTAGGGATCTAAATTAACCAAATTGTGACATGCTATAAAACTATTCTTGGTCTATTTTATTAACATTCCCTTTTTTAAATGAACCTACACCTACACAACTTAACCTAACCTAACAGCGTGTCGACGTCATCCGCGCTTCGCGGGGTTCCTATTTCCGCTCTAAGGGACACAAGCTAACCCTAACCTAACCTAGCACAAATACAATTGTGATGATTAATTGTTTTTTAATGCGGGGGGCTTCGCCCCACCTTCCTCCCTATGTTTTCCTTCCCTAACTTAATTGCATCTGCCCATTAGGCTGGGTGAAGCAACTTTTAGCCTAACCTAATTTATTTTATTTTATTTATTTTTACTTCAATACACATAATATGTAATTTACTTAATATTATAGTCACAAAAATAGAAAAGCGAGCGAGCGCATTTGTCGCCTTTTCAAGAATTCGGTATGGAAAGTTTTTTTATTGTATTTATTAGATATATTTATTCGATAGCAAACTCGAAAATAAAAGACTTATTTGAATATTTTTTATTTAAAATTACTAATTTGAAAGTTATGATTTATTTAAGATTCGATTTGATTTTTGTACTTAATGACGTCATCGATTGACAGAATCATGAAGCGACATGCAAATGAAGTGAAATGTTTAATAAAAATGTTGCTGATTGCAACACTTTTCACGAATTTGTGATCTCAAAATTATTACGATATTATTCTAAAGAAACCTATGATTCTCGATATTTTATTAATAAACTTCAAAACGAATGTCTTTGAAATAACATTGAAGGTCAAACACTGTTACGGATTTTTGATGAAATAACAGTCATCTTAGCTTTATTTCATTTCATTTCAAGAAAATATTGTTTAAAAACATAATATCTCGAAATGGTTTTGTAATCAGCATCACTTTTAAAAAACTTTGCATACCGAATTTACGAATCTGCAAACAATATTCTAATATCCAAATACATTATTATAATACCCATTTTAAGTTTTAAAGCTTCCTAAAAATCGCTGCCAAATGTGTATTTTTATAATGAAATCCAATTGTTGCCAGTGAAGAATGTATGATATCCCCTCGGAAAAATTAGTCGCCACATTAGGTTTTATAATACCTTAACCAGTTTTACACTGATCCCGCTTGATATATTTGATACCTTACAAAAGTAGCCGTTTTTTTAGTTTTTTGATTCTAGCATTTTGTTGCTAGTATACTTTAATAGTTGCTAAGATATTTAATCACTGCAAAGTTATTTTTTTTGTGACTTAATAGAAAGTTGCCTAAAATAAAAAGGATTTCAGTTGCCGTGTTAAATATTTGCCTTTTATAACTAATGTAACGGTATTCGTATACATCCATACTAATCCATACTAATATTATAAATGGGAAAGTGAGTTTGTTTGTTTGTTTGTTCCGCTTTCACGCCGTAAATACTGAACCGATTGCTTTGAAATTTTTCAGACGTGTAGTTAGAAGTCTAAATTAAATAATAGGGTACTTTTTATCCCGGAAAAATATGTTCCCATGGGAAATCAAAAATATTGTTTGCTTACTAAATGCATTGGAGATGGCGCTGTGCATCGTTTAAAACAACGTAAAATATTGTAAACTAATATAAAAATCAAAATTTAGAAGCTTAATGGTACGGTAATGGATCCCCGAAAATAAGGAACTCCCACAGGGATGATGTACTATTTTTTTATCGTATACAATTTTTTTTACATCTACTTATATTGCAAACGAATATTAACATGTAAATTTAGAAGCTAAATGAAACGACGACGATTCCTTGAAACTAAGGAATCCGCAAGAGTTCTCATAGGAACATCAAAAAACCTTAACTCATATATGGCTCAAAATATTGCAGCGATTATTTTTATCATCGATGGAATTCACATCAGACACTTTGTTAATGTTCATTTTGGAAAGATGAAGGGGTTTCATCAATTTAAATGACAAATTTGTTTATCAATAGTAAGACTAATATGAAATAAAGCGTAATAAAAATTTGACACCGCCCCGGTAACATCTCCGTGGCGTAGCGGTATAACTAACTACTATGAATATTTAATTAGAACTATTATGAATCAATCGTCCCGGGTTCGTATCTAAGGTAATTCAAGCTTTTTGTAAAAAAATGTTTTGCTAGCTTAAAATAACACTATATATAATAATAACAAGCACCATCCCTTCAATTTAGCGATTATTTTGGAAGGAGATCCACCACTAATCATCCCTATATTGCCGAGCAATCGCTGCAAGCTCTCCCACTATCACCAACGGTCAGTGTAGGGGGCAGCACCGGGCCGTCGCCGCAGCGCCAAACTACTATCCGTATCTGTACTTACTAAAGATATTCTCATTTCTGAACATAAAAACTTGGTATATTTGTTTCATGATTCTTATGAACAATTAAAAAGGAATTTTTGGAACTCAACCCCTAACGGGTTGATATAGCAAATGAAAGTTAATATAGAGTTTTTTTACATTTTATAATAAAACTTGGTGCGATTGAATTTATGAAATCCATCTATCAATCATTCATGAATATATGCTAACAACCATAAATTCCATAAAAGGGTAGCCATAGCTTCGGAGATTCTTCATCCAATTTTGGAAATATATTGATAAAAGATAGGTTAATAATGTTAGTGATGGGTCACAAACTGCATCGCCCAACAATCACTTAAAAAGCCTCAATGTCCTTTATGTCATTTACAATGCCCGCGGGATTATAAATATAAAAAACAGAAGTTGAGATAGTGTTTCGGTATTTTGGTATTATGTAAACTGGATGCAAAAAATGAAGTCCACGCGGACGAAGTCGCGGGGCAATAAGCTAGTGTTGTTATAAACAATCATATAATTACAATATATTTTTCTTTTTATACATACGTATTATCTTCACGGTTATAAATCCCTAGAAGGGGTAGCCAGAGCTAAGGAATTAATCAATTCTTCAGCCACTTTTGGAAAGTTGCGTGGGGAAAATATGGTGAAATAAAGTATGTTGGTGATGGGTCTCCAACCGCATCGCCCAAAAATCCCTTAAAAGCCCCAACACCGTTACAGTATTAACTGTATTATATTAGTTTGCTACAACGCAATTAGAAAGAGCACATAAAATACACATATAAATTGTTACGTAGAAGGCACAGATATTCAGAATTATTCATAATTTGCATTACTCAATCTCAAAGTTTTGTGAGTAAAAATCGTAAATTAAAAAAAAATAATGTTTTTTTTTTATTTGACAGGAGGCGCTGTCTCTGCACGTGCGCCTGCACGCGGGCGACCGCACGTGCGTGACGGACCTGTGCGCGCTGACCGCCGCGCTGCAGCCCGGGCTGGTGGCCTCGCACGCCAACAACAGTACGGACAATAAACATACATACATACATATACTCACGGCTATAAATCCCTAGAAGGGGTAGCCAGAGCTAAGGAGTTAGAAATTCCTCAGCCACTTTTGGAAATTAATAGGGGAGAAGATGGAAAAAATAAAGTATCGTTGGTGATGGGTCTCCAACCGCATCGTCCAAAATCCGCTTAGAAAGCCCCACAGCTTTAGTCGCCTCTTACGACACCATCGGGTAGAAAGGGGTAGTGACTTTCAATTTCGACACAGGCGGGAATCGAACCCGCGACCTCGGGTATACGGGGGCGTATACCCGAGGTCTACGGGTATACGGTATACGAGGTATACGGGGGCGTATACCCGAGGTCGCGGGTTCGATTCCCGCCTGTGTCGAAATTTTTCTTTCCTTTATTTATTCTTTATTTATTAGTATTAATACCCACATGAGGTTTTCATGAACAAAAACATTCAAACAGTACGTACACCACTTGCTACTATTATATCATCAACCAATAGACGTGTCCTATTATCATCATATAACACGACGACGTGATAGCTCATTATATACGATGTGATAGACGTGTGATATTGCTGTGTAGTGTCGGCTAAGAATAGCACTACCCCTTTCTTCCGGTGGGTGTACATAAGAGTTAACTAACGGTTTTGGGGCTTTCAAGGTATTTATGGGCGATGCGGTTGGAGACCCATCACCAACAACCTTTATATTAACATCTTTTCCCCACACAACTTTCCAAAAGTGGCTGAGAAATTTCTGATTCCTTAGCTCTGGATGCCCCATCTAGGGATTTATAGCCGTGAGTATATGTATGTATGTATGTTAATCGTTAAAAAAATGTTATCATGCCAACGACTGGTGTTCAAATCCCGGGTCGGTAATACACCAATTTGTCTTTTCGAAACACATATGTGTGGTTAATTTATCATGGTTGTTAACGGTGATGGAAAACATCGTGAGGAAACCCACATGGCTGAGTTGTACTTAGTCATGTGACAGTGTATTCGTACAAAACGACGATAGGCCTGCCCCCTATCACGTGAATACACTGCCTAAGCAAAACGTGGTTACCTTCTCTGGACATTAGATGGCGCTGTTAAGTGATGTTCAGAAGTATTAGTACCTCTGCCAACCCCTTCGGGTGTAAACGGCAAGAACGTTTATGTTATGTAATTATCATCCTCACCCAATAGACGCCTCCTATTATCACATTATCAGCCAATAAACGTCCACTGCTGGACATAAACCTCCCCTGAAGAATACTATAACTAAAGATCTTGTGCTGCCCTCATTCAAAAGCTGCCTGTAAAGTAAAGTCTAGGGTTACGATGCGTACAGCACAGGTTAACCTATTGTAGGTACCAGCGGTACATTATATTGCTAAAACATTGTTAATTGATGTAAGCAACATATGTACCATTTTTATAAATACTGTTAAATAAAGTGATTCACCTGTTTCTATTACAATAAGCATATCATTTAATTAATTTCTTAAAGTTTTTAGTATTCGAAATATGTAGAAAAACTTGTTGTCAATAGTTGTTGTCCTTTTTTTCATATTAGTATCTTTTTTTCCAGATCAAAATATCCAAATTATACAGTCAAACCCAAATAATTTAGTACATACGCAAGTAATATCATCGGTAAGTAAAAGTTCTTGCGATAAGTACAGTAATTATGTAATAAGTATCTATAAAAACTTTGTAATTCTTTTTAGATTTGCAATTAAGTGTTTTCTATTTTATTATGTTCTATATTATTATGAGAGCAAGACCTGAAAAAAATATGAGTCTTTAGTATCACGTTAAATAATGAGTAGTTGTTTCTATACACTCAACCAAAATAGAAGCCTTTACATTTAAATTACTGCCTTCATTCTTATGGTAAATACCTATGTTCTTATTATAACGTTATATTTCAGCAAAATCATCACATGACGCCACGGCCGAAGATTCATTTCTGCGTTGATTGCGGGAAAGGATTCGCCGCGAAACATGGCCTTTTAGCGCATCATAGAAGGTATGATGGTTGTTTGATACATATATATAATTGATGCATTTGTTGGGTTTTGTTAGATAAACATTAATTAGTTTAAAAGATATATTAGGAAAATTAGGTTAAATTATACCCATGATATTTGTAAGTTGGGGGAATACGATGATTGTTTAACGTCATCTTACAAGTTGCAACAAAGTTTTGATGTAAAAATAATATAATTTGATTTCCAGAAATATTTTAAAAATAAAATTGCATTAAGTACCGTATATTTATTACTACTACTTTTTTTTAAACATTTCTTAATGACTTAATTGATACATTGGCTCTTTGAATTTTAATTCTGCTGTCCACTTCATATAATAAAAAAAAAACATCATAGTCTTAAAATGACCAACTAAATACCACTTCCTATATTTATTTATAGACATCCCGATGGCAACTGCACGATCCGAACCCACGTGTGCGATCAATGCGGGAAAGCATTTTTCCAGAAAAACCATCTTATGCTGCATCAGAGACAACATATGGATCTACCTAATAGGAATGTGAGTTTATAATGTTACTTTGGTTCTAGGAGTTATTGTTGTTGCAGCTGTAGACTGTACAGGATTGTAATAGAAAAAAATAGATTTTACTTACAAACCTTTATTCTGAATCTGTGCAGTGCTTGCCCATCTACTAGTATTGTTATATTTTGGTCTTTAAATTTGAAATCAGTCATTTCTTATGACTGCAAATGTCTTTTATTACACTTTTATTTCTGGGTTATGTAATTGCAGTTTTTTCTTATACCTCTAGAAACCTTTCATTAGGTCTTCATACTTAATTCTCCGCCAACCTGTTTATATAACATAATCTTGTCAATAATATCTTCGCAAATCAAGATCAAATTATCTAAGTTATCTTTTCTTTCCAGTCACAACAACAGCAACAACAACAGCAGCAACAGCAACAACAGCAGCAGCAACAACAGCAACAGCAACAACAACAACAACAGCAGCAACAAAATCAACAAGTTCAACAAGTGGTGGTACATCATAATGTTGGCAACTCGTTAGATCTAGATAATGATCATCAGCAACCGGCATTGATACAGGTAAATTTATGAAATATTGAGACTTTTTGTTTAGTCAATAACTGTTGAAAGTAAGGTAATTTATTTGCAGTAAAATTAAATTAAATTTTATAAAGGTAGTGTCTAATCAAAAGTAAAGTTTGTCAAGGTTCTATACTGGGTCCATCTCTACTTAATTTGAATTGTCAGTAATGGGACTAAATAATATGTTGTGAATGTTCGCAGGACAGTAAATATTTCTGATATAGTATGCTCCTTATCGAACAAGTCTTACAGCTCTGCATGAGCCATTTATTGTTTAACTATACCCAATATCAGAAGAGTTTTCGTAAAATCGTTTCATAGTAACCTTTAGTTGACAGTCTAGTACCGTACCTTAAGTTGCCTGCATTGTGTTAGTCTATGATTATCTGTTTTACATGTGTAATAAATAAAATATATAAGACTAGACGACCGTGATAGCCCAGTGGGTAGAACACTCGGTTATCGTGCAAACGACTAGTGTTCAAATCCTGGGTCGGGCCTACACCAATTTGTCTTTTCTAAAGACATATGTGTGGTTAATTTATCATGGTTGTTAACGGTGAGGGAAAACATCGTGAGGAAACCCACATGGCTGAGTTGTACTTTGTCATGTGACAGTGTATTCGTACAAAACGGCGATCGGCCTGCCCCCTATCACGTGAGTACACTGTCCAGGCAAAACGTGGGTACTCTGAACACCAGGTGACAAAGTCACGTGATGTTCAGAAGTTAGTACCTCTGCCAACCCCTTCGGGGATATTCGGCGTGAACGTTTATGTTATGTTACTAGCTGACCCGACAGACTTCTTACTGTCAAAGTCGCTTATGACAAAACTTTAGGCGTTTTTCCGGCACTCTTAGTTCAATCAGGGGTAAATATTTTATTGGACAAATTTTTTCGGTATAAAAAGTACCCTTTTTGTTCATTTGGGTCATTATCTAGCATTCTGCCAAATTTCGTTCATATCCATTGTGTACTTAAGGAGCCTTTTCGTTACAAACACATAAACATCCAAACATCTAAACTTTCACATTTATAATTTAAATAGGATAATACATAAGACGTTATACCAATCAGGTGACGAATCGTTCCGGGCAGGTGATCGGCAACCAGATCGTGGTGAGCGGCGTGCCCCGGCGCCAGCTGCTCGGCTCGCAGCTACACATCGTGCAGCGAGACAAACTTAACATACAGCCCAAACAGGAGCGGATGCATGCGTTAGTATCTTCATTGACTCATACTGCTAACACTGACATACGAATACAGACACTCTCATGTTGTTCTCCTATGGCACTCACTAGTGCACAAGGCCTGAACTCTCATACACTCCCAGACACTCTCATACATACAATCACACACAAATTGTGCAGCGCGATAGTACGTTCAATATACAGCTCAAAAAAAATGTTGCAAGTGAAAGTCTATATTATGTTCACTCTATCCAGAGTGGCACACGAAAACTAATATTCGGAATACAGATGCACATAATTGACACTGACTCGCACTGCTCTTGCAGCCTGAAGACTGGGCTAGTAACACTCTGGCTCAGTCCCAATTCAAATAATAAGTATATACAACAATGCTAACAACCATACATACGAGTCAGGCTGAAATCATTACGGGATCTTTTCTATATTAATCACTTTCATCTGCCAATAGTAAATGAATGCCGTATTTGTGGTTGTTAGCGCGCCCCTGTCAAGTTATCTCATTATGATGATTTATTAAGAATTGAAGTATGACATGTAAAAAATAAGTGCTAAAGTTAATTGTCATACCAATATATTTTTTTAATAGCAATGAAATCATTCCACGTTTGTCAATATTGAAAAAAACTTGAAAGGCATATTTTGTTACATATACTATTAGTCAAGGTCGAGGCATAATTTTCTAACACATTTTTGGACTCACTAGTTATTTTAGTCTCTTACGGAAAGTTCTTGGAGACTTGAAATAATCTCCAAAGCTCTCGTCAAATCTTTGTATCAATCCATTTTACATAAAATTAAAACCCTATTTTCCTTACAGAGGCGACGCCAAAGAAATTGGTAACCTATTAGTGACGGGCCGCGGAGGCTCTCTGATCAAGTACGAAATCGCCCTCGCGCCCGGAGTGCAAGTACAAACCATGGACTAGGATTTGCATTATTGCATTGATAACTGTTTTCAGTGAAGTGATAGTGAAATAGTGATTTTTTAAAGTGATAGCGAAATAGTAATTTTCTAAATATGACTATAGATGGCACTTTTGGTGTGAGACTATGATGCAATAAAACTTAAGTGAGATGATAGGAGGAAAACGATCTACTTATGTTGATTATAAATGCTGGTTACAATGGTTGTATTATGTGAGATTTAGTTGAGAAATTTTGGTTGTTTGATTGTAAATCCAACAATATGCGTATATATGCAATTTATGTGTGGCAAATAAGGTTACATATTTATTTTACAAAATGAATACGTGAATATGACAAATAAAATGGCGTAATGCAAATGAATATAAAAATATTATTTGCTTTTGTCCTTACAGTCCTTCTTACTAATAAAAAGATCTGACGTTTTGTTGGTATAACTTTACCTTTGTAATTATCATGAGTGAATTCAGTTTTATATATACAACTACCGATATTTGTAATTTAACGCTGAGAACTGAAAAGAAAAGTCAATAATTATTGTAAATGTTTAATACGTCTTGTACTATACAAAATGCTCTAAAATTTAGAGCAGCAGTAACACTCTGTTAAATACAAGTTTAAATGCCTAACTTTACATTGTAATATAAACACTTAATATGATAAGGTTGATCATAAAATAAAAAAAAATGTACATATCAAATATAGAAAAACATAATTATTAAGACATATTTAGTTACATGTGATGAATTTATTTTACGTTTAGTTGATCTGAAGGGCAAGCACGAGCGGTGTTTAAACTAGTTATCGCGTGCGATAAAGCAGCCATCTCTTACACACTTACTTAGTATCGTATACTGCCATCTCATTCTAACGTTAGAATCTAACCGTTATCGTGTCGATAAAATAGCGCTCGTGCTTGCCCTACAGATCTAGATCAATTTTAGTGAATGAATGATATGATTGAATGAGTTACTATAATATGATTTCTCTAAAATCCGCTCTTTTGTATTCCTTTCGTCATTGTTTTGCTAGTATAAGTGAAGAAAGCAATTATACAAATTATACATTGAACTGGCATCTAAATGATTGGTTTCTAGCATATTTGAGGCCGAGAAATGTGATTAATATTTTCTGTATATTCCCTGTAAATAAAATTCTAAAATTTGTATGTTCTGATTTATGCGTGCAATGTTAAATTTACTGTCCGGATATTATTGAGGGTTTTTTGTTGATTTTGAAATTCAGAATTTATATTTCCCAAAAAAAGACAGTTGAAATTTAAAAATTGTAAACTAAATTCAAAATATGCCATGGCAAAGATTATTTATAAGTTTTCCAAAATATTATATAAAAAAAACGGTCTCTAGTCTGTGATATGAAGATTATGTTAATACAACATCAGTACATTTCTTAGTTATCATATTTAAAATTGACTTTATTTCGTGTAGGCATTAGATTTTTAGATTAACTTCTATAAAAATCAAATAAATTTGAGTATGAAAAATTGGCATATAACGTTATTTTAATTAGTAAAGCAGGTTTATTTTTATTGATTATGCATATGACATTGAGTTATATGCATAATTGAACATAAATGGATCCCAATAAAAAATATGAATTAATGTACATTATAGCAGACATAGAAGTTTACTTTTCTGCTTTATAACCTGATTGAGGTTATACTTATACGGTACCTATAATTTGTTGAGACTTATTTATCTTTTATAGTGATAATGGTGATCCATGAAGGGGGAAAGACGACGTATTAATACTTCCAAAAAATTTGATACTTTTTATACACCTTCTGTTTAAAGTATGCGAGGGTCAGCGGGCCTATCGCTGAATATTATGTTTTACATATACAGTAATATTTTTAATTTGAGACTTAAATAGTAGTTTTGACTAGAATTAATACTGAATTAGTATTGCATATTACATTTTATTTGTACAATCTCAAATCTCATATTAGTGCAAGAGAAATGATTGTGATTTATAATTTGGTAATAAAGAGAAAGGTTCTTAAATAAATTATGCAGACAATTGTTCTTAATTTAAAATCTCTGAAAATTGAAGTGATTTATTGAATAAGTTCTTTCTATTACTTAATGTTGAATGTATAAGGAAAAATTTTTTTAAACAATTTGTTTGTAAATAATACCAAATATGTAGTTCCTTTCTTAAGTAGTAAGCGAACCTTTGATTAGAGTATTTATCTGTAATCGCAGAATGTTCTGTACATAACTTCACTGTTTGCCATTTACTTACATGTAAATATTATAGTTATATAATTTTTATAATAAAGAAATATACATAATTGTATCCATATTTTGATGATTTATTTTCTATAACATGGGACCTTTATTTTATAAAGCTACTGAAATTTAAACTTGCAGCTCTCAAATAAGCTAAAAAGTTTAGGTTTTTGTAGTTTTAAAAAGAGTTTCGAGAATAAATTGAAGATACATTAAAGGGTCTAGCAGGCTTAGGGAACAAGATTGGCCCCCGAAGCCGATCTGGCTGATTTTTATGGTCGTGCACCGGTTTCAGCCACGGTTACTGTGTGACAAAAATCAGCCCTCGATCTTCTTTTGTTTTGGAAATTTTTGACATTTACCAAATCATCAAGGTATTTTTTAAACTTATATTTTAGATAAACTACGCAGGCTAGAACAACCAAACCAAATCACGATAAACGAGAATAAAATCAACTTTTAATCGCATGTTTTTATGGGGGGCTTACCAATAGTACTTCAGTCAAAAAATCATAGTTTATTTTTTTTAGTACATTTTTTTGACGTTTGTCGCGGAGGTACACCCACCAAAAAAATCTCAAAAAGAGCTACTAAAGACATGTACAAGTGCATAGAAAAAAAATTCCAAAAATCGTGGTGCGTCATGTCAAAAAATCGAAAATATTTGCAATACAACACCAGTATTTAAGTACTAGAGTAGTATATATTTTATATAAACCCTTTTTCTGTAAACCGATGTTCCCCGCCCATTGCCACTTCAGGTTTACAACTCGGCGGACCTCCTCATTTCTGATTAGATCGCGCAAAGAAACCCCGAGCATAGCCCTCTCCATTACCCTCTGAGCTACATTGAGCAACTTTGAGCTTTCTTATCTGATCCATATTTGTATTATGCCAACAGTAACTTAGGGGGGTGTTGAGACTGTAGTGCACCATTTGATTGCAATGTCAAAAAACACTAAAGAGTTTATTTAAGTACTAGAGTAGTATATATTTTATGTCAAATGATGCACTACAGTCTCAACACCCCCCTAAGTTACTGTTGGCATAATACAAATATGGATCAGATAAGAAAGCTCAATGTAGCTCAGAGGGCAATGGAGAGGGCTATGCTCGGGGTTTCTTTGCGCGATCGAATCAGAAATGAGGAGGTCCGCTGAAGAACTGAAGCCCGAAGAGTTGTAAACCTGAAGTGGCAATGGGCGGGGAACATCGGTTTACAGAAAAAGAGTTTACATAAAATACCTATATACTACTCTAGTACTTAAATACTGGTGTTGTATTGCAAATATTTTCGATTTTTTGACATGACGCACCACGATTTTTGGATTTTTTTTTCTATGCACTTGTACATGTCTTTAGTAGCTCTTTTTGAGATTTTTTTGGTGGGTGTACCTCCGCGGCAAACGTCAAAAAAATGAACTAAAAAAAATAAACTATGATTTTTTGACTGAAGTACTATTCGTAGGCCCCCCATAAAAACATGCGATTAAAAGTTGATTTTATTCTCGTTTATCGTGATTTGGTTTGGTTGTTCTAGCTTGCGTAGTTTATCTAAAATATAAGTTTAAAAAATACCTTGATGATTTGGTAAATGTCAAAAATCCCGAAAACAAAAGAATATCGAGGGCTGATTTTTGTCACACAGTAACCGTGGCTGAAACCGGTGCACCACCATAAAAATCAGCATGATCGGCTTCGGGGGCCAATCTTGTTCCCTTAGCCTGCTAGACCCTTTCAGATTTGTTTTCGGTGTATTTTATAATGTATGCGGGCTATGTTAGGAGTTTTACTGCGTGATCGAATCCGAAACGCGGAGATCCGTAAAAGAGCTGGGGTGATTGACAGAGCTCGAAGAATTTTATTGCGAAACTAAGTAGTAAAGGGCAGGGTAAATTGCGCGCAGGTCTAATCTTCACGCCGAGAACGATTCACAAGCATACGTATCTCTTCTACCCATATTAACATTTCATTTCGGTCTCGCTTGTCCGCGACGAATACAACGCCACGTACCGGACGATGCAAACGGACTTGGTCAAGTACGCGGTAAACCGATGGATGAGGGCAGCACATGACCGGTCGTTGTGGAGATCTTCGGGGGAGGTCTTTGTCCAGCAGTGGACGTCTATTGGCTGATGATGATGATAAGACAGCAAATTACATACATACATTTACTCACGCAGATAGGCAGAGCTTCAGAATCAAAAAATTCTTCAGCCACTTTCAAATAAATGTTTTTGGTGATGAGTCTCCAACCGCATCGCCCAAAAATCACTTAAAAAGGCCCGATACACTAAGTCGCCTCTTACGATCACCCATGGGAAGTAATGGGGTAGTGCTATTCTAAGCCGACACAACACAGTTATTGGACACTGCAATTTTTATTTCTATTTAACCTTTAAGTACCGACGTGTGGTCTGACAGACACCAAGGTAGTCCGGAAACTTAGTTACAAGTGTTAAGAAGACGTATACCCCCGTGCTTTTATCTACCCCTCAGAGAGTCGATGGACAGCGTACATGGAGAGTGGTGGTGTCCGCGCGTGCGATTTGGACGAGTTATAGCTTTTATAAGATCGCGAGTGGTCTGTTGGACCACTCGTCTGTACTTATGTTACATTTTTGTCAATGATTTGAATCGGATTTTCTTGTTTTTCTCTTTAATTTTCAGTTAATTGTAAATATATATAAGCCTACTACTTCAGGCATGAAACGGACTACTACTTCGACAAAAAGTATTTCTCTGATTAAAAAAATATGTCCGACCATGCCTCAAGATAACGACCACACAACAATTTTAGAAGAATGGCTATATAAAAGCCAATCCGACTGAGATGATATTGACTCGACTTTTGTTATGTTGAAGAGACATCTGTCCTTCAACACTGAAGCGCAAAACAGCTTACAAATGTGACTCATGTAATAGACATAGCAGCAAACCTGTATGAAGAGAGTTTGTGAACTTTGATAGTTCCTACGATTTGGACCCATGTGATTTACAGGAAAACAGTTGATAACATGTATAAGTTGTTGTTATTTGTTGATTCGGTAATTATTCTTCAAGAAAAAACTTAAGTTAAAAAAAATTATATTAATTATTGATTATTAAGACTTCATGAGGTAAAAGTTCTTTTTTCCGGCTAAAGAATTACAGTTTTCTTAAAAATTGTTGATTATAAATAAGTAATAGATGTTAAAACTTTTGTCTCTTCTATCATTTATAAAATGACTAAATATATAAGAAATGTAAAGTAACTTTTACTTTCCAATAATATAAAAAAACATGAAAATTTTCAATCATCTAGCACTGGTGGTCCACCAGACCTCACGTCGGTACTTATGTTTCTGAAATAGAACCTCGGTACTTAAAGGTTAAACACATATCTTGCCCCCCGTGTACCTACCATAATCCCAGCCTTGTATCCGCTACTGAAACCATTAATGACTACGCAACGTAAAAAATATCCTTGAAAATTCTCTCGATGACTTTCAGTTTCTTTTTGTAATCTGTGAAGATTGGGTCGTGTTAAGGCTTTTTTCAGATCGTTAATGCGTTTATTGAATCTCGTTTAGGAGAAACACGTTTGCCAAGTCATTGTAGCGACTCTGTCCCTTAGTTTCTTGCGTTTTTTTATCACATCGGTCGGAAATCTTACCTGGGTAAATCAACTTAAATTGATTCTACAACAATAATTTTTAACTTTTTTTTAAATTTGATAATTTTTATACCTCGTCGATTTGTTATAAAAAAACACAAAAAGGACAAGTGATTTATCGAAAAGGCACCTACAGAAACCTAATATTCTTAAAATAAAATCATTTTAAAATTTTACTTAAAGACGGTAATGACGACTATAGGATGGAAATGATAATCTTGCTACTGGTAATGATTTATTGTTACTGGTAATGACTAATTCCTTCATTTAGTGCCGGTTGTACAATAGTCGGATAACAAATATCTAGAGAATAAATTGATGCTTTCACAGTAGAAGAGCTGTCAATTTATTTTCAGATATTTGTTATCTGACAATTGAAAAATCTACTCTAAGATGATATAATTTGCTTAACATTAAATGAAACAAATAGATGAGGACCAGCTCGTCTGCCTGTTTGCTTTTTATTGGTTTCTTTTTTTTGTAGTTTCTTCTTTAACTGATCATTTTCTTTCTTTAATTTTTCTATCACCTTCATTAGCTTTTTGCGTTTTTTCAATTCTGTGTATCTTAAATTTCTAAATTTCATATCATATTTCGTATGATTGCTTATTGGATCAGAACTCTTTTGTTGCTCTGCGCTTGTCGTTTCAATTTCCTGGTTTTCATTCTCGATTAAAAATACAGCTTCAGGTACTTCAATTTCCTTTTGCAGGTCCTTTTTCTTTTGTCTATATTTTTCTGCTGCTTCTTTCTACTACTTTCTCGTTGCCCTTTGTTCTCTTGCTGATAAATCGTTGAATGATTTTACCTTTCCATCTTTTCTTTTTCTTTGATATCGACTTCTTTCTTTCTCTTTTGCTACTTCTGCATATTTCCTACGTTTATAGTCCGCTAAACTACTTTCTGCTTTTTTTGTTTTTTCATAGTTACCTGTAATTTATAGTTAAATTTGTACTTTTACTACTAGATAAGCACTTTATAGGTATATCAACCTGGTGTTGGTTCCGGTTGCTCATACCGCTTAGAACAGGAGAACCCAGGGACCGCTTGTTGTGTTGAATGGCAGAGTTGCTATTTACTGAGGCGAGTGCCGTGGCAACATGCTAAAGGGGGATCGAACCCGCAACCCTCCGGGTGGTGATCAGGCGCCTTAACCGCCTCGGCTATCATCGATTCATTATCATATCCCATACTAGATAGGCACTTTTCGTTTTTAAACAACGGTTGCATAGTAGTAGTTTCTATGAAATAAGTCATTACCAGCAGTGAAAAATCATTTCCAGGTTTTATAATTTACTGGTAATGACGCTACTGGGAATGACTATTTCGAGAAAAAATGCTTTTATGTCATCAATTTATAATTGAGGGTAGAAGGAAAAAAGATCGAACACAGCGTTCCTACCACGTATTATAATATTAAAACAATATACGATTAAAGTCAACACATACCTTGCAAATTATTTATCTGGGAATGACGAAAACTGTGACAAATCTGTATTCACTATATATTATCCTGTATTTCCAAAATTTAAACACTGTTACTATCAAGCGCGTGCAATCACTACGTACAGGGGAATGGTGGCTGGGTGGGGGTACACGATGATAACTTAGGGATGCCAGTAAAAAAATATAAAATTGGTTTGATGCACTTTCCTGTTGATGACGAAAAAACGATGACAAATTTTTAATATTTTTTTTTTGTTCTATGAACGTATATTCCTAGCATTGGCGAGTATGTCTAAATGCTATGCATACTTCACAAATAATTCAATACAGTTCAAAGACGCTCATGCTCTACTGATTTATCCGTATAAAATTTTAAAGCTTATTGCTCAACAATTTTCTTTGACCTGGGAATGACTTTTAGGCCATTAAAAAAAATATTTTAGGTAAAATTTTACGTCTAAGTTTTATTTTAAGAAAGGCGCCTATTCAATCGTTTATTAAGATGTTCTAAAAAAAAGTTTTAAAAAATTACGTCGGAAATATAAAAATATATTCTGAAAAATTTTTGTAGAATCGAATTTAGTTGATTTACCCACCTACCTAGCTATACACACTTTTGGTTAATTGAGGAAATTTAGTAAGAATAAAGTAACCTTGTCGTTCAATGAAAAATTTCATCGTGTAAATATGGGGAGCCATATAAAAGTTATGTGTTTTTTATGCTCCTGTGGGAACACTTGCGATATCCGGGATAAATGATATCCTATATGTTGGCCAGGTGTATAAGCTACATTCATACCAAATTTGATCAAGATCCGTCTGGTAGAATTAACGTGATAAAGACAGAAAGACAGACAGACAGACAGTCATTATTTTCAAAAAGCGCAAATTTGGCTTTAGTATCGCATATTAAACATATTCCACCGGTTTTCATTTTATTTTCTTCAACGTACAGTTTTGACCTCGGTACAGTCTTATTATAGTATAGAAGATAGACGATATACTAAAGTTCTAAAGTTTCCCTACCTACACTTACACTTTAAAGCACGGGTTTGTTTGTCCCTTTATGATTTGAGGATTGTGTTTCCAAATAATAGCTACGTATTTTACATATTAAAAATAGAAAGTTATCAATTAGCGTTCATTTCGACAAAAATGATGCAGAATTTTTAATTTGTATTTGGGAATAGATAGGTGGAAATCTTAAATAAAGAGATTGTCGATAAGTAATTTTGCTCCCTGTAAATCATAGTAGTTAAACATTAACTTATTAGTATTATATAATATACTTAATGAATGATAGGTAGAGTTTTTATTGAAGAGTCATTATGTTGAGCTATACAAAATTTAGATATGATAAAAAATATGACTGAAGGTACATAGACCCATTTTCCACTTGATGGATAAATAATGGTAAATCATTAACTTACCAAAAATTTTCGAACAAAAACTTAACGAGGCGAGTTATTACGCTCCGGTGGTAAAATACTATATTGTCCTATATATTTCGTTCAAGAGCACTTGACTAAGTAAAAATATTGAATAAAACAACACGATGAATAAAAACATCTTAAGTTTATACTTTCTATGCACTACATTTATTAAAAAAAGAAAAACAAAAACTTCAAATTAAAAACTAAACAGAAAAATTAAATATTATTATTTTTTATTTAAAAAAGAACCGCCTTCAAAAATCCAACTGAAAAGTATAAAATAATTTTTATTTATTTTATTATGTACAACTCTATTCAACTTCTTCTTTTTGAAGTCGGTGCCAAACCAATTTTCATGACAAAGAAGAACGAATATTAGTGGCCCGCCCAAGTTGAGTGAGTTCTCCACCCCATCAGCGTATGTCATCCTTCACCTTATAAACCTTCCTTTTTAATCATTTATAAAAAAAATCGCATCAAAATTCATTTCGTAGTTTTACAGATTAAAGTATACATAAGGATGTCCCTATATCCCAGACAGGGAGAGAGAAACCGACTTTATTTTATACTATCTCGATCGTCTTTTTACAAAGTGTTAGAAGTATTGGTTGTGCCAACTCGGTGCATGCATGTATCTGTCGAATTGTTAATTCCGTTAGTTTGAAATCTGATAATCTTACATAACCTAACCTAACGTTAAATTATAATTTACTAGTATTTACAGTTTTACGGTGACATGTATATTATGATAAAATTTCTCTGCGGAGTGCGACGCATGCACACCAGGCTAAGCACCGCTCACTGTCCCCCAATTCCATCCTTTATAAAGCGACGTCGTTGCGAGCGGATGAAATTTCTTGATTTTTGAGCGCGATTGTGTTACCTACTGTTGTTGAGGCACTATCGATTGATTTATTATTCGTATGGTTTTCTGTATGTAGCAATTTTCATTTTGGATTTGTCTGTTTGGCACCGACTTCAAAAAGAAGAAGTTGAATAGAGTTGTACATAATAAAAAAACATTTTAAGAAAAAGCTTTTATTTAAACGCTCTAAAAAGAAGAAAATAAAATATTCCTTTTGGATTATACTAACAACTCCTCATTATACACAATTTATATATAATAATAAAAGCTTGTCGCGAGGTTTACATACCTATCAACATTCCTTTATATCATAATAATTTGTGGTAAATCGAGCGACAAGCTTTTATTATTATATATAAATTGTGTATAATGAGGAGTTGTTAGTATAATCCAAAAGGAATATTTTATTTTCTTCTTTTTAGAGCGTTTAAATAAAAGCTTTTTCTTAAAATGTTTTTTTACTTAATTTTTTTTATTTTTTACTTTTTAGTTATCGCTGGCTATTTTCAAGTTATTATTACTCTCAAAATGCCCTCTCATTTGACACCCATATTGTAGAAGTAGACTAAAGGTAACTATTCCGCCATCCTGCACGGTCCGCCATATTGGATTCAGAATGACGTCATATTCTTTTTCTAGTCACTCTTAACTAGCCCTTTCATTTGATACCCATATTGTAGAAGTAGACTAAAGGTAACTATTCCGCCATCCTGCATGGTCCGCCATATTGGATTCAGAATGACGTCATATTCTTTTTCTAGTCACTCTTAACAAGCCCTTTCATTTGATACCCATATTGTAGAAGTAGACTAAAGGTAACTATTCCGCCATCTTGCATGGTCCGCCATATTGGATTCAGAATGACGTCATATTCTTTTTCTAGTCACTCTTAACAAGCCCTTTCATTTGATACCCATATTGTATAAGTGGATTAAATATAACTGTTCTGACATCTTGTATGATCCGCCATATTGAATTTAGAATGACGTCACATGTCTTATCATATATTGTCATCCAAACAAAATGCGTCCACAAAATTTCAGCACAAACGGTTGAATATATCTACTTCAAAATTGAGTTCAAAGATTTCACCCGAACACACAAACATACATTGCAAGTTAAATAAAAGCTTTTAATAATAAATAAAAATTATTTTATACTTTTCAGTTGGATTTTTTAAGGCGGTTCTTTTTTAAATAAAAAATAATAATATTTAATTTTTCTGTTTAGTTTTTAATGAAGTTTTTGCTTTTCGTTTTTATTTTATACTTTTTAGTGATAAGTTCTTAAATTACTCTGAGTTTTTTTAGTGAATTAGTGATAGTTTTTTAGAGATTAGTTTTACTGTTCGTTTATTTTATAGTTTTTTTAACAGGTAGTTATAATATTTGTTATTATGACTTTAGCTTACTTGTTACTATTTTGTTTACCTGCGGGCCTAGATAGAAAATCAAAGGATGCTTTAAGGAAAAGTCGCGTAAGGGAGAACGAAACACCCATCGAAAAAAAACAAAGAATTCAGCAGGGCAAGCACGAGCCGTATTTAAACTAGTTATCGCGTGGGATAAAGCAGCCATCTTTTAAGCACTTACTTAGTATCGTATACTGCCATCTCATTCTAACCGTTATCGTGTCGATAACTCGTGCTTGCCCTTCAGAATGAGAGAGATCGTCAGCGTGCTGCTCTTGCTGCCAAAACAGATGAGCAAAGAGAAGTTTACCTATCACAAATGCGAAAAAACACTCTTATATATATGTAGCGTTGAGTCGTGTAAAATCCCTTGATGAGATGGCTTTAAGTGATATAGATTCAAAGAAATTACTTAACCATCCCCATGACGAAAGAGCCTTGATTGAAATGACCAGGATGAAAAACATGATGTTGCAATATATATTTTTTTCTTCAATATAATTAAGAGTAATTTATTCATGTTTTTATATACTTTTTTGTTTAATAATTTAGTAACTGTTTATTACTAATAAAAAAACTTTATTACCATATATTGATAAATCTCTGTCTAGTATTGATAACTTTACATACATACTTATATTTTAAACTAAGAAACCTCCTTTTTTTCGAGTCGGTTAAAGAACTTAAACCTTCTCCTGAATGTAATAATATAAACTGATAACTCTTTGTCTAATAATAACTAAGAACCTTCAAACTTACATACATACTTATAGGTTAAACTCAGAAACCCCTTTTTTGAGACGGTTAGATCACTAAAACCTTGTCCTGAAAGTAACAAGTAGTTTTCTGAAAATCGCATCCAAATAGCTTAAGCGAAACGCGAGATAATCGCCGACCAACATACATACATGCAGGTCAAACACAGAACCTCATTTCTTTTAGAGTCGGTTAAATCACTTAACCCATCTTCTAAATGTAACGAATACTTTTCTGAAAACCGCATCCAAATAGCTTAAGCCAAACGTGAGATAATCGCGGACCAACAGACATACATACAGGTCAAACACAGAACCTCCTTTCTTTTTTTGGTCGGTTAAGGCACTAAAACCTTCTTCTAAATGTAACGAATACTTTTCTGAAAACCGCATCCAAATAGCTTAAGGCGCCGTTGGTTCAGCGAAAAATATCATCTCAGGGGGTGCTGCCCCCGCGGGCGCGGGGAAGCGCTTGCGCGCCGATCGGGTGGCCGCCGTTTCCCCGACGCGACGCAGTGCGCGCGTTTTAAAAACATACAGTAGGGTAAGCAATACAGTTTTTGTCAACTCGACAGTTTTAGCCATTCACAAATATTTTCTATGGTATGGGTTCGGACATTTGTTTATGACTATTTACATTTTTTTTCTAAAATATTTGCGAGTCAGTCAGGGTGACGAAAACTGTATCGCTTACTCAAGGTTATCAAATTCAAAAATTGTTTCTACCATAGCCGTTTACAATATAAAATGTAATGATAGGATAGATTTGTCTACCCCTGTCAGTTTATACAAAATTATTACAGTGTTAGTTTCATATTTTTTGCCGTGTCGTGTCGGCTTAGAATAACACTACCCCATTTCTACCCGTGATCGTAAGAGGCGACTTAGGGTTAAGGGGATTTTTAAGTGATTTTTGGGCGATGTGGTTGGAGAACCGTCAACGAAATCATTTATTATTACAATCTTTTCCCAAATCAACTTCCAAAAGTGGCTGAGGAATTTCTCATTCCAAAGGTCTGGCTATCCCGTTAAGGGATTTATAGCCGTGAGTATATGTATGTAATTGTCAGTTTACATCTGTAACTAGGTATTTAATAATATTCATTGAAATTAGAAGTTACTTTAACGATTTTGTTCTTTTTCCCACTCCTAATAAATTAAACAACAATAATAACATAAAATATAAAAATGAGTGAAATCTATAAATTGAATGAATTCTTTTATATTTGCTAATGCTAACCGTACGCTCAGTCACTCGCACGCCTACATTGACTCGCATCGTGTACAGATAGATCACTCGCACACTAACGGCGCCGCACGCGCGTAAATTGTTAGATCTGTAACTCAAGGCGCGCGCGACACAGGTCCAACCCCTAAAGCAGCTCGCCGAGCTCTGATCGAGCGGCGGGCGGCGCTCGGGCACGAGTAGGACCGTGATTATCGATGTTTTTAAAATATTTGTTTTATTGAATTTATTAAAAAAGAAAAATAACCGCCAATTATTATTAGAAATACAAATGTTCAAATTATGATGTAAGTTATATGAAAGTAGGTAAAATAAATAAAATGTAAAACCATTTTAAAGAGTGTAATTAGAGGTATGTTGGCTATTTTTTTCTATCGAGCGAAAATTTGTTAATCATGTTTCGAATCGCCAATTTCACTGCAGAAAAGCCTCAAGATTTCGATGTATTTTTTTCAAAACCATATTATTATAAACATACGCATAATAAAGTTTCAAAAACCCTGTTCGCTGGACTAACGGCACCTTAAGCCAAACGTGAGATAATCGCGGACCAACAGACATACATACAGGTCAAACACAGAACCTCCTTTCTTTTTTTGATCGGTTAAGGCACTAAAACCTTCTCCTAAATGTAACGAATACTGTTCTGAAAACCGCATCCAAATAGCTTAAGCCAAACTCGAGATAATCGCGGACAATTATACATACATACATACATACAAACAATCGAACTGAGAACCTCCTTTTTTGAAGTCGGTTAATAAATGGAGAAAATCAAGGAGGTTTTTCAACTGGTAATTTCGTGAGTACTTATGTAAAACTTGTATTGTAACCTTGAACTAAAGAGCGGGTCACCAAAACCCTCCAAAACGGCTGAACCAATTTCAATAAAAATTTGCATATCATATTTTATTACTCCTAAATGATTAAGGTGGTACTAACGGTTTATTTTTATATTATCGAATAGAAATTCCATAGAAATAATTTCTATAGCAAAACAAAACAACGTTTGCCGGTTCAACTTGTTATTTTATGTTTATGCAAACGCTTTCAGTTAGTAAGCAGGACTAGATTCTTTAATTTCAAATATGTATTTCTTAAGCTATTTTCTTTAAATTATGAAAACTGATTATGATAGTATACATTACATATACTCACGCCATTAGTTCCCATTGGGGTAAACAGAAACTATTGATCGCCACTTCGCACGATCCTGACAAACCTCCCTAGCTTCGTTTACATCCATGAATCATTTCATACATGCTCTTTTATTCTTCATGCTTCGGACGCCAGCCTTTTTGAGCACACTCTCAATTTGGTCCAAGTGTGTTCTCCGTGGTCGTCCTCTACTAACATTACCATCCACACTAGCTCTGTAGATCCCTTTTACCAATTTTCTATCATCCATCCTCTCTATGTGCCCAAACCATCTCAACATTACTTTTTCTTACAATATCATCTTTCACACCACACTTTTCACGAATAACACTATTTCTCACTCGGTCACATAATCTAACATTACAAATTTTTGAGGGACCTCATATCTACTGCATTCACTCTGCTCTCATGCTTCTTCTGCCATCCCCAACATTCGCTTCCATACATAAGCGTAGGAATAAGAACAGCATCGTGCACAGTTCGGGCCTTTTCAGACACCGATTGACTGGTCATTAGGCTATTCATTGCTCCATTTACCGCGTTACCCTTTTTCACTCTTTTTTCAATATCTTCATCACATTTTCCATCCCTTGTAAAGAAACTTCCCAGATATACAAACTCCTTCACCTGTTCCACATCCTTACCATCAATAGCAATCACGCATTCTGTCACATCTTCTTGTCTCTCAAAAACCATCGTCTTGGTATTATCCACATTCACCCTAATTCCCTTTCTTACAAAAGATTCACATGCAATATTCATCATCTCTTGCAACTCTCTGCCGACGATGCAATTAGCACTTGATCGTCAGCATACAAGAGGCATTTAATGATGAATGATATGATAGTATATTTTCTAGAAAAATATGTCTTAAAGTATATAAAACGCAACCATCCATAGTAGTTCTTTGACCGGGCCTGTGCATCCCGATGGAATTTCCCACTTCTGTCACCAAGTCGTCAGTCCACCTTGTTGGAGGCCTACTTACATTGCGACGTCTGGTACGTACGTGGCCGTCACTCCATAACCTTTGAGCCCCAATTGCCGTCAGTTTTGAGTACAATATCCCTTTCAGTTTGATGCAACTTAAGAAATATAAGCCATTTTAATAAGTGACAGAGTACAGAACAGAGGGCTAGTTGACGATGTGACTATTAACATGACTCTGATCTTTTAGCATTATGAAAAATCAGTCACTAAGTAGATATTTATTCTCCACAGGGCTCAGCGGAAATTCATATAGCCGATGTACATAAATGCAAAGGACCTAAAAGTAAAAATTGCAGTGACGTAGCAATAACATACGAAGAACATTCGTCTAGCCTTTTAATTAGGTACAATGTTACACAGAAATTCAAGATGGATAAAGTAAGTACATCTTTAATCACTAACTAGCTAGCTATTAGTTAGTAGTTTGTCCTCGTAGTGTCACCCACTTAATATTTCCTACAATTTTTACTAACAACTGTTTGTGTGTGGAGACTTCATCAACTCTGTCGTAAAGAGCTAATGGTTGCCTTCAAGGCAATTTTTTTATTACATGGATAATTCAGTGGGGTTTCATTCAGTGGTTCTACCCAATAAGCTATCACGGTTCTTTATCGTTCCCTTTTAATTATCATATTTTTTCTGGTGGCGCAAAAAAGCTAGTTACTATGATTGTTACCAATAAAACTATAATATTACCGCCAACCCACAAAACATAGACTGCTGGACATGGGCCTCCCCAAAAATCTCCGCAACGATCGGACACACTCTCTGCCGTAAAGAGCTAATGGTTGCCCCACGCCCAAGTTTTTATTATATGGAAAATTCAGTGGGGTTGTTTGTAAGACACGGACTGTTTTTTGGTCTACTACTTAGGACCAATTTTTAATAATCTTCATTTATTTCACAATCTTTTCCCCACAAAACTACAAAAGCGGCTGAGTAATAGATAATTCTGAACCTCTGGCTCTGGCTCTGTCTGCGGCTAACAGCCTTAGAGAGTATAGGTGGGTCGGTAGGAAGTAGCCTCAATTAACTTAACCCTTGTTGTTATTGAATATATACTTTTGGTTTTTCTGCTACTAACCAGATAATAAACAATTTCATTTATTTCAGCTTAAAATTTCGACTTGGCTTGATAAAAACAATATATTTGGACCTCCAGATTTTAATAAGATTCTGGATAATCCTTGTAGTCATTTCGTATTAGGACCTTTGCTGAAAGGTGCCTTCAAAATGAAACCGAACTCTAAAGATTGTAAAATTGAAAAGGTAAGTGGATAAGCATTGAATAAGTGTGTACAGCTAGCACGAGCGAACTTTTAACTAGATATCCCGCGGGCTGATTATGTATCTTTAGCGACCGCGATTGTGTCGCAAGTTGCAATATTGTCACTGTCAAAAGTGTCAGATCGCATACAAATTTATGACATTGACAACGACAATCGTGCAACTTGCGACATAATCGTCACTCGCAAAAGATACATAATCAGGGGGCCGTCCTATGAAACAGCCATCTCTTTCGCACTTAAATTTTATCTTACACTGTCATCTCATTCTAACCGATATCGTGACCATAAAATAACGCTCGTGCTTCCTGTCATTAAATAGTATGACACTAAATACGATAATTATATGATAGATTACAGAAACATAGATGGTGTGGAAATCTAATAAACATCAGAATATGAATTAAATTTAGTAATATCTGTATAGGTTAATGCGGAAATCTTTATATATTATTTCTGTAAGCCTCTTTCTTGCCCGGAAGCCTGTGACGCAATGAATGAGTTAAGCTAGAAATTTGGTTCAGGTATCGTTTTGTACAGTTCGCGGCCGTGGTGTGCACAAAATTCAGACATCTGATGTGACTGGATTAAGTTAATTGTTACAGAATTTCAAAGTTTCGATTTTGGCCCATAGACTTTGCTTGAGTGTCATAAGCGCACGCAAACTTTAGTCGATCAGAGATGCGCTGTGATTGGTCGGAATTTTTTTAAACCGGCCAATCAGGAAAATTCACTAGAAATTCAAAAGAGCTGGGCTGTTATTGGTCGGAAAATTTCAAAATAAACTCATTTTATTGGACGTGACGTAGTCGCGCCAGGGTTACCCACAAGTATATATTTAATTAACGAATAATTAGAAATACGTATTTGTAATATTTTACTAATAATAGATACAAGGCGAATTTTTATATACAAATAAACGGCAATAACTATTAGTAATGCCCTGTGGTATGTTTGCTTTCCAACCATTAGATTCCACACCGAGTTAAGTCAATAACAGTATAGTGGCTATTCAATTGAGAAAGTTACAGTGTAAAGATTAAAAGGACATGAATAAAATAATATATTAATTTAAATGTTTTGCCATGATCTCAAGTAAAAATAGTGATTGGTAAAGTTTCTGCTTACCCCAATGGGACTGACAACGTGAGTAGTATAATGTATGCAATGTATGAAATGCAAAGCAGGCATGTTTATAGTTGTCCAGTATCCTTCTTTTCAATTGGCTCTTCACACTCTTGACCGATTTCTAAGTATTCTGATTATGTTTCTCTTGGTCCCAGTTTTTTTAAAAATATCTTTTAATAATACCGCTAGCTAATAAATTTTAAAATACAGTTTAGCTTCATTTGATAAATAAATCGTTTCACTCATTTCAGAGCCCATATATGTTGAAAGTGGGGGCAAAAAAGATGTTCAAGGAAATTTTTGGAAAGAAGTTCTTCTATGGTTCTTACAAATGTCGCGGCTCTTTGTCAAACAAAGACTGTAATCTGGCCTGCGTTTATGTTGAGTTTGTTTTGGATAAACTAATGCCATAATTAATTAGATTTGTTTGTGCCTGAAACCTCATGTGGGGATTTACTAATCAATTAAGGGCGTCTCCGGAAAAATAGGTTGATATTGATTGTTTGGAAATTCTATAAAGTCTGATTTGATGATATTGATATGACATGAATAAAATATATGTTGGTGATTAGTTCATAGTGTTAAAATTTGATGTTTAACATTTTAATAGTTAGTTGAAAAATATGATGAAAAAAATTTAATTGGAACATGCTTTGTTTTCATAAAAACCGTATAGGCTCCACTGGCATAACATACATGTGAACTCATTATGTGTCTATATAAGCGTAGCTTTGAGATCTGTAACTTTGATGTTTAACTTTTCATTTAAACATTATAGTTATTCAATAAAACTAAATAAACTACATTTATCCTGCGCGCGCGTTTTTTCCGTCCCTGTAACTCTCATTAAATTTGACGTAAGAGTGAGCGCAATAGCTGCAAAATGCGGGGAGGCCCTTAAGGAAAGACAAATTTCGCATCAGTGCGCGTGGTTACTTGGCACCATAGCTCAGGTGGCAGAGCGACCGGGCCGTATACCCAACATCCGGGTGGATGTCGAGGGTTCGATACTAGCTGGTTCCGAAATTTTTCTTTCCTTTAATTGATTAGTTATGCCATAATTGTATATTGTTATCTTTATATTATTATATATATATTTTTAAATGTTGGTATGTTTTATTAGCGATGCAACGAATGATCGGCATCTTTGAGGCATCTTCACTATACGGTTTATTTACTACGTAAGAATATGATTTTAAGTATTATTTATTAATAAGTATCAATATTAGAGATATAGTGTAGATACAAGTTGTAAATGTCGTTCGTTACCAGCATATGAATGTTGAAAGAAATATTGTTTTGTAAGCAAATTGCTAAAAAATATGTTTCGTTAAAAGTATAATTAATTAATCAAGTTTTTCAACTCTTAGTGACAGCCGATTACATTTTTTTTCTGTAAAATACCTTATAAGTACATACATACATATACTCACGGCTGTAAATCCCTACAAGGGGTAGCCAGAGCTGAGGAACTAGAAGTTCCTCGGCCACTTTTGGAAAGTAGAGTAGGGAAAAGATGGTAAAAATAAAGGTTGTTGGTGATGGGTCTCCAACCGCATCGCCCAAAAATCCCTTAATATCCCCAATACCGTTAGTTGCCTCTTAAGACACCCGTGGGTAGAAAGGGGTAGTGACATTCTAAGCCGCACTACACGGCAAACTCCTTGTGTACTTTATAAATTAACACACAAACTCAGAAAAGTTTAATAATTTATGGCAAACAAAATATACATATATTCTTTGTAAAAGTTCTTATTGTGTTTTTTTTCTTATACATACATACTTATACTCACGCCAAAGTCCCATTGGGGTACGCAGGGATAACTGATCGCCACTTTGTACAATCCTGGCGAACCTCTCTATCTTCGTTTACATCCATCAATCTTTTCACACATTCTCTTTTATTCTTCATACTTCGGATGCCTAAATTTCTGAGCACACTCTCTATATGGTTCAAATATGTTGTCCGTGGTCGTCCTCTACTAACATTACCTTCCACATCGGCTCATTAGATCTCTTATCAATTTACTATCAAACATAACTACCCCTTCTAGGGATTTATAGCTATGAGTATAATTCTTCAATTATTGTATAGTTAACCACCTCATATTTCGCAATATAAATGGAATATGTAGACTTAATTTTCACTTAGTCTCATTAGTTCTCTAGAAGATTATGTGTAGTGTGTCCTCTTAATAAATACGGATAATGGAAACAAATTAAATAACGCTAAAGAACTCCTTGACAGGCATAATACGACTACTTTGTTTTTACAATTTTTTTAAACTGCTTTGAAGTTTATACTTTAGTCTGGTAAAAATATGAGCTACGCCATAACTAAAAATATTTAACTTAGTTCAAAGAGGTAAAATACAAAAACACACGGCTAGAAATCCCTAGAATAAAAAAACTCTCAGACACTTTTGGAAGTTAAATGGGGAAAAGATTGTAAAGTAAATGTTTTTGGTGATGGGCTTCCAACCGCATCGCCCAACAATCACTTAAAATTCCAAAACTTTTAGCCGCCTCTTACAAACACCCACGGGTAGAAATGGGGTAGTGCTATTCTAAGTCGACACAATAAAGCAACTAGCGCAATTAAGCAGTTTTAGACCACGTAAAATATATATCAAATTGATCTATTAGCTGTTTAATGGACAAATAATTGTTTAATAATACTTACAATCTAAATTGACCATTATGAGCGTAACGAACCGAAACAATACGCTCAGGTAAGCTCTTGTTAAACTCAAATAACTATATTGTAATATGTTTAATTCAACAGTACTTACGTAAAAAGTTTTCAGTTTTTTACGTTAATAGTTTTTTACGTTAAATATATTTTATGATATAGACATGTTGAATAAATGGCTTCTTTGGTTTTACGTTCTATGCGTCGCCGATCTTATGAATGGTGATAACCTAGGAGAGTTCTCTGCTGATAGATTTGTAAGTACTTATATATAATATAGTTTAAGCACCCAAGGTGTTTAAAGTCTGTATTTCAAAAAACAATGTTTATAGTGTACAATAGAACTATATGGTAGGTGGTTAAAATGATAGATTTTGTTCATACAAAATTAGGATTGCAGGAGGAAATTTAAAAAAATGGTGATTCATCTACCTTCCGTTTAAATAAACCCAGTCATTTAAAAGCTCTAAAAGCATCACATACATAATACTCACGGCTGTAAATCCCGAGAAGGGGTAGACAAAGATAAGGAATTAGAAAGTCCACAGCCACTTTTGGAAAGTTGAGTGGGGTAAAGATGGTAAAATAAAGGTTATTGTTGATAGGTCTCCAACCGCATCGCCCAAAAATCTCTTAAAAGCCCCAATACCGTTAGTCGCATCTTACGTACACCCACCGGAAGAAATGGGGAAGTGCTATTCTAAGCCGACAGTACACAGCATAAAAGCAACCCATTTATATTTTAAAAAGTTATAGAAACATATTCCTATTTAAAATGCCAGGCGTCCTCTAGTTGTTGAAATGCAAAATTTTTGTTATTTATGTAATTGTTGCAGGGCCCAGCCAGACTTCACGTGTCAAAAGTAATTCAATGCAGGGGACCTAAAAGTAAAAACTGCAGTGACATAACAATTCAATACGAAGATGAATACTCAACTATTTCATTTATCTACAATGTCACTAAAAAAACTAAAGTAGATAAAGTGAGTCAATTATTGATACATAATATATACATTATACATATGTAACATAACATAACATAACATAAACGTTCACGCCGAATATCCCCGAAGGGGTTGGCAGAGGTACTAATACTTCTGAACATCACGTGACTTTGTCACCTGGTGTTCAGAGTACCCACGTTTTGCATGGACAGTGTACTCACGTGATAGGGGGCAGGCCTATCGCCGTTTTGTACGAATACACTGTCACATGACTAAGTACAACTCAGCCATGTGGGTTTCCACACGATGTTTTCCCTCACCGTTAACAACCATGATAAATTAACCACACATATGTCTTTAGAAAAGACAAATTGGTGTAGGCCCGACCCAGGATTTGAACACTAGTCGTTTGCACGATAACCGAGTGTTCTACCCACTGGGCTATCACGGTTGCTATAAATATGTGTATAGTAATATTTTAATATGTATGTAGTTTATGTTTTGATGATAGGTATATGTTTTAATATGAACCGACATTATTTTTATTGTTTTATTACATTCTACCGTTTCTTATTCTTCATATGCATCTGATGTTACCCTATAATGGTGCTAGCTGAAAATCTGTACTGTGAGTCGAAAGCTCACAGAAAATGCTGAGACAGTACCAATTCGCTGTTGCAGTGGCGCTGAAGTACCTACTGATATTTTGTAATTCTAAACTGTTGCGTTATAGCGTTGTACCTGTGTTTATGTATTTTTTTTTGTTTTTTTTTGTGAGGTATTTATTGTTTTTGTGAAATACAGTATAACCCGTTTAATACGATCACGCTTAATACGATTTCTCGGATAATACGCCGTTTTACGCCAGTCCCTACAAATTGAGACATACTTCATACATTTCTTATCGCTTAATACAATTCGTCATCCCGTTTACTTCCCGTACTGTAGACGGCCAGCCGAGAGGTTCGGGCCGACAAAAATTACATCGATGCGTTGAACTTGACGACCTTTTTTCAGTCATTCTATAATTTATCGTAAAACACTATATTTATGCAACTGTTTTGCGTTAATTTCCAGTTTAAGCAGTTAGCAACACAAACCCGTATCACGCGTAAGCTCTGATTGTTAATAGTACATCATTTGTGAATGTAATCTATTGTTGTGTGTATTGATAAAGACAAACGTTTTGTCAAACGCCCAGGCATTATCAGCTGTTAATGATTTAAGACGCAATGTTGTTTCTTTGGATGAAAGTGAAGACGCACTGCAAAAGTTGAATTATTTAGAAAATCTTTTAATTGCTGATGCATCAAAATATTCGTGTCATACCAAAATTAGTGATAATTTTAAATATTGTAATAAATGTACATAAATTCAAATAGTAATAGGAATAAAATACATAATATGTAGTTTTTGGTAAGAAATCGTCTTAAGCGGGTTATACTGTAATTGTTTTTATTATGCCTACAATGGCGAACAAGCGTCTTTTCTTTCTTTCTAAATTAACTGAACAATCTTTTGGTTTTCAGTGTCTGATTCCTTGTGTCACTTACAAATTAATCTATACTTATAATAAATCTGTAGAGAGGTCAATTCTGTACATGGAATATATTTTCAAAATAACTATCAGGGGGTGATTAGGGATCGATACTGATGCCAAAAATGCAATCAGCAAAATTTTTGTCTGTCTGTCTGTCTGTCTGTCTGTCTGTCTGTCTGTCTGTCTGTCTGTCGGTTTGTATGTTCCTTATGGAAACAAAAACTACTCGACGGATTTTAACAAAACTTGGCACAATTATTCTTCATACTCCTGGGCAGGTTTTTGTTTACTTTCCAGCAGAATAGTAAAGGGGAATTTTGGGAAATTTTGGGAAAACGGGAGGAGTTACTCCATTTTTTAAGCTTCCGTCGCGTGTGCAGCCTTAATGGTCAAAGTTACATAGAAATCACGTATGACGGAAATATTCTACATTAAATTATCTTAAAAAATATTCCGCAACAGTATATGTCTATCTTTTATGGTTGACTCACAACAACACGTGTAACTCCTGATAGCTTAGCAGTTCGGCGCATTCTGATTATATTTGTTTTCTCTTTACGTTTATAATGCTCTCAATCACCCTTATTTAAAAAGTTAACATTATTACCTATTCAATAAAAAAAGAATCATAGAAATCGGTATAGAAACACCAAAATTAATAGTCCCAACATAATAGTCGCACGCGATCAAAACCAAATCCTTAGTAATTTACATATTACGTACTAGATGGCGCCAGTAGTTGCATCAACTAAAACCTAAAAATTTGCTTAATTTCGGAGATATTGATCTGAACCGATCATAAAAGCGCTTTCAAAATCACAAAGTAACACTATATTCAGACATGAGTGCTGTAAGTTGTAATAAAGGCGCTAATTTCATAACGCTTGAGCAGTGATTGAAGAAACCTCCAATATTTTTAAAACTACGCTACCCGTGCGAAGCGGGGCCGATCCACTAGTTATAAATATTTTTGTTGCAGCTGAAAATATCGACTTGGCTAAATAAAAATAATACTTTTGGACCTCCAGATTATAATAAGCTTTTAGATGGTCCCTGCAATCATTTTATAATGGGGCCTGTTTTAAAAATTGGCTTTAGATTAAAACCGAATTCTAAAGATTGCAGGGTTGAAAAGGTAAATAGTGCGAGCAATCTTGAATGCTAAATATTATGTCGATTAAAAGAAATAACATACATACATACATACATATACTCACGGCTATAAATCCCAAGAAAGGGGTAGCCAGAGCTAAGGAATTAGAAATTCCTCAGCCACTTTTGGAAGGTGCGTGGGGAATAGATGGTGATATAAAGGTTCTTGGTGATGGGTCTCCAACCACATCGCCCAAAAATCCCTTAAAAGCCCCAATACCGCTAGTCGCCTTTTACGTACACCCACCGGAAGAAATGGGGTAGTGCTATTCTAAGCCGACACTACACAGCATTAAAAACTTCTAAAATAAAAATTATATTGTAGCTCAGCAGGAATCCTAGCACGAGCGCTATTTTATAGTCACGATATCGGTTAGAATGAGATGACACTATATGATGCTAAGTAAGTGCGAAAGAGAGGGCTGTTTTATACTACGCGATATCAAGTTAAAAGGTCGCTTGTACTAGCCATGCAGAACAAACACAACAGATGAAGATATAATTTTCATTTCAATAGTTTTACGCCTTTTTCTCAAATCGTGATAGTTGGCTATATAAAAAAACGTTACATAGTAACGTTATATAACTAAAAATATCAATGCTATTTAGAAAATCGTGTCACTATAAATAATGTGGATACAATAAGAGCTATATTTATTAAATTTACCTTTAAATTATATTATATTCAGTTCTTAATTTTTATTCAAAACCCTCATAGCACGTGATAAACCAACAAAAGTGTGTTTAAAGTAAAGGTGAGATGATAACCGTAGTGCAATTATACACAGCGCCTTTTTTATAATAAAAAAAATATTGAATGTCTGCGGGTTATACTAACTACTAACTAACACATATATACACTCACGGCCATGAATCCCAAGAAGGGGCAGCCAGAGCTTTAGAGCTAGAGACTCTTTAGCCACATTTGGAAGTTGATAGGGGATAAGATGGAAGACATAAAGTATCGTTGGGGATGGATCTCCAACTGCATTGCTCAAAAAACCACTTAAAATAGCCCTATACCCTTAGTCGCCAGTTACGACAACCGTGGGTAGACTGCTGTAGTGACGTTCTAAGCCGGCACTACACAGCACTATCTCAATATTACAATCACATCCATTCAATCAAAGTGACGGTAGCAACATTATGATGACTAATAAGGAGATCCGCAAAGATTTCCACAACGAGGGGTTTTGCGCTGCTCTCATCTATCGGCTTCCCGGGACTTTTTGGACTATCATGCAAGGAAGGGGCTACACTCGACCGCCGCTCTAGAACTGTTAGATGTCTGCTTAGCAATGTGCTCTGTTCTTTGCCACTGAGTTTCGCATTTTTTGGGCAATTTCTTTGCTGTGTATTTTCAGTGTCGGCTTAGAATAGCACTCCCCATTTCTTCCTGAGGGTGATCGTAAGAGGTGACTAAAGGGTATCGGGGTTTTTTGAGTGATTTTTAAGGCGATTTATTTATTTTACAATCTTTTCCTTACTTACCTTCCAAAAGTGGCTGAAGATGTTTCTAGTTCTAAAGATCTGGCTACCCCATTTAGGGATTTATAGCCGTCAGTATATGTATGTATGTTGTTCGGGAGATTGGGTAAGTGTGATCAAACAGGCAGGCCTCCGTAGTATGACGAATAAAAGCGCATGTATGAGAAGATTGATGGATGTAAACGAAGCTAAAGAGATTTGTCAGGATCGTACCAAGTGGCGATCGATAGTCTCTGCCTACCCCAATGGGAACTAATGGCATGAATATAATGTATGTATGTATTTAATCTCAAATATATTCTAACTGTATTTTCACTTATTTCAGGGCTCGTATACTCTAAAAGTGAGCACAAAGAAAATGTTTGAAGAATATTTCGGGAAGAAATTCTTCTATGGTTCTTATAAGTGTCGAGCTTCTCTGTTTAACAAAGATTGCAATATGGCGTGCGTTTACCTTGAGTTTGTTTTGGATAAACTGGAGCCGTAATATTATGGAAACTTGCAAACGGTTTCTGCATATTTTTTTTTAAAAGCGGCAATAGAAAATAATGTATTTTGTATGGCAGTGGAAGCCCTCCTTAAATATTAATTAAATGTTTATTTACAAATATTTATATTTCCAAATAATGTTAAGTATTTATGGAATATTTCTAGTGCCTATCTTTATCTCCTCTTATCATTACCGCTACCAACATCTATTAACAATCTAAACATAGCCAAAAAACACTTTTTGTATTGTTCTAAATTTAATATTTGTTCCAAAAGCGGCAGCAGAAATTCATAATCTGTAGGAAATTTCAAGTCTCGAAGTATCACGAGATTGATTCTGGTGTAGACGTACGGACAGAGAAAGGTGTTTTAGTAAAATCAATTAATTTTACCTTTATAAGGCAGAGGGCATATAGCGACCACCTTAACTTATACCTTGCTTCCAATAGAAGTGAAATTCAATGAATTTTTGATCATACCTTGCTTCCAATAGAAGTGAAATTCAATGAATTTTTGATCATACCTTGCCTTATAAAGAGTTAAATTATATGCAATCGTAATCTCTATACAGTTTGTGAACTAAATGTAAACAAATGAGGCAGAGATAGTTTTCCTTCGCAAATTTTCAAATTAATGATTTCTACTTTAAATTTCTAAAATTTCTAATTGCTAATAATAAATAGTATCGTAAATAAAAAACAATCACATTTTAAATTAAATTATATTTCTGGATAAATCGATTACAATACAATAATAAAATAGTACTTAATATTTACATATTTACAATTGGTTTATTTTTTCGTCATTAGATAAAGTTGATGATAAATTTTACGTTGAATAAAAAAAATATCATTAATAATAAATCGCTCAGAAATAATATTCATAAAAAGCTCTAGAAAATACTGCCATTTCCACAGTGATTTTATGTAGTACACATTTTTCAATATTTTCCACCGAGTATTCAATACGTTCTACAAGGCAGATTTCACCCATATTTGTCTCATGTTAACTATTTTACTTCGAAGTATTATAATGGTCTGACAGTTCTGCGCTTCAATGTTTTATATTCACATTAGACAAGCATTAAAAACCTATCCCCTTTTCTTCCAGTGGGTGTAAGTAAGTGGCGACTCACAATTTTGGGGCTTTATAAGGGATTTTTGAGCGATGCGGTTGGAGACCCATCACCAACAACTTTTATTCTACCATCTTTTCCCCACGCAACTTCCAAAAGTTGCTGAGGAATTTCTAATTCGTTAGCTCTTGCTACCCCTTCTAGGGATTTATAGTTGTGAGTATGTGTATATGTGTATGTATGAAAAACCTATCCTCTTTCAAACATATTACTTTAACCGTCAAAAGAGCACGGAATACAATTATGTCATTAGTCACGAATATGGCAGAATATCCTGACAAATCGCTGATAAATCTATCCCATAAGTAGGTCAACTATTTTACGTGCTCTAGATAACATGAAAAGTCTCAGTTTTTGTAAAGTCAAACAACATATTCGAACGAAACATCAACAACGATAAAGAAAACTAAGATTGATTGTTTCAAGCAGCTTTCTGCAACACAAAATAGTAAGGTCCCTGTACTTTGTTAACACCGACAGTCCACACAGTCGCAGGCGGCCCGTGCCACTCCAACCTGTATTTCTCCAAGATTCTCATGGCCAGGGTCTCCAGCATTTTGGTGATGATTTTCTCAGCTGGGCACACTTGCCCAAACGGTAAAGAGGCCAAAGGATGTGCTCGCGATGCTCGAAGAGGTTGCCAGCCTTCTGGACACCATCTCTCTGGTATAAACGCTTGAGGTCTTCCCCATTCTTTAGACTTGCTGCTGACTCCATGGGCTAATACTATGTCGACCTAAAACAAATAAATGTTATGTTAATCTTCCATTACCTTTATTTTATTAAATTATATATTTGTGCTGTGTAGTGTCGGCTTAGAATAGCACTTCCCCATTTCTTCCAGAGGGGGAACGTAAGAGGCAACTAACGGTATTGGGGCTTTTAAGGAATATTTGGGCGATGCTGTTGGACACCCATCACAAACAACCTTTAATTCAACATCTTTTTCCCACGCAACTTCAAAAGTGGCTGATAAAATTCTAACTCCCTAGCTCTGGCTACCCCTTCAAGGTATTTATAGCCATGAGTATATGTATGTATGTATAAGTTTGTAACAACCTTGAAAGATTGGTTAGAGCCATAACCTTTGCTATGTTTTTATGTTAAGTATTTTATGTGTTTTTCCGTACAGCATTATAAGCAAGATTCTGAATTGAGAATTCTCTGTAAGCTGAGGAACAAAGTTACTATTGTAGATAACTCCCTGAAACGTAAAATTTGTAGCAAACTCCGAAATGGTTGCTCTTTGATATGAAGGTCGGCATTGGGTGCCTTTTATTCGCATAACCTTTCATATTCAATCAATCTTTCTTTTTCAACTCGTTACTTTCATCCACTCACAGCCTATTATGCCCATTTTTTAACTTTTTTCTAGCTTTACACGTAGATAAAGAATAAACAAAGGAAAGAAAAATTTCGACACCGGCGGGAATCGAACCCGCGACCTCGGGTATACGCCCCCGTCGCTCTGCCAATTGAGCTACCGTGTCAATGGCTGCCAGCGCGAAATTCTTCTATCCTTTATTTCTTTTACACGTTTAAGTAGTGTTTGCGTTTCCTACCTCATGAGGTTTTCATGAACAAAAATATTTAAATTAGTTTTACACGTGTCGTCATCAATCAATAATGATAAACTACACTGTTAAATCTCTTCTAAAACTTCCTTGTAAAACTCCAAAATATATAAAACCATATAAGAACTAAAACCATAAAGAGTAGGGCCCGTCTCTTATTTGGTTACTTGTTTACTGTGACACTTTTCACAGTTGAGTGTGGTAAATATTGTAAAATAAAGGACTGGTGGTGACGGATTTTCAAACAATCACTTGAAATCGCCTCAAAACGCGAAGTCGCCTCTTATGTACGCAATTACCACGTCCGTGGCGGAGTAGATAGGTGACTAGCTTTGAGAGGTCCGGAGGTTGCGGGTTCGATCCCCGCTGAGAGCAACATTTATGTTACGTTGAGGCTTTACGGTCCTCTCTGCAGGTCGTTATTATTCCATACGATCTCCCGATCAAATGTGCTCAGTGCCTCTGGGTTTTACCGATCATTATTATTATAATTGCCATTAGTGCTTTTCTAAGCCATGTGATATATAAATCTAGAGATTTCTCCATTCCAAATCCCTGACCTCCATCTTGACATAACCATATTAACACAAACAGCTATACAGATCTTATTACAAAACCACACTAACCCCAACAGGAACCTCATATCCCCCGACAACCAACTCTTCCTTGCTCCTCCGAACCACTCCTCCCGTGGCCGGGTGCAACCGCATAGTTTCTCGAACGCTGGCTCCGATGTAAGGCAAGTCTGGACGACCAGCGCCCGCGAGCTCCGATTCCTTCGCCCAGCATACCTCGTCGTGGGCCCTCTGCTGCTGGGCGGCGTGGAGGGAAAGCTGGTAGAGCATTGCTAGGGCTGTTTGAGCTAGCTGAAAAAATAACGGTTTATTTTAATTTAGTTTGGTGAATGAGGGAAAATTGTATGAATTGTGAATGTGGAATTGTGATTGAAAGTCAGTGTGAGACTAGTTAATGTGGAGATATTAAGTAAGAAAAGTGAAATGAATAGTTTAATGACTAGTCAATCGTTGTCTGAAAAGGCCCAAATGGTTGTAAATGATGCAGTTCTTGTTCCTACGCTTAATTATGGCAGCGAATGTTGGGTATGGCAGAAGAAACAAGAGAGCAGTCAATGTTATGTGATCGAGTGAGAAATATTGTGATTCGTGAAAGGTGCTGTGTGAAAGATGATAGATATGAATGATGATTTTATGTTTGTAGTAAAAAAGATAGAAAAAGAAATGTTAATATGGTTTGGGCACATAGCGAGGTTGGATGGTAGTAAATTGGTAAAAGAGATATAGCCAATAGGTAGAGGTTTATAGAGCCAATGTAGAAGGTAGTGTTAGAAGAGTACGACTATAGAGGACTTAACCAATTAATACTTACAGGATCTACTCCGGATAACATGATATCTGCCGACGCAGGGAGAAGGTTTTCCTTCAAAACTGGTCTCAAATGTTCTATGAGAGTCCTTTCCGGACCACTATTTGATTCCGATTGCGATTTTTTCAGGAAATGTTCGATAAGACTGTAAACAACATACCGACGTATTAACTGCTTTGTTAGGCAATTTGTGAAATCAATTTCTAATTCAAAACAGACTCTTTTGAGTCGACAATGATCGTATGTTTGCAAATGGGTTTGCACCAGTAACCGCTAGATCACGTAAATTACAATTAAGGAGTAATATCCTCAGTACTTTATTCTAGTTTTACTTAGCTTACTAAGCCTTTGTGTTTTTTTTAAAGAACACAAAGGCTTAGTAAGGAACGTGAGTTCAGGCCTACACCAATTTGTCCTTTCCTAAGTCATAAGTTGGTTTAATTTATAAAGATTGTAAAAAATATAACTAGATGTTACACATCACATGTCTGACGTTGAATTTGAGTTTAAGGGTATATTAAAAACTAGTTTTACTCGTTACCTAAAATGGCTATCTAAGGTCTCCAAAGCTTCAGCAAAAATATCCGAGTCAGGTCTCAGCGTGTGTTCACTCCTGATGAGGAACTCCCGATTACCGATGTCTTTGGAGCATCGGACCAGCTGTTCAGCTGGGGTTAGGTTCTCCAGGTGTTTCTGTGATAATGAGCAGCGGTCGGGAATGTCATCGTCTAGGGAGGTCTTTTCAGGTTTCCTGAAAGAAATAGAAAATATGGGATGACGTGACGACAGAATCATCATAGGTCAGTAAAGGGGTCACCCTGTCAATATCTTTGATTAGTGATCCTGAGCGTGAAGGCGCATTCTGCTAATATTGTTTTACTTGAGTTAACTTATTACCTTTTCATGTCAATTTGATTAAAAAAGAACTCACTAGAGAAATTTGTTCCATTTTCTTCATTTATTTATTTATTTTCTTTTATTATCTTTGGGGGGCTTACAGCTAAATTTACAATATAAAATAATAACATAAGCAGAAATAGGCCAATAACAAGCTCCCACTATTGAAATACATAATTGAAACTTTTCTAATGGGAAATATAAAAAGGCCGTAAAATGATTAGTAGGTAGAGCCTACGTATTTTTCTAATTCTAAAGCGTTGACTACTCTTTTTAGGGATTTACAGCCGCGAATAATGTGTATGTGTGCCCCATAGTTTGTACTAAAACTGCATTATAAAGAAGTAACTGTTCAATTGCTGTTCAATAGGGATATTAACAAATACTAACCGCAGTATTGTGATAAAGAAGAAATAAAAACATTTACTCATTGCTATGCAAACAATACATGAAACATAAAACATAACAGCAAAAAAACACAAAAATAACATAAATCCATAGCTATTTACCCACCTATTATCATCCGTGGGCACATGTATGTCTCCGTCCAGGCACCCCAGTCTGCCGCCGAACACCACAGCGCCGAGACACTCCACTGCCCAGCGGTATACCTCTGTTTCTAGTTCATCGTTCAACGCGTTTTCGGCAAACCGGAGACCTTCTAGTCTGCAAAAATAGATGGCTTTTATGCTTACTTATTTCATTATGGATGCATATCTGAATTGCTTTTGTTTCGTTCTTTAACGTAGCTAGGCTTTAGGTTTTTACTACACTTCACTTCATCAGCCGTGTAGTGCCGGCTTAGAATGTCACTACCCCTTTCTACCCATGGGTGTCGGAAGAGGCGACTAAGGCTTGCTTTTTAAGTGTTTTTTTGGGCGATGCGGTGCGAGACCCATCACCAACAATACTTTATTTCTACCATCTATTCCCCTATCAACTTCCAAATGTGGCTGAGATGTTTCTGGCTTCTTGGGATTTATGACCGTATATGTATGTATGTCACTTTATGAATGAATACTAAAACTTCTAACTGATAGCAAAATTTGAACCATCGTAAAGTCTAAAGCTACTTAAACTATACATATACTCACTATACATACCTACATATACTCACGGCTATAAATCCCTTGAAGGGGTAGCCAGAGCTAGGGAAGAGACATTCCTCAGCCACCTTTGGAAGTTGCGTGGGGAAAAGATGGTGAAATAAAGGTTGTTGGTGATGGGTCTCCAACCGCATCGCCCAAAAATCCCTTAAAAGCCCCAATACCGTTAGTCGCCTCTTACGTACACCCACCAGAAGAAATGGGGTAGTGCTATTCTAAGCCGACACTACACAGCAAATTTGTAATGTATCAGGTTGTTTGAAATCCTTATTAATACTTGTTGAGCTACCAAGGTTGGTTGGTTTTATATCAACTTGTACTTGAAACTGTAACTGTTTGTGAGATCCTCAATTGTTTGAGTTTGTTCAAGTGTTGGCTATAATAGGCTTGTTAATAATATGCCCCAGTTGAATTCACATTGAACATTTGCCAAAGGTAAAGTAATTGGTCTGGTTTTTAGTTAATAGTAGAGCTATAAGTATTATACCCCGGAAAACGGGTCTAATGGATCGGTTTTATAATGAATAAAAATGTTTTTCATAATGATAATAGGAAGGTTCAAAAGGAGATGAAGGGATGACCTGAACAAGTTTGAACAAGAATGGTTCTGTACAGATTCGGACAGGGATGTGTAGGCTCAAAATTGTGAGGCTTTTGCCCAGCAGTGGGACACAAATATAGGCTATGTTTTTTTTTCTTTTTGTAAATCACCCCCCTAAATAAGTAAATCGGGTTTGATAACTCACATGAGCTTTAAACAAATAGAGAACGAACAATCGTGTTTTATCCGCACCGATCGGTTTCTCACGAACTTTCACGAAGTCGTCGGCCTACATGATTGGAGGCCGAAATAACATTATCCATACTAGGCCACCACAGCGATTAAAATTTAATTAGATTGTAGTCCAGATTAGTATGATACAGATATAATATAATTTACCTACAAATCATGTGTTTTTAAGTTGTGCAGTGTTGGCTTAGAATAGCACTACCACATTTGTCCCATGGCTGGTTTGTGAGGGCCGACCATAACGACGACGGAGGCCTTTTTAAGGAGTTTGGGCGATGCGGTTGCAGACCCATCAACTAAACCTTTATTTGATGGGGGATGAGAAATTTCTAATTAAAAAGCTTTAGCTACCTCTTTTCGGGATTTATTTCCTTTTCTTACCTCTTGATACTATCAGCTGAGATCTCATCAATTATTTTTGTGTACTTCGAAGCCAGATTGTCATCTTTTAAAGCATTTTGTAAAGCTGTTAGTGTCGCTTTCGTCTCAAGATCACCAGAGCCACTGAAAGATAAACAGGTCAATGTTAAATTATCAAGACTTTCAAACACGGGACACTGTTATTATGTCAAATATTACATACATACATATACTCACAGCTAAATCCCATGAAGGGGTAGCCAGAGCTAGGGAATTAGAAATTCCTCAGCCACTTTTGGAAGTTGTGTGGGGAAAAGATGGTGAAATAAAGGTTTTTGGTGATAGGTCTCCAACCGCATCGCCCAAAAATCCCTTAAAAGTCCTAATACCGTTAGTCGCCTCTTACGTACACCCACCGGAAGAAATGGGGTAGTGCTATTCTAAGCCGGCATATGGATATATTGAAATGCTTGCTACATGGTTCATGGTACAAAGAGTACGGTAGTAAGTTAACGTGAGGTGTGTTAAGGTAACTTAAACTTGCTTGGTTTTTCACACTTCACTTTTACTGGTTTCCATTCTTTTTGTACCATGTTGTGTTATAGACGTTTAAGTCCCATATACTATTAGAATGAAGCCTGTACCTGTGCAGTGGACATTTGCTTTTTATATTTTTCCGATGTTGTACCAGTGGTGATCGATCAAAGTATGGCGACACAGTTGCTTCACTTTTATAAACCTGAAAACAAAAAAGATGATGAAAATATTAATTAAGATTTATTACAATTTTTTACGATAGTTTACATAGGACACTACACAATAAGTTTCCATTATTTATTCCAATATGAGCCATGTAGTGTCGGCTCAGAATAGCACTACCCCATTTCTATGTAAACAAATAAATTAATTTATTTTGTGGTTATTTGCTGTGTAGTGTCGGCTTAGAATAGCACTACCCCATTTCTTCCGGTGGGTGTACGTAAGAGGCGACTAACGGTATTGGGGCTTTTAAGGGATTTTTGGGCGATGCGGTTGGAGACCCATCACCAACAACCTTTACTTTTACCATCTTTTCCCCACTCAATTCTCCAAAAGTGGCTGAGGAATTTCTAATTCCTTAGCTCTGGCTACCCCTTCTAGGGATTTACAGCCGTGAGTATATGTGTGTATGTATGTATGTTATTTGTAAGAGGCGGCTAAGGGCATTGGGGCTTCTTGGGTGATTTTTGGGCGATTCGGTTGGAGACCTATCACCAAAACCTTTGTTTTACAATCTAATCCCCACACAACTTTCAAAAATGGCTACCCCTTCTAGGGATTTAGCCGTGAGTATATGTATGTATATGTACATAATGGACTACAATTTGAGTATTGTAATAATGTAAATTGTTTACGAAGGCAATATTTTTAAATGTATTTAGCACGAAATTAATGAATGGTTGGCTAGAGTTTCGTTGAGGTTCGAATTTTAAACAAGACAAGAGGTTTTTACTTGAAAACGGGGCCTATTACTCAGGCTTTCCTGTCTGTCTGTCTGTCCGTCTTTCCACGGGTTGTATGGATAGTTAGCTAGTTTATTTAACGGTGCATACCTTTTATTCTCCCATTTTTGCACGATATTTATAACGACAACAGATATTTGTATTTGAAATCTCTGTACAATACGAATGTGTAATAAATATAATAACTAGCTGACCCGGCAAACGTTGTTTTGCCATATAAATTATTTCTAAGAAATTCATACATACATATACTCACGGCTATAAATCCCTAAAAGGGGTAGCCAGAGCTAAGGAATTAGAAATTCCCCAGCCACTTTTGGAAAGTTGTGTGGGGTAATGATGGTGAAATAAAGGTTGTTGGTGATGGGTCTCCAACCGCATCGCCCAAAAATCCCTTAATAGCCCCAATATCGTTAGTCGCCTCTTACGTTCACCCACAGGAAGAAATGGGGTAGTGCTATTCTAAGCCGACACTACGCAGCAAATTCCTAAAAAACAAATTCCTAGTTAATAAATAAAAATGTTTGGACAACTCTTACCACTTAGAAGTATAAAAATTTGTTATAAATCTATTCTCAGGCCTACCTAATGTGTATGTTTTGCATGTATTTCATTTAAATTGGTTTAGCCGTTTCTGAGGAGTTGGGTGACAAACACTTTGATACGTGTATTTTATATATTATATAATTTATATTATGCGCATGAAAATAAATAAAAAAATGAAACGAAAAGATATATTTAAGGGGACTACGATACAGCAGACTCGTGGTTTATTTTGTTATTTTCATTGGCCCGTATTTTATCGAGGTTCCTCTGATACGGTTTCTATTATGCCAATAACTAGAGGCCAAAACTTCTGTATTGTATCTTATTTAATATATTTTAAATATTTAACTAAGTCTGGAGAACTGCAATTTCCGCTCTAATTTAATTCGTCATCATTTTATTTTAAACCAATATTTAAACTGCCAACGTTGTGAAATAACTTTTTTCTATAGTACTTCAAGTTTTTATTTATTTGCATTTATTCCTTAGAATGAACAAATCATGTTATAGTAAGAACTAATAAATCACATAGGCATAAGGGCATAATATTACGATTAGATTTACAATCCACACACAGATAACCTTCTTATCGCAACCTCTTTACGCTCGCATAAGATTAATGCACATTTGCAAGAACTATTTCCTAAAATATGTGTCTGTATACAAACAGTCTTAGCCTCTGACCTCGTGGGGAGCGCGTGACCTCTTATCAAACAACGCAAACATTTAATTATGACATCAAACGAGTTCTTAATATACTTGTACGATATCATGGACACATATACACACAAAAATACGTATATTGCATATTTAATTAGATTTGCTTTGGGTAAAGGTGTGATTTGATTGAAACCAATAGTATTGGGTTAATGCACTCACATCTTAAATTTAAAAAGTGGCTAATGAGCCGTTAATTCTAAACTTTTGATTATCTCTTGGTAGCTGAATGACAAAAAAACTAAAACCTCATAGTTTCATTATGTCCATTGTATGTATGTCACAGCCACTTATTTCTTAAATTATTCGGGCTATGTAGTACCTACTTAATTTATAGGTATATGTAAATTGCCAACCACTACAGTTTTAAATAAAAAATGGACTTTGACTTTTTTTTTCATACATATATTTCAATAGATGTTTATGTGATGTACATTAAAATGACAAAGAAACTGCTTATAAATTCGTCTGAAAAATATTATTTTTTTCAAGTTTCCACTATGCAGTGAGAGCGGCGCCTAACAAATCTAATAAAGCTAGGCTCGCGTTATCAGTTCATTGCGTCGAGCACGAGTTCAACTGATGTTTGTATACAAGTTTGCAATCTCCGTGTTATTGTATCCATTTATATATCAATACTACCTCAACATTCGGTATATGTAGATTATGTAAATTAGTCCATAGATTGGTCCATGGGAATTCGTTCAGATTCACAAGTGGTTATTTAACAATTGTAAATTTTTTCACCATCTTTTTCTGATCCTACTATCAAACCACAAATAATGTTTGGTTCTAAGGCTCTGAATAACGTCCTTTTAATATAACAATGCGGGTTTAATATTATTATATTTATTGAAAAATTTGAGCCAATAATACTACCAACCTCTTCCATCATGTGAGGATCGAAAACGTACAAGACCGGTCTGGTTCTGGATCCCTTAGCTAGTCGAACCAGGTCTCCATATCGACTGCACAGACCTTCCAGTAGACCGAGACCGACCGCATGATGAAAGCTTCCTGAAATAAACGAGATCAATGATAGACGAAGTCTTATTGCAAGTGCAAAAATATTTCATAAATGTTACCAGTGTATCCTATGATATCCGTATGTAGATGAAAAAAAAATTGTTATTGTCTCACCAGAATATATTACCGTATTATTATGAACCTGTCTCTCAAAAGGGTTGCCCGTAGTGTGAGAGCCAGTATGAGGCTCGAGAGGTCCGTCAGGATCCCAAAAAGTGGCGATCGATAGTCGCTGCTCACCCCAATGGGAACTAATGGTGTGAGTTATATCACAAACATCTATGTTCCTTATATAAAAGATGGTTGGGTTGTGTTCAGTGCCGGTTTTAGTACTACTAGCACCATTGGGCGAGATTTCTTCGGCGCCCCCTAACTGCAATTCGGTATGCAAAGTTTTACAAAAGTGATGCTGATTACAAAACCATTTCGAGATATTATGTTTTTAAAACATATATTCTTGAAATTAAATCAAACAAAGCTAAGATGACCGTTATTTTAACAAAATACTGTAACAGTATTTGACCTTCAGCGTTGTTTCAAAGACAATCGTTTTTGCAGTTTATTAATAAAATATCGAAAATCATAGGTTTGTTTAGTATAATATCCTAATAATTTCATTTGAGATCACAAATTCGTGAAATGTTTTGCAATCAGCAACATTTTTATTAAACATTTCGCTTTATTTGCATGTCGCTACGTGATATTTTCGATCGATGACGTCATTAAGTACAAAAGTTAAACAATCTTTAAAAAATCATAACTTTGCAATTACTCATTTTAAATGAAAAATATTCAAATTAGTCTTTTATTTTCGTGTTTGCTATCGAATAAAAATATTTAATAAATACCAAAAAAAAACTTTGCATACCGAATTCAATCACATACGAAAAAAGACAATAGGTACAATAAAATAACCATCTATTATAATCGTTTATATTCGTAAATCGTTTTATTAATCTATACATATAATAAATCTGTAGAAAAGTAATTTTTGTACATTGAAGAAATTGAAAAAAAAATAGCCAGCGTGTGAACAGATAAGTAACAGAACCCATTTCCATCATTTTTAAATTTTTTGTCTGTTTGTCTGTTTGTCTGTTTATATGTTTGTTTGTGCGCGCAAAACGTAAAATCTACGAATTTAATGCTGAAAATGTTTATATACGAAAATTAAACGTAACTTGAGGTATAACTTAGTTTTTGTTTCATCGAAATCGGTTCACTCTATCAAAAGATATGATTAATTTTGTGAGTTCAAGAAGAAAAATATTACGTTACGCAATTCAGTATAGTACTTGCAACGACATCTTAAGTCTAAATATAGAACTAATGTTGATAGTTGGAATCCAAAGTCCGATAGATGGCGTTGTGCAAAAATAAAATAAAGAACCAAAATAAAATAAAGCAAAAATAAAATTTGCATTTTTTTAGCCCCTTTAACCCCTTATTTTAAAGTCGGTTAAAGTAATAGAAGCTACAGGAAACAAGCTAGGCGAAATTAATACAAGCTGCCAATATCAAGTGAATTCGCCGACTATGAAAATAACTGAAATGCTTTTAAATATTATCTTTACTTAGTTTCTTAAATTAGGCTTATTAATATTAATATATTATGTAAATAGTCTGCCTATTAATAAATCCAATTTGGTGAGCATAATTTTGAAATTCTTAGCCATTCTTCAAATGCACGTCACTTCACAACCAGTTTTCGTGAACGTTTATAATAAAAAACTGAATTTTGGTCTACATTAAACACCAAACCTCTCTGGCTTCGTTTACATCCATCAATCTTTTCATACATGCTCTTTTATTCTTCATACTGCGGACACCTGCCTTTTTGAGCACGTTTTCTATTTGATCCAAATCTGTCCTCCGAGGTCGTCCTCTACTAACATTACCTTCCACATTGGCGATAAAAAAAGTGTCAAGTACAAAGTGGCGATCGATAGTCTCTGCCTACCCCAATGGAAACTAACGGCGTGAGAATATGTATGTATGTATGTATTAAACACCAGAAACATAAGACATCTTTTAAGTTCTACTTTTTTTAACACTAAAATGATGTAGTGACCTTAGTGACTAACCTTAATTTAGTTATATTTGCATATTATACATACATACATATACTCACGACTATAAATCCCTAGAAGGGGTAGCCTGAGCTAAGGAATTAGAAATTCCTCAGCCACTTTTGGAAAATTGAGTGGGGAAAAGATGGTAAAATAAAGGTTGTTGGTAATGGGTCTCCAACCGCATCGCCCAAAAATCCCTTAAAAACCCCCAATACCGTTAGTCGCCTCTTACGTACATCCACCGGAAGAAATGGGGTAGTGCTATTCTAAGCCGACACTACACAGCTACTACAGTGCATATTATGCCACTGATAAATCGATTTAATTCAATGTATTATCATAGTACAACCAACAACCGTAAACCCTAATAATAGTAAAGTACCTTTTTTGAGCGGTTTTATTTAGCTTACCCCGTTTGTTTTATTCTTTCTTGAGTGAAATTTAGTAATTTAGTTTTCACCCCCTTCCTGTCAACCGGTTAATATTTCTTTTCGGAAGGAAAAGACGTGATGAGCTCGAAGCAAAGAGTGATGAGCTCAAGGCCCGACCACCTGCGGCCATCAATAATAACTACCTATATATTGGAGGGGTACTGATTTTTCAACATACGTCATAGAACATTTGTCGGAAAGATTGGCTATGTCAGTCACATGAGAGCACATGAACACACTCTTAATAGCCGGATACCAGAACTTGCTGTGGCCGAAATCGGGCGGGATTGATATATGATCTATGTGCAAAATTCCGAAGTGTTAAAAACAAAAGGGCTTTATAAATATATTGATGCATTATGCAGATCTGCTAGGATCGTACAAGGTAGCGATCCTTAATCTTCGGCTAACCCTGTAACTGTATCTAAATAAACACTAATTCAAATGAGATACACACAGTTACGACCTTTTATTATTTCAACTGGATAATGGCTACTGTAATTAATTAAATATCATTATAAAATACTCAATAGTTCCTTCATCACAATAAGTGTGCGCATTAGATTTCATTGGTTCTTTTTTTTATTTCAAAAAGGTGATATACTCTTAACTAAACGACGTTTTTTTGTTCTCGACAATCACGCGAACGAAGTCGCGGGCACAGCTAGTAAACTAATAAAATTTCACTCTTCTAGCCTTTCTATCAGCAAACTCTTTTATTAGACATTCAAAATCTATGTTTCCTGCAATTTCATTTTCGATTGACAAAGTTGCTAAGTTTGTTAATCTAGATTGAGTTTGTCGATCGCAGATATGTTTTAATCAGCTCATTTAGAAAAACTCCTTACCCCACTGGCAACCGTTGCAGGTATAGTCAGTAATATTCGCAATGCTATCCATACATTTAGATACAATTCCTGTAAGTTGCGATCTTTAATAAAATTTAAAACATAAGCTGGGAAGCCACATTCTGATCAGGCAAAAAACGTTTCAGGCTTATCAGTTCATCACACAACATACATCTATATCTATATCTGAATTAGAATCCACAGTTAATTTCAATTGAAGATCACTACAGAGTTTGAGAATGTCAAGTTTTTCAGGAATCTGTTTTATTTTGTATAAAAAGACCAGCAATCCGAGTTCTTATTTAACAGGTCAAATATGGGGGGAAGTAGCAAGCCTTCACGAAGAACGCAACTTACCCACATGCGCTCGGGCCCCTCCCGTGAGTAACGGCACTAAGAAGCACCAAAGCACGCCGTGAAACCGATTGCTACAAATCGAGAGTGATCAAGTGATCAAATACCAACCATGCCCAAACGGCTCTTATCAGAGCCAACATTGACAACTATCTCGATAAACATCGAGGGCATATCGACAGAAAAAGAAACTCTTTTGGCCGACATGTGCAACGACTACCGATGCGACGTCCTATGTATCCAAGAGACACACAGAGGACCCGACAACGCAAGACCGGCTATTCAGGGTATGCGACTGATTGCAGAGGCACCCCACCGCCAATACGGAAGTGCGGTATTTGCGAGACCTGATCTGGACATACGCACCGTTCACCAGAGCAACATAAATAACATTGAGATCATCACCATCGAAACTCCGAACTGCACAATAACGTCTGTGTACAAACCGCCGGCTGTGCCATTCCAATTTGAGAATCCGAACAACTTCAAGTCCAAAGAGATAAAACTCATACTGGGTGACTTTAACAGCCACAGCGAGACATGGGGCTATAGAGCAGGCGACATAAATGGTGCGCTAGTTGAGGAATGGGCTGACCACAACAACGTCGCGCTAATACACGACCCTAAACTCCCCGCCTCGTTCAACAGCGGTAGATGGAAGAGAGGATACAACCCTGACCTCATGTTTGTAAGTGACCGCATAGCCCAACAATGTAAAAAAGTGATCTGCAAGGCCATACCAAAGACCCAACATAGACCAATAATGTGTCAGGTAACGTCAGCGATAGAACCACGGGTGGTTCCATTTAGAAGACGCTATAACTTCACTAAAGCCAACTGGGAGAGCTTCGCAAGAAATCTCGATGAACTCACCGTAGATCTGTCACCAACGCCCGACAACTACGATGAATTTGTCAAAAGGGTTAAGACTGCATCAAGGCGACATATACCGAGAGGCTGCAGGACCCGGTATATCCCTGGAATGTCTGAAGACCTGAAAACCCACATGGATACCTACCAAACGCTGTACGATGCAGATCCCTTCTCACAGGAAACCATTGATCTGGGCAACGAACTACTACTAGCTATATCTGAAACCAACAGACGAAAGTGGTGCGACATGGTAGAAGCTACGGATATGACGCACAATAGCAAAAAAGCCTGGGCTTTCATCAGAAAGCTTAATAACGACCCCAATACAGTAGACAGGCACACTAACGTCACGCCCAATGAAATTGCAAGCCAGCTGCTAAAGAACGGTCAAGTTACTAAACGAAGCAAACCGGAAAAGCTGACCCGCCACCCACCTGACGAGGAACAGGAGCATCTCAAGAAGCCGTTCACGGAAATCGAGCTTGAACACGCTTTCAAAAAGCTTAAAGATGGTAAAGCATCCGGAATAGATGACCTCAGAGTGGAACAGATAAGAAGATTTGGACCGATGGCAAAAAAGTGGCTACTGGCCCTTTACAACCACTGCATCGAAAATACCAGTGTCCCGAAACTATGGCTCAGGTCCCATGTAGTGGCCCTCCTCAAGCCCGGTAAAGAGCCATCCGATCCGAAAAGTTATAGGCCAATATCATTGCTCTGCCACACTTTCAAAATCTTCGAACGCCTTATACTGGAACGCATAGCCAATACCCTAGAGGAACGATTCATAGACGAGCAAGCAGGGTTTCGGCCAGGAAAATCTTGCACATCCCAAGTCATAAACCTGACACAGCATATCGAAGATGGGTTTCAAAAAGGAATGGTAACTGGAGCTGTCTTTGTCGACCTAACAGCAGCCTATGACACAGTTAACCACAGGAAGCTTATCGTTAAATTGTACGAAGTCACGAAAGATCATAAGCTGTGCCTGGTTATCCAACGGATACTGTCCAACCGCAGATTCTATGTCTCTTTCCAACAACAAGATAGCAGATGGCGACGGCAGAAAAATGGACTCCCACAGGGAAGCGTCCTGGCCCCGGCCTTGTTCAATGTTTACACAAATGACCAGCCAATTTGCGAAGGCATGAGGCATTTCCTCTTCGCAGACGACCTTGCGCTAACATCACAGAGGAAATCTTTTGAAGAGGTGGAGGAGAGCTTGTCAAAGACGTTAGAAACTCTCTCAGCATACTACGTTAGCAACCAACTCAAGCCGAACCCCGCGAAAACCCAAGTGTCGGCATTTCACCTCAAAAACAGAGAGGCCTCCAGAGAGCTAAAGGTAACATGGGAAAGCAAACCACTGGAACACACGTTCGCCCCTAAATATCTTGGCGTCACTATGGACAGAACCCTAACATTCAAGAAGCACTGTTTTAACACCAAGCAGAAAGTGTCGGCTCGGAACAACATCTTGCGTCGCATGACAGGTAGCACCTGGGGAGCTAACCCACACACGTTGCGTACTACTGCTCTCGCCCTCAGTATATCCGCGGCGGAGTATGCTTGCCCAGCATGGAAAAACTCTGCGCATGCTCGTCAAGTCGATATTGCAGTGAACGAAACCTGCAGACTCGTAACCGGTTGCCTCAAACCCACGCCCACATCAAAACTCTACCAGCTGGCGGGAATAGCACCCCCAAATGTGCGGCGTGATGTAGCAACTGCGATCGAACGGACGAAACAACTGCAAGACAGGCGGCACATGCTCTACTCTCACTCACCGACTCAAGAGCGCCTTAAGTCCCGTAAAAGCTTTGCATGGAATAAACCACTCCAACACGCAACACCACAAGAAGCTCGCCTCGAAACATGGAAAGGGCAACTGGCGAAGCAGGACGAACTCTTTGCACCGGCAGAGCACCTACCGGCGGGGGCGTCTGAGAAATGGGCGGTGTGGAAGGGACTCAACCGGCTCAGAGTTGGCGTGGCACGGACACGCGACAACATGAAAAGATTGGGATTCCTGCCACCAGACGCCAGCACCAATTGCGCCTGTGGCCAGAACCATGATAGCCAACACCTGCTACAGTGCCCAGACTGTCCTTACACCTGCACTACTGAAGACTTGCTGAAGGCAACGCCTAAAGCGATAGCGGTCGTGAAGCATTGGCTGCATGCACTATGAAGATTTGACACTCTCACACGAATAAGGAGAAGAAGGTCAAATATTTCATTAACTGAAATTAATGTAGCGTCCAAGTGAGAGTCAAAAAATTCTACCTCAAAAATCTTTTCAGGAGAAACAATAGGCTCGTCGCGGGCAGTTTAACAAATCGAACTCTTTTTGTGGCTCTAAAAACAGGTTCTACTTCCAGTTCTTCAGCCAATTCTTTTGCAGTTAAAATAGCGCTTTTAAAGCCTGTATTTCTATATTCTTCCAAGAAAGTGCAGCATTTTTTCAACATTTCTGTGCATTTACTGAGATCTATATCTGGTGATTGTAGAGATTTACTTAAGACGTTAATTGGAAAAAGTATGTCATACCAGGCAACCAATAAAACTATGAAACTGCAATCTTTTAACTGTTCAGCTAGAGTAGTAGCCTCATGAGAGACTTAAACAGGAATATAATAAGGTAGAAAAGAAATTGCGCTGCTACAAAATAATACTTTATTGTTTTTATTTATTTATTAAATCGATCTAATTACTTCCAGTTTATTCAAAAATTAAAAGAGCTCTTAACATTGAGCACTAGATTCATTATTTCAATATTCAAAATATTAAATGAAACTGCTTATCAATTTAATTTTATTTCACTGAATTATAAAAATTATAAACTTACTTCAATACATATACAACGTCAAACAGAACAATTTGATTCATCGTGATGTAATATCGCGGACACAGGCGCTCGGTCATCTCTAACGCCCAATTTCTGAATTGCGAGCGACTTAAGTATCGTTTTGTCTCATTCAGTTGTTAAGATTTCAATGCGACAAAACGATACTTAAGTTGTTCTCAGCTGGAATACTCAATTCAGAAATCGGTCGTAAGCCGATTATCGCTTGCAGCAAGAACTAACCAAGCATATTAGCTCTTCTAAAAAATTTTCTTAAATTACCTAGCGGCAATGTCCACGAATGTATGTACGTCATCTTACCTAATAAAATACATATCTTCATCAATGATATTGGAATTATTGATCTTCATATTGGTAATCCGTATGTTGTTCTGTTTTACCATAACATTTTTCATGCATTGTTTCCTCTCAATTCATGTTGCCAGTGAGGCAATTTAAAAACAAAAAAAAAAAGGTTCTTGTAGTTTTTCGCCGACCTAGTAAGCCTTGCTCAATGATCGAGGGAACTATAAGGGTGTGCCTGTGGTAAATTAAAGATAATCAGAAAGAAGCCCCTGGGCGGTCGCCCACCCGCACCCTACCCTGACGCCTCCACTGGTTGTGTTGACTTCGGGGTTTGGGACTTTTTAAGTAAATGATAGGCGATGCTGTCCGAGACCGATCGCTAACAACCTTTATTATACAATCTTTTTGAATCCCAAGGAATGCGTTTGTTAAAGAATGTTTGATACTGAACTTCTCTGACTTTACTTTTTTGCATTTATAGCCATGAAATTATGTATGTAATTAATATATGGAAATATTACATAGATCAAATAAGCCCTAAAGTAAATTGAGATGGGATACTCGCTTGTGATATGCTCAATACTTTACGAATAGAGAACCTAAACCTTAAATTTATCCAATAAAGTCAAAAATTCTTACCGATCCTAGGCAGAACATGGGCAGAATGCCTCAGCATCGGCAGTGCCAATGGTCCAGGAATATCTGTGAACTTCTTAGGCGGGTCTGAGTACTGCAGCTTGGTCACGGCGCGGCGCGGCGGTGATGAGGATGTTCGGGGGGCTGGTGATAAGGAGACATGGCGGCGGGAAGGTCGAGCGGTTCTGGAAAAGGTAGTTATTCTTTTATTGAATTTATGTAAAATTAAACAAATCATTTTGGGAGTACAAAGTAAAAAACAAAAAATGAATCAATCACCAGTGATAATTTATTTGTACCTATCTTCTACCTAATCAAATTCCAAAAGAGGCAAAATTTTAGCAGAGGCAGAGGCATCGTTGAGGATTTATAGTCGTGGATGTAGGTTTTTGTTGCCATAAGTTGTATAGCCATGAAAGATAACCATAAAGTATACTTGCACACGAATGAACGTTGAGGTAGGAGGATAATTAAGCCTTAAGAATTTATTTTAATTAAGGTAGAACTTAATGTTCTATTGTTACAGAAACACAACAGTGATTATCCATCATTAATTATTTTGCTGAGGTACCTTACCTTTTACTGAAAACACAGTTCTTGCTAATGAAATAATTTGTGTCTATCAAGGAGAAGTGAATGAATGATATATTTCCTGCAGAAAATAGTTTAAAAATCCGATAAAATATCGATACACAAATCTTTCTAGCTTGCAAAAACTTTTTTATATTTAATTCATCTATATATATATTAGGATTGTGTGAGGTGTCAAATAATATAAAATGGGTACCCAGAACGTTTTTAGCAGTGATGTGTCTAGCAGTAGCCTTCTTTCCATGGATGTTGTACGCGGCGACTCAGGACGCCCATTATGGGCCATTATTAGCCTTTAGTATATATGTATATATCATGTAGATATATTCAACGTTTATCAAAATATTTAGTTGTCTTTTGTTATCGTATAATTTGAAAAGTAAGGAATTTGTGATTAATTCACCATTTAATAAAAAAGTATTTTTGGTTTATGAATGAGAATTTCGTATTTTAAAATTTCGTACTTTTAACTCTAAATCAATTTGTACAAGTACCTATTCTTTGATGCAAATATGATAATAATTCTGAACCATTGTTTACTAAGTAGCCAGATACGGAGAATTAAGTATCTTGACTTGAAAGAAGTATCCCAGTTAGTATAATTTACAAAAAATCCTTGGCCATTTAGCATTACAAAAGAATCAGAAATGAGGTCTTTTACATATTCTATTTGATACTTTATCGAAACGTTATTCTATTTTTAGATCAACAATTAACTTGCAACGTCAAGTGTTTTAAATATTTTCGACTTTAGAACCTTTGATTTAAGGTCTGTTTATGAAAGACAGCAAAATCTTGCCAGACATAACTAAAAAATGGCTCGGCGCAGTTATGTCAGTCTGCGGAATGCTAAACACAATTACGTTACTTATAGGTAACTTTTAATGGACTCGTAATGTTAATAACAAAGTCTCCTACTGAAAGGTACCTTGATTTGATGATTTGGCCATAGTTCACCACTATGGTTCAGTGCAAGTTGGTAGACATTATAGGGCAAACACTACCGTAATATTAGCCGGGACAAACAGATGAAAATGCCCTCCATAGCTAGGATTAATATAAATTTTCAGGTATTCAGGTGAATGAACCTGTAATCTGACCAAACTGGGATAAATTAAATTTTTGTGTTTATCCCATGGGTTGGGATCAAATATGCTATAAATGTATATGTAGGTTTGTAGTGTCGGCTCAGAATATCAATAACTTATTTCTTCCCACTCTGGTGTCGTAAGAGGCAACTTAGGGCGATGCGGTTGCTGAAACTTTTCCAATCCTTGCGCCACTCAACTTCCGAAAGTGGCTGAGAAAATTCCAATTCTGGTATTCTAACACTGGCTACCTGTTCTATGTTCGTATGTTTACTAAATAAACCGAACAACCGTGATAGCTCAATGGGTAGAGCACCGGTTATTGTCAAACGACTAGGGTTCAATTCCCGGGTCGGGCCTACACCAATTTGTCTTTTCTAACGACATATGTGTGGTTAATTTATCATGGTTGTTAACGGTGATGGAAAACATCGTGAGGAAACCTACATGGCTGAGTTATACTTAGTCATGTGACAGTGTATTTGTACTAAACGGCGATAGGCCTGCCCCCCATCACGTGAGTACACTGTCCATGCTAAACGTGGGTACTCTGATCACCAGGTGACAAAGTCACGTGATGTATAGATGTATTAGTACCTCTGCCAACCCCTTCGGGAATATGCGGCGTGAAATGTTTATTATGTTATGTTTATGTATACTAAAAGTACTTCTGATAAAATACTAGTTCCTAGACTCAAAGATGATTGATTCAAGGTCTAGTTCACAGTCGCGTATTAATATCAATTGCGGTTGAGTTCATATTGTAGGACTCAACATTTAAATTAACATACTTGAAAAACGTTTACATTCAGATGTTCTCAAGATTTCGGGACATTCATAAGAAAACTTATGATAATAACAACTTACGTACTAGTATTCTTTTGTATGTTTTTTTTAAGTGTTAGCCGTGTAGTGTCGGCTTAGAATAAAACTACCCCATTTCTACCCGTGGGTGATCGTAAGAGGCGACTAAGGGTATAGGGGCTTTTTAAGTGATTTTTGGGCGATGTGGTTGGAGACCCGTCACCAAAAACATTATTATTACCATCTTTTCCCCAATCAACTTCCAAAAGTGGCTGAGGAATTTTGCATTCCAAAGCTCTGGCTACCCCGTTAAGGGATTTATAGCCGTGAGTATATGTATGTATGTTTTTTTTTTAACTTCTTGTGTGTTTTCCCTGAGCACTAAATAAAGTTCTTTCTTTTCTTACTTTGTTCTAAAATTGACTTAATAAGTGAGCTTCGATTAATAAGAGGCTGCGCAAGACTGGTCTCTATGAAATGTTTCGAGAGAGGCCAATACCGCTGTTGGAACAATGGGAATCTATTAGTTAATTACTACCGCAGTGACCAGTTATAAAAAGTGACCAAGTACTACCGTGTAATACCCGAATTCTGAAAGGTGGACCTAATAAATGTTAGATGGTTATAGCTGGCAAATTTTGAATTGTTTAAAATAATAATAACTAGCCGAAACAAAACCGGCTTATAGTATGGCCTTAGAAGCGCCATAGATTTACATAGCGGCAAAAGCTAGGATATTTTACCTTATCAAACATGAAAAAGGCGTGTAACTTCACTTGCATGAAGGAAGAGGGAGTGCTTTTAATATTTCTGGCTTTTTTAAGATATGGATATAATGATTACTGAAAAAGTAGCAATATATTTACATTTTGTGACCAAAGGTAGCGGTTCATTATTTTAACAACATACATACGTACACACATCTTCAAGGCCACAAATCCCAAAAAGGGGTAGCCAGAGCTTTGGAGTTAGAAACTCCTCAGCCTCATTTGGAAGTTGGTAAGGGACCTGAGGGTAGAAATACTCGTAAAGTATCGTTGGTGATGGGTCTTTAAACTGCATCGCCCAAAAACCACTTAAAAAGCCCCTTACCCTCAGTCGCCTTTTACGATACCCGTGGACAGAAAGGGGTGGTGACATCCTAAGCTAGCACTACATGTCAAACAATTATTTGATATGAGTGGTCAAATGGGTACCGAAATATTCGATTAGCAGCTACCTAACTATCAACCTATATACTCATGGCTAACAAATGCAAAAAGGGTAGTTAGAGCTTTGTTATCAGTGATTCCTCAGCTGCTTTTGGATGTTGAGAGAAAAAAGAAGGATCGTTGTTTATGGATTTCTAACCGCACAGCTGCTGTGTAGTGTCGGCTGTCGACTTAGAATAGCACTACCCCTTTTCTTCCGGTGGGTGTACGTAAGAGGCGACTAACGGTATTGGGGCTTTTTAAGGGATTTTTGGGCGATGCGGTTGGAGACCCATTACCTTTATTTTACCATCTTTTCCCCACGCAACTTCCAAAAGTGGCTGAGGAATTTCTAATTCGTTAGCTCTGGCTACCCCTTCTAGGGATTTATAGCCGCGAGTATATGTATGTTTGTATCTAACCGTACAGCCCAACGTTCACTTTGATGCCCCTCTCCTTATATGTCACTCAAGGATGGAAGGGTTAGTGCAAATAATCTGATTATAGCCCATATTTCCAATATTACAAATTGGTGCATGCAGTTATTATTTCGTAACACTGAAAAGCACAACCTAGGATTCAACATTCTTAGGAGTCAAACAGATGTCTATTTACAAATGTAATTATTCATTACATCCGGTCAAATCTAAGCCAAACTACTGTGCAAAGCTGGGTAGTGTAATCTATACTTATAATAAATCTGTAGAGAGGTCAATTCTGTACATGAAATATATTTTCAAAATAACTATCAGGCTGTGATAAAGGATCGATACTGATGCCAAAAATGCAATCAGTAAAATTTTTGTCTGTCTGTCTGTCTTTCTGTCTGTCTGTCTGTCTGTCTGTCGGTTTGTATGTTCCTTATGGAAACAAAAACTACTCGACGGATTTTAACGAAACTTGGTACATTTATTCTTCATACTCCTGCGCAGGTTTTTGTATACTTTCCAGCAGAGTAGTAAAGGGGAATTTTGGGAAATTGTGGGAAAACGGGAGAAGTTACTCCATTTTGTAAGCTGCCGTCGCGTGTGCAGCCTTAATGGTTAAAATTACATAGAAATCATGTATGACGGAAATATTCTTCACAAAATTATTTAAAAAAAATCCTCAACAGTTTATGACTATCTTTTACGGTTGACTCACTATAACACGTGTAATTCCTGATAGCTTAGCAGTTCGGACCATTCTGATTATATTTGTTTACTCTTACGTTTGTAAACCTCTCACTCATCTCACCTCATTATTACCTATTCAATAAAAAAAGAATCATAGAAATCGGTAGACAAACACCGAAATTATACATAAAATAAGCCATCGCGCCCGTGACCAAACCCAAATCTTTACTAATTTACATATAACATACTAGATGGCGCCAGTAGTTGCATCCTACATAACGTAATGATTTATTTTTAGATTGTTATAAATACTTCATAGCGTTTTATTACAAAATTTGCTATTAAACGGAAATACTGAACCGTTCATTAAAGCGCATTTAAAATCACCAAACTTCACTGTTTAGGGAGTGCTATAAATTTTATAAATTGAAAACATTGCGCTGAATTTCACAATGAAAAATACAAAAAAATACAAAAATCTTTATTCAGTTTCATGGTTTTTTTACAATAGTATAAGGTTGGAGCCCCCTTTTAAGTAAATAAATACCTGTGCCAGGGGACCCCGCTCCTCCGATTGCAAATAATACAATATCGATGAAACTACATAATACAATACATTTGAATTCTAATTATTGTTGAGTAATATATCATATTTTTATTAATTATCGATAAAACTATATAATCCAAAACATTGTTTTTATTTTGTATTTAAAATAATATTCAAATTTAAATATTATTACATTAAATTATTCAACCAAAACGTTAATTATTTATTTTTCATCATAGAAATCATAGAATCATAGAAATCGGTAGACAAACACCGAAATTATACATAAAATAAGCCATCGCGCCCGTGACCAAACCCAAATCTTTACTAATTTACATATAACATACTAGATTAGCATACATATTATTAGCTCTAGGCTAAGACTATGCGCGTGGTGTCTGTGTGTGGATGTGTGTGTGTGTGTGTGTGTGTATGCGAGTGCATGTGTATTGAAATTAGTTCTAAGTTAGTTTTAAGTGTAAGTAGTCTTAAGGTTTGGTCAGAGCTGAAAATCGGAGCTATCTGCTTGTAGTGGATAGACCGAGCTCTGTACCATTTTGTCTTTTATTTTGCTGTTATATGCTATTGTTCGCTTTGTTAATACTTCTTTCTTATTGTTTGTTGTCATGTCACCATTTTTTTTTTGTTGTATGTGTTAAAGACAAATAAAATCTTTTATTATTATTATTATTATTATTATTAGATGGCGCCAGTAGTTGCATCCTACATAACGTAATGATTTATTTTTTAGATTGTTATAAATACTTCATAGCGTTTTATTACAAAATTTGCTATTAAACGGAAATACTGAACCGTTCATTAAAGCGCATTTAAAATCACCAAACTTCACTGTTTAGGGAGTGCTATAAATTTTATAAATTGAAAACATTGCGCTGAATTTCACAATGAAAAAACCTCAGATATTTAAAAAAAAACGCTACCCGTGCGAAGCTGGGACGATCCACTAGTCCTAGAATAAGATTAACGCATTTCTTCCTATTAGCATGAGGATATAATATATATTAACTATTAGCATGAGTCTCTTGCCCAGTCAAATTCCAAAAGTGGCTGAGGAATTTAAAATTATTAAGCTCTGTCTACACTTTTAGGGATTAGTTTTTATAAATAACCATGAGCATAATTACGTATGTATGTATGAAAATTGGTTCGTGAATTCATTACTTTTTAACTTACAAACACTACCTAGGTTCATTCTCTGGGTGTAAAGAAATGTCTATTGTTAACTACGAAGATTTCATGCGGAAAAAACCATACTTTTTTCATTAAGAACCGAAATTGTCCCACAAACATAGTCAACAATGGTAGAAATAGTGGTATAAACTAGACAACCGTAGTGAAAGCGTCGCCTCCGTCTACTAGTATCATGCGCTCCGAGCATGCTCACCACTTTCTTATTATTTGAGTTATGGCACTGGCTTTGTGTCACGTGGGTGTACCGTGCTATTATGAATTTTAGGTTGCTCGGGATCTCGTAAGCGAAATATTATAGGTACCATAATAATGGGTAAACTTAATAATATAACCGTTTTAGGTATTTGACCATATCTCTCAAGAGGGTTTCCCATTCTATGGGCACAGTCTCCCATTTACGATTATGTGAATAAACAAATACATGCGATTGAATATTTATTACTATATTAAAAGAAAATATATCCAAAATTACCTTTTGAGTACAAAATATCGTTCAAAATATTTAAAATTAATAGGTAATTGTACGGTATTTAGTTGAGGATTGCTTTTAAAGAAAAACCCATATAAGAGTTGGTTTTCAGATATCAGAACACCAAAAATTTTTGAATGTTATTAACTCATAGATATATTATGCTTTACTTACGTATAGATTAACTATATAATAATTTACATACATACATACATACATATACACACGGCTATAAATCCCTTAACGGGGTAGCCAGAGCTTTGGAATAAGAAATTCTTCAGCCACTTTTGGAAGTTGATTGGGGAAAAGATGGTAATAAATGTTTTTGGTGACAGGTCTCCAACCACATCGCCCAAAAATCACTTAAAAAGCCCCTATACCCTTAGTCGCCTCTTACGATCACCCACGGGCACGGGTAGAAATGGGGTAGTGTTATTCTAAGCCGACACTACACGGCAATATAATATTTTTTCGGAGATTAATACAATTAACCTTGATAGCTCAGTGGGATCAACACCGCTTATCATCTCAGAAACCGTGAATCGGACCTACACCAACCTGTACTTTCTTAAGTAATATGTGTTGTAATGTATGAAGGTTGTTATCGGTTGTCGTTAATGCGACTGAAGGTATTGGACCTTTTTAAGTTTCATTTTCCCACTCAAGTTCAAAAAGTGGCTGGTATTTTTAAATTCTGAAGCTCTGGTAACCCCTTCTTGGGGATTATAGCCACGACCACGAATATATGTATGTATGTATGTATGTTGTTGGCGTTGAGGGGAAACATTGTGAGGAAACTGAAACGTTGAGTTGTCCTTAGTTATGTGGAGTGTTTTACTACAAAACGGGGATACCCTGTCTGCTATCAATTGGAACGAGGGTATTCTGAACACCAGGTGACAAAGAAATCACCCCTTCCGGGATTAAAGGCGTGATTGCCAAACTTTAGAAGAACAATTTATATTAATATCAATTAACGTCTGGCATTGAAAAACGATTACGAATTTGGTAATAAAAACACCGGAAAATAAAACTGTGCGCAAAAAGCTATAACTTCGCACATAAGAATAATAATGAATAATTCAAAACTTAAGAAGTTGTTTTTGTCTCAAAATTGTTATTTACTAAGTAGATATACAATAAGCATTGTACTTATTTTTTACTTAGCAAGTACCTTTGGATTTCCTACAAGAATATATTTTACGAAGTTAAAATTCCGAGGCAACCGAAAGGATTCCCATTCCAGGCTAGGTCATTCATTACATTTCAAGTTAAAAAATCATTATACAGGTCAATTAAAAACAAATACTTACATTAACTGGTACTGTTTTAACAATCCAGTCCTAGTCATTCTCACTGAACTTGTAAAAATAGCTATTAACACGTTAAAACATAAAACTTGTACACTTATTCAAGTCCGAATGTTCCGTTAACAGCTCGCACATGCGCACAAGTGACCACATTGCCCATACGCGATATTATGCGATTCTTTTCGTCTCGCATCTTGGGTCGGCGTGCATCATAATATTAGTGTAGTGTTGGTCGTTGCTTGGTGGAGGATATCGATAGTTTTAGTGTGTTGGGTCGTTTTTTTAATTATTCAGCTGTAACAGTAAACTTGTAAGGATGACTTCGTGAATGTGATTTTTTTGTTTCAATTTATTCGTTTTGTGTTTTTTTTTCTCATGACCATTTAAATTGATATTTGTTTTTTTTATTGATAATTGATTTTATAATATGATTACGTATCACTGTATTTATGCAGATTGGGTAGGCTTTCCTTTGGGTGGACAAAGACGTATTGCTGAAATATGCCGGTAACTGTGTCTCGATTTCGTTCGCGGCATTATCCCTTCATGTTTCTTCTGCAGATTCATTAAATTTAACCTCATTATCTAATATAAGGTTTACCAAATAAACTCATTTAGTACATCACCTTAACTAGAAAAGTATATTGAGTTCAATAGACTCCTGCCTGACTCATAGTGCAATAAGCATTAGGTAATAGGAAATCATATTATACAAACCATTAATTTTTAGTTTCTTGCATTGCTATCTTAAAAACATGTCTAATTAACGCATAAGTACGACAATAAATTCAATAACAAAATTATATTGATATCACAGATGGAAAATATTTTAATCAAACTTGAACTCAACTACCTTTTTGCCCGCGACTACGTCCGCGTGGACTACATTTTTTTGCATCCGGTTTAAAACCAAAATTGAAAATTGCTCGCGAGCGTATCAATTCAATCTCGTGATTTTGCGCGTGCTTTTACTCTGCAAAGTCTATGGGTAAATTTTGGCAATTTATAAATCGCTAACAATTTAACTAATCTAGTTATGGAAAATGTATGAGTTTTCGATAAAACTTCAGATGGAGGAGACCTTCAATTTGATACCGGAACCAATTTTCTAGCTCTTAGCATCGCGACACAGGCTGGTTCCACAAAATCCACTCTCTCTCGTTTAATAAACTCAATTACAACACTAGAAATCGACTACGCACACACACCCATCACTAATCTCGTGGACTTTGCCCCGCACTCCTCTCTTTGTTTAGTAACCGAACCGCTACCGAATAACTGGTGATGATTATCAAGTCGAAGGTCGGCAGGTTTATAGGTAAATAGCACTGCGAATCTATTTATACATTCGGATGTTGACACCGGAAGAGGGACCCGGCAAATGATAAGAGATATTGTTTATTAGTACTCTAAACTAAACTGATAGATCTAGTTTGTAGTTTTACTAGTAGAGACTTTTGGCCTATCGGTATGGTTACTTTAATAATGCAAAATTTGAAACAAAAGCACACATTATTTGCGTATTTGGCAAGAAACGTTTTTTTTTCAGTTGTGCTCTAAAATGTCAAAATAGAAAAAAAGTTAAATTAGAAACTTTGTCCGAATAGACCATCACGTGAATAAGTATAATTTGTATGTAGGTTTTGTTCGATTTAGAGTTCCTTAAGATAACATGAGAGTCTAGGTTACAAAAAAGATAAAAATTGTTGCCAAATTAAGCGGTTCTCAAATCCGACAGCCCTACTTAGTTGAGATAATAAATTAAATTAAAATTATTAGTTCTTAATTTAGATGAAAAAAAATGCATAAAACACGGCGACATTTTATTATCTTGTGAAATAGCTCACTTCTTGGTTTAAATGTCATAGGTTTGTTTTTGGCTATGATTATATATCGTATATTTAATTGTTCTTAACTGTTATAAACCTAATTCGAGATTAGAAATTATAAATTTTATGACTTATATGTTAGATCATCATCACCGTAAACATTTCAATAAAAATACATTATTTTTTTTCATTTCCATAAGAGTACTATTCTAAACTTATCTCGTGGGTGTCGTACAAGGCGAAAAATGGATATAGCCCCTTAAAAAAATATTTAAGAACGGTTTAGTGCTAGAAAGGTATAGAATAATTTATTATTATTAAAATAGCTTATTTACAATTTAGCTGTGTAGTGCCGGCTAAGAATAGCACTACCCCATTTCTTCCGGTGTGTGTACGTAAGAGGCGGCTAACGGTATTGGGGCTTTTAAGGGATTTTTGGGCGATGCGGTTGGAGTCCCATCACCAACAACCTTTAGTCCACCATCTTTTCCCCACGCAACTTCCAAAAGTGGCTGAGGAGTTTTTAATTCCCTAGCTCTGGCTACCCCTTCAAGGGTTTTATAGCCGTGAGTATATGTATGTATGTTATTTAACCATTGTTTCCCTATTCAACTTCCGAAATGGATGAAGACATTCCTTGGCTATAGCTTAGTTATCCTTCTTTGGAAATAATACTCGAGAGTGTAGGTACGTATTAATATTCTGCTGAAACATATCTTTGTAGCTGCAGTCGCATGCGGAAAGCGAGTTAATTGATTTACAAGTTTAATGTGTCACGAATTTTCAATGGTTACACCTATTGCGATTTTAGTTGACCATGATTGAGTCTTTTTTACAGTCTGGTAATGATAACAGTAACTAACCCTTTTCTACAATACATGGATAAATAGAGGAGAGAATCCGAGAAATCAGGGAAGCTCTATCGTATTATTCTGTAACGTAGGTTTTTTCCCATTCATATCGTTAAACTGGATAAGGATTCACTCATCAATGGGCTGTCAGGGAAGTCTTATAGTCGCGGACAGTGATAAATAGTGTTGTACAGATATCGATTAGTGATTTATCGATGAACGTCAAAAGCTGCTACGCGGCACTCTGTTCTGAGATTGATGAAATATTAAACATTTTAGTTGCTCAGATTATTGTGTAGTTTTTACAGGGTTGTTTGTTTTTACTGTAAGCAATCCATGGATTTATAATCATATATAGTTTTCACGTCATCATTTTAAATCATGGCCTGTGTCAATAATCAAGACTAAGTAGGTTTTTGTACTATATTTTATGAATTTAAAATAATAGAATCTACACTATTTTATGAGTGATAATAATGTCCGCAGTCAGCTCTCAAACCTGACGAATTCACTCTTACCTTTGACCTCGGTTTGGCGATAGTATGTTAGTACCTTTAATGAATTAAGAGCTTATTCCATTTGTCTGAATGAAGACGTCTGAAAGCCACAGAATCTGAATTCAGACTAGTGGAATAACGTTCCAACTGAAATTTGTGTAGTGGAATAACAAGCGTCTGCGGCAGTAACTTCGAAGGACGTCTGAATTCAGCAACGACAAAGTGTAATGGAATAAGCTTTAATGTCCTTCAACTCGCACTAGGCAAGCGTTGTGGGCTATAGACCAATAGCCCTTTTTATGGAAGGACATATATTAGCTGAGTTATACATCACATTTTATATGTTGTAGCATCCGGAATGAAAGATATTATAAAAAAAGAATTTTGGAACTATCATTGATAACAGTTCCCAATTCTTTGTAATAAAACAGAAAAAGTATATGAGAGAGAATATTGCAAAGAATAATAGCATCAATTTTCATAATAGCTAACTAGTTGGAAAACATTAAGATTTTTATTGCAGTTAGTTCATAAATTATAAAATTTCTTTTATTTCACATCCAACAATCTTCCTCTTGAATGGCTTCAACTAACAATGTCTGTTTGTTTTTAATTTACGATGATTGACCAGAACAGCGAAACGACGACGGTTCCGTATTAAAAATATATCAGTGCTCTTCATAGTTGTGACTTAAAAATTTAATAAATTTAAAAAGTAAGTATCGATTTGTTTAAATAGAAATGCCACATTCATTAAGAAGGCAGTAACGGGATAGTAAGCTTCTAAATGATTTTCAGTTTGAAAGCAATGTAGTAATTTTTAGTTTGAGAGCAATCCAAATTTACCAACAACGATCCAATTTTATTTATCATGTACTTCTTTTTCATTTTATGAATGTCTTGGGAGTTGATTGCTGAGCTGAGGCTTGGCTGCCTCGTTTTAGGCTGAAATTCAAGAGTAAGTAGATAGGTGAATTGCTTAGAATAAAAAATTATCGTCAATTATTAACCTTCCTTTCTTGCACTGCAAAGTTGGTTTAAATATCAAAGGCGAACGAAAAAAGTTCTAGCTCAAATTTTTGTTCAAACAATCATAAGAATTTTCATAATTGGAGCGCCAACAAAAGAAAACGAAGCGTTTTTTTTGAAAAGATAAGGAAAGTACTTATTCCAATTAAATGAGATTAATTGTCAGCCATTTTTTGACGAGCGCTCTGAGCGGAGTTCTTCTTAATGTGGCTGACGAGTTCCTAGATCTAAAGCTCTGACCCCTTTTTGGTATTTATGGCCGTGAGTATTATGTATGTATGTTTCATGAGTGTAGTGTCGGCTTAGAATAACACTACCCCATTTCTACCATTGGGTGATCGTACGAGTAAGAGGCGTCTAAGGGTATAGGGGCTTATTAACACGCTCATCGCGGAAGCCCATTTTTGCATCTAGTCAATGTGGCGCAACGAGATCCTAAAGTTCTCGTTGTGATCCACGAGGAATGACGCAACGAGATCCAAAAGATCTTGTACGACTTGGTCACTTCAAACCTCAATATTTCTATGAAATTTGGAAAAAAATAATATTTTTTTGTATGTTCAGGTAGAAGATAAACAGACCTTTCAGTAAATGTTCTTCGCCTCGAGTTATCTAAAAAAATACTGGAAAAATTTCAAAATAAAAAAACCGAGAACTTTTAGGTCTCGTCCCGCACTAGATAGCTAAAAATTGCGAGTACTCTTAGATCTCGTTTCGCTAATATTGCATAGTATCGATGAAAAAATAGTGATGGGAAACAATAAGAAAAACAAAATTATCGATACTGAATCATATTATATTAGATAAGAACCAGCAGGTAAGGCATTACAAACTTCTTAATTAACTTTTTTAATGTTTTTCATTAAAACAAGGAAGACATAAAGTTTTATTACATTTCACACAAAAACCCTTAACCTGTTTTGTCTTTTCACTGCACACTCCAGGAACACGTTTTAACACTTTCCGGAACAGAGATGAAGATTTTGGGGATCCATTACTTTCATTTACCGGTTCTTCAGAAGAACTAAAAGAAAGTTCTAATATTTTTCTACTGCGTTTGCAATTCGTCATTCTGATTATAGCGTGATTGACATGCACTCATCGAAAGTTGACACGGCACTAATTAGTTTCTTATCAAGCTTCGCACGAGATGGCAACGGGATCCCTTGGATCTCGTTTCGCACTAGATGCAAATTTTTACTATTTGGTCGCAACGAGAACTATTAGATCTCGTTCGTTTTCATTCATAAAAATACTACTACCGATGTACCTAATGTCAGAAAATATATTTATCTTACTCTATCAGTAAAGAAACATACAGAAATATCATTTGCCAAAACGGGATGGACATAAGATTTCTCTTGCGCGATACTTGAACGTCACAAACGAGAACTAAAAGATCTCGGTCCGCGTTGAACGTGTTAAGTGATTTTTGGGCGATGTGGTTGGAGACCCGTCACCAAAAAACATTTATTATTACAACATATTACAACATTTATTTAACATAGACTAAGTTTACTAATATTATATGGACCTTGTTGTCTGATAATAAATGATTTATTATTATTATATTTATTATTACCATCTTTTCCCCAATCAACTTCCAAAAGTGGCTGAAGAATTTTTCATTCCAAAGCTCTGGCTACCCCATTTAGGGATTTATAGCCGTGAGTATATATGTATGTTTCATGAGTTCAGTTCTAATTGAGAATGGATTTTCTTCTGATATTTTAAAGTTAAAAGTTATAATACCAACGTACAAATATAAATACTTTCACATCTGAAAAAATTAAAAAAGAGCTTACTATATAAAATAACATATGTTCTCGTATATATGCTTCATTAAATGTATGTCTGAAAGAGATGAAATGTAAAAGCGAGAGTCTCCAAGCTCCATTACAGGCTGTCTCAAATTTCTCAGGACGCCGTCAAATGAAGAGTGCTTTCTGCTGTCAGGATTTTGGAGACGTCCGTTGGGTGACAGCCTTATTGAGGCTTGCTTTTTGTTCACTTTAATAAATCTTATTAAAATATAAAGAATGAGTTACTTTATTAATCTAGGCTTTTTGTTTACTTTATTAAATACATACATATACATACATATACTCACGGCTGTAAATCCCTAGAAGGGGTAGCCAGAGCTAAGGAATTAGAAATTCCTCAGCAACTTTTGGAAATGTGAGGAAGGAAAAGATGGAAAAAATAAAGGTTGTTGGTGATGGGTCTCCAACAGCATCGCCCATAAATCTTTATTAAATGTTATTAAAATACAGCCGTGATAGTCCCATCATCAGGTTAGAACCAACGTCCGTCAATACATACAGGCCTGAGTTCAAATCCCGGGTCGGGCCTACATTAAATTGTTTTTTCTAAAGTCAAATGTGTGGTTAATTTATCACGGTTGTTCGGGAACATCAGGGAACCCACATGGCTGAGTTGTACTTAGTTATGTGGCAGTGTATTCGTGCCAAATGGCGATAGGCACATTTTTGCTTGGACAGTGTACGAGTACTCACGTGATAGGGGTCACGTAAGTACAATGTCCAAGCAAAAACGTAGGTAGGTACTCTGAGCTATATCAAAGGTGATGTTCAGAAATTGTAGTGCCTCTGCCAATCCCTTCGGGGATACACGGCGTGAACGCTTCAGTCTTCAGTCTTATTAAGATAAAAAGAATGTGTCATGTTGTTTGTCAGCGATGGAATATGTAATGTTGTCAGCCGATTTAATTGAATTTTGCTAATTACAAGCAGTTAGGTCTAGTTTAAGATATCTTGCAACTCAATTCATAGTCGCGTCTGTGTTGTAAATAATTTGTTTGACTATTCTATGTATTGTCTATTTTATATGGTAAAACTGCGTATGCCAGGTCAGCTGGTATGGATATAAAACATTTCATCCGAAATATTTAAAATTTTAATTTTAATAGTTACAAAGTGACTGTATCTTATTTAATTAATTGACTTTGGTTACCCAGTAAAAGACAAATAAAATTTAAGCAATAAGTAGATAACATACATACATATACTCACTCATGCATTTTCACTATTTCTTCAGAGTGAAAAATAGTATATGACCCTCTCCATTTGATAAAAATATGAAAATCTGGTATTATAAGGACCCCCGTTTTGCTTGTTCATTTTATTTACATGATACGAGGTGGACCTATTGCCTTGTACTGTACTCTTGAGACTAATGTTACTCCAGTCCTGTATGTTTCTTCATCTTTCACTTAGTTTTTCTGGTTTGTTGGAAACTTTCGTTTAGTTAGATATTTTTATATAAAACACACAAGTTGATATAAAACTAAGTTCGCAAGCAAACATATTAATAAGCTTCCTTCTTTAAAGCCAGTTAAAGGTCAAACGAAAACATTCTAAAAACTAATTTTTATAAAGTCACTTTCGCAACAACCAAATCCTCTGGATTTTTTGTAAATTTCATTCACTTTATGCTGGGATTGTGTGGAATTTGGTGAGCGAGCTTTATACCCTGGCCACGTTTCAATTGCGTCGGCAATCTAGGTATTAAGCAGCTTTTGGGACTCATTTCACATACAAGTGTTTACAATACAATCCGAGAAACTAATGAAAATAAGTTGGGCGTAAATTTCATCCGACAGGGATTACTTTAGAAAATTGGCTTTTGTATTATTTTTCTTATTACATTAAAATGAAAAGGGTGTCTTTAAACAATGTTTTGTTGTGTCGTTTTTTGTTTGTCGGTTTGGAAATAAGTTGCTTGGTTTATTTGTAATTTTTGCCACAGCCGAGCTTTTTATTGACGCATAACTCAGCATCTTATTTTATCAACAAAGATTATTTAAAATTCAATTTAGGCTTATCTAGTGATAGAATGCTCCTTTGATATTGCATGAAGTCTGCTGGAAGCCTAGTGCATATATGTTGCTTGTAATATAATGACTGACCTTGTTTGGATACTGGGACTTACAAAAGGCAGTTTGATTGCTTCACCACGAATCGAAACTAATTCCCACAGGACACATAAATACATGCCGAGATTCAGAGATGGGGATGAGCTATTGTTTCAGTGCTATTAATTTTACCCGAAGTTCAGTAAATCTATAACTATTTATTGTCTGAGCGAGTCCAGAGCAAGTTCTTAACAGTTTACCTAGTTTTACCAACTGACTTGAACTAAATTTGATTTAACCTACCTACCAGGAATACCGATAGAGTCCGAGGGAGACAGATAAGCTAGAGATTGCTTGATACAAATGGACTTATGGGTAATGAATTTCAAAACAACAGCCAGTCGGTAGCTTCATTTAGATGAACACCAAATATATTGAACGCAACTTAGCAACAAAGGGTGTGATAAATACTCCACAAGGGTTGAGGTTGTTAATATCTTATTAGAGCCTAGACAGCAAAAACTTCGGATATATGCGGGTAAGGGTAGGACGCCCGATACATTACTGTTATCTCTGGACTAATTGCTGGAAGATATATTCAAATAATTTTGGTGTATAAATTACAATAGTAGCTGGTAACAGCGACATCTGTATTAATGTTACATGTACAGTATCTTTAAAATTATATAAATTCCATTTAATGACAATATTTAATAGCAAGTTCTAAAAAGTGCCAAAAACGCTCAAAAAATGCGTAAAAATTCACTTAAGCCATTGGGATATCATTTGCCTTGAAATATTGTCTACATTCTCTGACGCTGTGGAGCGTGCACAAAAAGGCGAGAGGGGAATCTGTCAGTGACGATCCCGGAAATATATCACAATGAATTTACTTTTCAACCCCGAGCCACTGAGTGGTTTGACACGGATTTTTTATTACCCCATTAAAGCGCAGAAAACGGGAAATGGAAACTCATTGAGGATGACACTAACTCTTAAAGACATTACTTGCCAAGATTTCGTCTTATACTTACGTAGACGCAGCTTATTACGGAATTATCTGTTACACCCCATGGTTTAACTTATTTTATTTTAACATATTTTGAACGTATGTTCAGTGTTACTGTCATTCAAATATGGAATGTTTATATGTGTAATCTGCTTGCTGTGAGAATTTGATATCTTGATTGCCAAATGTAGGTGTAGTACAATAAGGTAGTAGAACGCGCATTACGCCAGATCGCATGGACTAAGTTACTTATTCAGGCATAACATGATGGTGATGACTAGGCAGGCACTAATTGTCTAAGTAGGCAAAATAAAGTTAGAATGGTTGGTGATTAATGATCACTCAAACAACTCCATCTTCCATAACAACTATCATACACCCATATGAAAACATGGGGTAGTTTTATTGCAATCTGATCCTACACGGCTTCTTAGGTAAATAGAAATTACTAACTGTAAAAAAAAGTGTTCATTGATCTGTTTAACCAAACAATTAGTTCACTCAATGAAGACCAAAAACTGCCAAATAGGGGAAATAATTCGTGTAAAGGCGATTTTTGGCATAGTTGTAGGGAATGGTGTCTGAGGCAATATACTCAAAGTACTGATGGGTGGGGGTGAAGCTAACGGGTAGGGGGGGGGGGTGTAAAGGTTCCTTTTTCAGATTTTTTTTCAATAACTCGAAAACGGTAGCTCACACCAAAAAAAGATCTTCTATTCAAGTAATCTACATAAAATTCTCTACAAAAAAGGTTGTATGCATTTTTTCGCTAGGATCAATAATTAATGAGTTTATTATCAAACTGGTAGCACGCACGCCGCGCTCCTGTGGCGTCGTCGGGCGGCAAGGTAACCGCCAACCAATCACGAGTTGTGTTTTTGTTTTTCGATGTGACATTTCAACATGTCGGAAAAGTGTTTAATTTGTGATCATGTAGTCGAACCGGACTTGTGTAGAGTCGGAAGTAAAGGGATAATTGGGATAATAAATGCGAGTGCATTGAGAAAAGATGGGAAGATACACGTTTAAAGAATAAGACGACTGGTGTTGTTCACAATGCTTGCAGAAGAGAATACGTTAGAAGTGACTCAATAAAGCGGTTTTTAAGAGAACAAAGTCAATTTGATTTTAAAACAAAGTGTTTTTTTTTGCACAGAAGAATATGACGAGGAGGTGGAAAGAAAAAAACCTTATTCTAAACGCCGAGTGGGTTAGCGACGTAGTAAGACGTATCTGCACTGTTGGTGATCTACACGCAGTAGACGCAATATATCACGCCTATTGTTACAAAAAAATCACTATTGCCTCTCTACCTTCAAAAAGAAAAGCTGGACGCCACATTGATGAAGGGATTTCAGAAGCAATGAACGAAATCTACGATTACATTGAAAAAAACGATAACTGCCAATTTTCTATGGATGAGTTGCTAGGACAGATTACGGGAGAACTACCAACTCTAAAAACCATCAAAGCTAGAATGAAGGAAAAATATGGGGACTAAATTGTTTTCAGTACAACTCGCACCAAACAAACAGTCGTCTGCTTTCATGCAACTAGCGAAAAAATTTTAAACGACGCGTGGTACACGTCAAGGAGTACTGATGAACAAACAGAAAATGAGAGAATTGTACAAAAAGCGGCAGAGATTATCTTGAAAGATATTGAATCTATGGCTTACGACAACAGTACCTATCCTCCTTTAACTTGTTTCTGCAGGGAGGCTGAAGAATTGATACCTCAATCTCTTGCAGTTTTCATGGACTGCCTTGTAAAGAATAAACGGTCAAGAGAGGCTGTGAAAAAAAATATGACAACTATAGCTCATACACTTATTGCTGCTGTTCGCCCTCGATGTTTCACATCCCCCATTTTGTCCAGCATCGCTTTTCTCATATACCGAAAATATGGATCCAAGAACTTAGTGGACCTTCTGTCGAAGTTGGGATTGAGTGCCTCTTATTACGAGGCTCAGCAGCTAAAGCTCTCCACCATCCACCATACAGAAGAGCCTATTACAGTTGGATCGTTTATTCAATTTGTCTTTGATAATGCCGACTTTAATGTATCCACTCTTGATGGCCGAAATACGTTCCACAGTATGGGAGGTATCAAATGTGTTACACCCGCCCACAATCTCCATGCATCCACAAATGTCAAAAAGTTGAATTCTGCTCCACCCCAGGAAGAAGTGGGCCAGCTGGGAGTTCTGGAGGTGCAAACATTTGAGGGAAGGGGAACCAACGCATTGGAGCAAATTATCTTAGAAGACTTGAGCTTACTGAAGCCCATCCCCTGTGACATATTCACACCTACTATTCAAGATCTATTGTGGATGAGTGGTAAATGGCTCCAGGAGGTGGAACCTACTTTGGAAGTGGCTAACATTCCAGAATGGAAAGATTTTATGCAATTGACAAGTAAATTAACAAACATGGAAAAAACTTCGGTAACTTTTCTCCCATTTATCCATTCGCCACCAAATGAGTACAGCAATATACGAACAGCATTACAGTATTCCTCAAAGAAAAGTCAGGAGGTAGGAGCCACCATTGTTTTCGTAACATTCGACCAGCCTTTGTATTTAAAGGCCAGGGAAATCACTTCTGGGACCATTATGGTGAGACTTGGTGGATTTCACCTTCTAATGTCCTTTTTGGGCTGCATTGCATTGAAAGATGTACTATGTACAATTTTTGCTGCTAATTCAGTTGACAAGATGTTAACAGGACATGCTTACAGCCGAGCAGTTCGAGGACATTTTCTCGTTCAGCTTGTTTTAGCTCATATTATTCTAGATGGCGCTAACGTCTCAGAAGAAGAGAAGAGGGACATCTCGACTTTGTTGAGCAACATGAAAGAATTTGTTCCAGACAAAGTTGAAGAGAATGCTTCCTTGATGTTAACTTTGAAGAAATTTCAGAACCATCTAGAAATCCTTAAAGAGAATGGGCCAACCGCTGCATTGTGGGTACAGTATTTCAATATGGTTACCCTCATGAAAAAGTACATTGATTCTGAGCGTTGTGGTGATTTGGACGGCCACTTGGCATGTGTACAACAGATGATTCCATTCTTCCATGCAAGTGGACACTTCCAATACGCGAAATGTGCCCATCTCTACGTGCAAGACATGATAAATATGAAAAACAGTCACCCTGAAACCTTCAAGGAGTTTGCAGAAAAAGGCTTCTTCACCATCAATCGCACAGGCACACCTTGGGCAGGAGTTTGGTCGGATATGGTCATAGAGCAAACTCTCATGCGCTCCATGAAAAGTTCAGGCGGCCTGACGCGAGGGAGAGGAATCACTGATTCTGTATTGGCCAAATGGATTTGTGGATCACCAGGATGCACCGCCATCTGCACTTCATTGGAAGAGTTCGCTGAAGTAGTTTTTGCTAGTGGAGAACAGCACGTTGATTTCCGGCTATCACGGCAACAGAGAGATTCACAAGATAGAGCTAAGATTCGAGAATGGTTCAGTGAACATCCTCCATTTCCAAAATTGAATTCGCTAATGTCCTTGTCAACGAGCATCCTAGGCAATTCCAAATTAAACTGCCACCAAGCCCTAGATATTGGCACCAAAACGATGCAAAGTTTCATTGGCTGCAAATTCAGTGACATGAAGCAATCTAAGAAGAATGTGGTTTTGTCACTAGCCAGTATGAGCAGTAGCATTAAAATCAATGATGAGACAGTTACTGTTAACCCTATGACAATTTTTCAAAGAACTGTCATAGCCAAAAAGAACGAAGAAGATGTTGCAGACCTTTTGTCTTATGAACTAACCCCATTCCCAATGGCTCTGTTCCACGAGGGTGTAATGCGAAAAGGGAAGAAGTCATCCCTCTACGATGTTTTGCCAGTAGAGAAAAACGCAGCTCTCGATCTCAACCAAACCAACAATGTGATAGATGGTGGTTTCCTACTACATCACATGAAATGGAAAGCGTCCTCCAACGTTTCTTCGATTTGCGATCAGTACATTACCTACGTACAGAAACATTACGGTCCAAATTGTATGGTAGTTTTTGATGGTGACGGTGATGTCAACAGCACAAAACGAGCAGAGCAGAAGCGTCGAGGTCTGACTAAAACGTCGGTTGACATTAACTGTAACGAAAATACAATCATCACTGTTCAACAGGAGCATTTCCTCGCCAATGAAAAGAATAAAACGAAGCTGATTCAGTTCCTCACTGAAAAAATGATAGCAGCAGGGATTGAAACAACTGTTGCAACAGGAGATGCTGATGGTACTATTGTCAGGTGCGGGTTGGATAAGGCTACCGTTCATCCAACTGTCGTAATAGTTGGAGAGGATGTCGATTTGATAGTCCTTCTCATGGGATTAGCTCCACCAAATATCAACGTATTCTTTATGAAACCAGGGCATTTTCAGTACAACAACTTCAGCAGCTTCCATTTGCCAAAACAATTCTCCTTCTCCACAGCTTTTCCGGATGCGACACAACCTCTGCAATTCATGGCAAGGGCATAGTGGGAATTACTAAGCTGTTCACGGCTAAACCAGACCTGACCCGAAAAATCTCAGACATTTTCAGTGAGCCATCAACATCACCTGAGAGTATTGAACAGGCCGGCGAGAAACTGTTTCTGGCTATTTACCAAGCGCCTGCCGAGAAACAAAATCTCAATAAATACCGGTACTCAGCTTTTTTGAGAGCATCGATGAAGCCGAAATCAGATCTGGCCACTCTTCCTCCCACCAGAGGAGCTTCGAAGCAGCACTCGATGAGCGTCTACCTACAGGTAATATTAATTACATGAGTTGTTAAATCTCGAAAGTTTTGTATGTATGAATGGATGTTTGTTACTCTTTCACGCTTCAACCGCTGAACCGATTTCAATGAAATTTTACTTACGTTGATCTTATTACTAACTTTTACAGATGCAACAATGGCTCGGCAACCCCCTACCACTCACTCAATGGGGCTGGGCCAGAGGAGACGATGGCATCCTAAAACCAGTGACAACTAACGATCCTGTGGCACCTGACTACATTCTCAACACCATTATTTATCGATGCACGACTGGGTGTGGGGTGCGATGCGGCTGCCGGAAAGCGGGAATTGTCTGCGGTGTATGCTCCGGCTCGTGCACTAATGGAACTCCCATCGAAAACATCGTCGACGATGATGATAATTTAGATTTAGAAGATAATTAGATTTTTTAAAGAAATATACGTTAATTTTATCATTGGCTATTTTCTTTACTTCATATCTCATCAAATATTGATCCCAGCAAAAAAATGCATGTAACCTTTTTTGTAGAGAATTTTATGTAGATTACTTGAATAGAATATAATTTTTTGTTGTGAGCTACCGTTTTCGAGTTATTGAAATAAAACCTGAAAAAGGGACCTTTACACCCCACCCTACCCGTTAGCTTCACCCCCACCCCTCAGTACTTTGAGTATATTGCTTCACACACCATTCCCTACAACTATGCCAAAAATCGCCTTTACACGAATTATTTCCCCTATTTTTCCTTCATTGAGTGGACTAAATTAGGGACTGTTAATTTGAATTTATTGGTAAAATAATTTGAATTCTAATATATCTCTAGAAAAAAATTCATATGACAATTCATAAAGTAAGAAATAAAACTTGATATAAAGACGTTATTGGTCATAATGTTGGACAATGGGTCGTATAAAACATCTGTGGAAATCGTTGAAAAATTTATCTCCTTAATATTTCTCTTTTTTGTGATCTTTACTTTAAGCTACATAGATGGTTTAAATCAATTGCATCTGAAATTGAACAGGAAAAAAAATAGGAAAAAGTTTACGACAAAGTAGTATGTTGCTATAGAAAATCAAATGAAACTAATATACTGTCCACCCTTATACTCTAGCTCGGGAATATATGTAAGATTTGGTAATAGTTTTGCTGACATTGCTTTACAAATTTATCAGGCGTTAATTAAAAATTATGGCAAGAAAATGTCTCAGCGGGGTTTTAGTGAAAAGATATGTAAATGAGTCACGAGACGTATAGATAACGTGGTATTGTCCTACGACGAAATAAACGAAAGTTACGCATGATAAAGAATCACGTTTCAGGAGCAGAGAAAGTGATAGAAATACTCATTAGTGGCACAACCAACCTACACGTGAACTGGTTCAACTATGTCTATTTTTTTCTTGTGCCACGTACAATTTCCAGCCGTAAACTGACATTACAATCCATTCGTTATTGTTTCTCTCCCTGATAAATATTCACCATCCAATCTTCAGATATATAAAGGGCCGTCATTGGCTGAGGCTGTAAATATTATGATGGGTATTTGAAGCTTGATATCTCCGCACGATATAAATGCTTATATCTTGGTCCTGAATCGTGAGGATAAAATAAGTTATAGCCCATTGTCCGCAATTGCGTTGCATTGAAGATTTTATTGCGTTGGTTTTGATGTGTTTGCTTCGCGATATTAAGAGGGTGATTTGTGTCCAATCACGTACAATAAACACCTACACAGAATATATGTATACACGCCTATAGTTTAATTTGGAGGCAGAGACTATTAATTGCCTTCGCCACTTTGCGCTTATTTTTTTACTTTATCTTTTCATTCTTCGTCATTATATTTTGAAAACTGAAATATGTCTAATTCCCTCAGCTCATACCAAGGGGCTCCAGCCTACCCTATAATGGGTGACTTGGCCATAGTGCATTACGCTGGCCTTACGACAAAATATCTCTTATATAAATCACAAATATTTACAATGGTCATAGCAACTATAGTTATTGCATTCTCTAATATATCAAAACTGAATATGAAAAAAGTTATAATTATAAATACATGGAATAATTATCCACAAAAGTGTTTTCTCACAATTAACTTGCAAACTGTTAATGGGTATTTTATTTTCAAATATTTAAGGTTTCTCAGTCTCAGCTCACCCCTTATGAAATTGAGCGTGATGAGATGTAGCCTATGTTATTTCTAAAGATTCGGGGATTATAAAAATAAAATATTTATCAAATTCAGTTGAATGGTTTTGGAAACACAGGTTTTTTTTCTTTATTGATAGGAAAGTATGGATAAGGAATAGGAAATAGGTCGATGCTATGCCCCTTGCTGAGGATTCAGATAATATAATAAATAATAATGCTCCCCTTGAGCCCGTTTATCATTTCAATAAATTAAAAAGATAATTCGTAATTCATTGTGTATTCCTTTGTGAAACAAACATCTTTAGATTAAACCAAAATCCATTCATAATGAATATTAAACTCATTAATTTAAAATGTTAACTAATGGATGACATTATTTTAATAGCATTGTTCTCGTGACTCATTTACTTATCTTTTCACTAAAACGCCGCTTAAACATTTTCTTGCTATAATTTTTAATTAACGCCTGATAAATTTGTAAAGCAATGTCACCAAAACTTGTAATTCTTGGGCACGTTTTACACGAAACAAAAGGCGTTTATCAGTCAATGAGTCATGGACAGATAAGGCAGTGTGTAATCTCTGAAGGTCAGGGAAAGCAATCAAGCGAGTGTAGGGTAAGGGTATCTTGTAATCTGGAACGTCTTCTGGGACTCGTCTCGAAACATCCTTCATTTTGAACAAGATCTTTATGGCGGTAGCGTTTTCTCAACTCTTTTCATTTATGTCGTGTTTGAATTTCTTGTGAGACAACACGAATATTGTGCCATATTTAGCTTGATAGGAAAGTTTTGAGAAATATTCCTTCTTCCAGTTAACAAATATTAAGGATAGATATACATTATGCGTATGGCAGTAGCTTGCTTGATAAGGGAACCTAAAAAACTACTATAAGCCTGGGGACTAATTCCCAACCCTCCTTTATTTTACAATATTGTCCCACGTATATTGTTTACCCACGCTGTGTGTATGCACTTTTGTCAATGGATTTCTATTGATTCGATTTTTTCCCGCTATTCTTCCAGAAGTATTATATAATACTTCTATATAGTCGGAAAAGAAAAAAATACAAATTGCAAAAAAAAAGTATTGCAGGCAAGGAAAACCTTTTAATTATTTATTGGCAAATTTTGCATATGCTTAATGCAAGTACCTAAGGTTAGGTTAGCCTACGTAAAGGAAAAGTTCACCAATAATAATTGGAACAACATAGAGATCAGATCACTCATGTAAAGTTTAATATTTTTCATTGAGAAGCAGTTGCACAAACTAGCCAATAGAAAACCGTTGAGAAGAATTGCATACAAAGTGGCAAAAGTGTAGCAAAAATTTGCAAGACATTAAAGTAAGTATAAAATGCAATTCACAAAAACGGTGGGTAGTAAAAATGACATTGTTAGGGGTTCTCATACCGTTTGATCGTCTCGTAAAAGCGTGCTCTGTTAAATTTTATAGATGGAAGTAACAAACTTACCATCTCGTAATTCGGTTCATTTGCCTACATAGGCAGATAATGTAATGTATGAATGAAATTGCTTTTAATTCATCGGAACAATCGAAATAAAGAAATGTGACAAAATAATGACATGTGACATAATGAGTAATTTAAGGAAGCGAATGAAAAAATGTGTGTTTTAAAATGGTTGTATGAAAATTATACTGAGTCAACGCGACGCCTAACGGTAGTAATCAATGTGAATATTGTTCAGTATATTAAATGTTATTACATACTTTTTTACTGTTTTTTGTTAAGTTCTTAATGTGCTACACCGTTACAAATGAAGGCTCACTTCAATAGGTGTTCCACGCTGTCAATCTATATTTACTCAGGTAGTCTAACGGCCGGTTTCACATCTGAGAATTCAACGATAAAAGCATCTCAAACCGTAATTAAGTACCAACTTACCAAAATTACGTTTCTGATTTGATGAAATATTGTAATTTAATCAAGTTTGATTAAATGATCTAAATTTTGCGCATCAGTCAAGAAACTGACCTAAATGTCGAAATTTGCGTTTCTGAACTCGTTTGACAATACTCAAACAGTCATCATCGCAGATTTGAGTGAGTGACAGTTCAGTTGTCGAAATCGGCTTCTTAAACGGTGCTCCAATTTGTAATTGTGAAATATTAGACGATAAACACATTGTTTTCGACAATATTCTGAAGATGTCTACGGATACATCGTTATCTTCACTAGAGGAACCACAGCAGATACCTCAGAGGCAAATACGCCGTCGCCGAGGAGTTACTAGGATCCGGCCAAATTTCTTTGAAACGCTCAGTGAAAAACAATTTAAAGAACATTTCAGGTTTAGTAAAGAATCGGTGCGCAGCATCTTTAGGAAAGTGCAACGAAGGATCCCACCAGCAAGAACGCAACGGAGTGATTGTTTATCACCATTGCTCCAACTGTTAATAACACTGCGGTTCTATGCAACTGGGAGCTTCCAAGCTGTCATTGGGGATACTGCAAATGTCAGCAAAGCTACCTTGTGCCGTGTCACGGATAGGGTCACAACAGCAATAGCACTATTGAGACCAGAATTTATTTTTATGCCAACTCAAGAGCAGCGTCCTACAGTGGCTTCAAGATTTCATGACATAGCTGGATTCCCCAGAGTTATTGCAGCTATTGATTGTACCCATGTCAAAATAAATTCCCCAGGTGGCAATAGGGCTGAGCTTTACCGGAATCGAAAAGGCTTTTTTTCAGTTAATGTGCAAGCATTATGCGATGCAAATTTAGGAATATGCAGTCTGATTGCAAGATGGCCTGGATCAGTTCATGACGGGTGTAGTTGGGAGACCTTTTTTTTAATTCTTTTTCCATGTCTAGTCCCCCTGCTCGGTGTTACTTCATTAATTAACCACGAAAGATTACACGTAACTCCGTAACTATCTTTCCTCATTTACAGCAAGCAAGAACTACCGATACCGAACAAAACAAGCTTAAATTTCATTTTCATTATAATTTTGGCTTGAAATAAATTCGTTGATCTGGATCGAGATTCATATATATTAGATTTTATTGATATATATTCCAAGTCATGTTGGTATCTTTGGTAATGAAAACGTTGATAGTCTTGCAAAACTTTCTACGAATTCAGTTACTGACATGATACACTATTATATTATGGGTTATGACCAGCGTAATGCAGCTCTTCCTCATCTTCGTTCTGCCTGGCAAAGAAGATGGGACGAGTCTAGCAAGGGGTTTTATTTCAAATCTATTCAACCAATTATTCCATGCAAACCATGGTTTAGTAAATTTAAAAAAATGACAAAATCAGTCACATCCACCTTGATCCGTCTACGTATTGGTCATTGTTGTTCTCCAGTTTTTCTAAATAAAATTAGGGTTCGAGATAACTCCCTATGCGAGTGTGGTGTAGATGAGGGAACATTAGATCAAATTTTTTTTGCATGTTCACGTAATTTATCTTTTAATCTATACATTGCTTTAGCCAGAATTCGCATCCCGCTTCCCACTAATTTTCATAGTATGTTGAGTTTATCATCTTCTTCCTCCGATTTAATTACGGTTCTAGGTAAATTTATCAGAATCAACAATATAAGATTATAGTTTTAATAATACAGTAATTAATGTAAAATGTCAGTTATTGCTTAATTTTTGATTTTAAGATAGTTTTTCATTTTATTCTGATTTGTTTCTTCACTTAAATTATGTTTAATTTAATTTAATTTTACTTTTATATTTTGTCTAAACTTTAGAGCATGACATAATTTGTTGGGATTCGCGATAATGGGATACAAGGATCTGAACATTCAGTATAACAATGCATTCAGGATATTGTTGGGGATGCCACGTTTTTGCAGCGCTTCAGCAATGTTTGCACAGGCTCATGTTGATGATTTCCATGCAATCATGAGGAAAAGATGCGCTTCGTTGATGCGGCGAATGCGTGGCGGTTCGAATGGTATCCTGAGCGTATTGGCTGAGCGGTGGGATTCGCTGATGTTTGTGAGGTGGATGCGACTGCATGCTAGTGGTTCCTCCTACATCTGAATATTAAATTTTAATCGTGTATGTTTTATTTTATAATTGTAATTTAATTAATGTTTTAGAAGTTTTGTTTAATTGATTTAATTTATTATTATTTTTTGTTATTTGTAATCATGAATTGTTTTATTATTATTTTTATATTAATCTTATATTTGACATTAATACTTAAATTCTTCTATTATGTAATATGGATTATTATTATCTGAAATAAATGATTTGAATTGAATTGAATTATTATGTTTTCTTTAATTTTATGTTCTTCCCAAAATATAAATAACTCTTAACTTAGTATTTACTTAACCATTGATTAAATACCTTCAAGATCTAATTGTTTAATAATTATATTCTTTATATATATATATTTTTCGCTTTAATGATAAAAATCCTTACAACTAAAACTGTTAAACGCTGTTTGTGGCGAAATTGCTGAAAAAATATTCGGCAGATGCCGCCATAAACAAAAAAATAATAAAATAATTTTGATTGACGTTTGATGTATGTACGTTCCGTTGCCCAGTTTTATGTTTGTTTATTTCTATTTTTTATTTAATTAAATGATCTGAAAACCTCATAATAAATGTAACTACTAATGAAATAATATTGAATCAAGTTTGTAGATACAAATTGCTAATTAATATATAATATAATTAATGAAATATAACTTCATCGGTATTACCGGTTTTTGTAGGTAAATTGAAACGTTCATAGATTTTGATTAGAATCTTAACTAAATGCTTTGTTGATCACATTATAGCAGCGAGCAGTGTTTGTTCTGTGAAACACCTTAAACTTAAGTACTTACTTAGAGTTTGATAAAAACTCAACTGATTAGAGCTAGAATGCTCAGATGTGAAACCGGCTGTAAACCATTTACTAAATTTCACAATGTTTGCAAAACTTTGTGGCTGTGGCTACAAACACGATACGAAATAACAGTGAACCCTCTAAAGCTTCTAGATAGTAAATCCACAAAGTATTGCCATTTCTCTTATTATGTCTAAAGAAGAAAGAGATAAAGCATAAGTTAAAGAGATAAAAAAACATATAGTAATGATAGAATGCATTTGGCTGGAGTGTACGAAATTTTCTGAATAGATTCATCCCTCATATGAATAGTCGTGTTGCTAGAATTTCGCAACTATTCGCTTGTTTTAGTAACTCGTACCTGCATATCATACGAGTATCCATTTCAAGCATTCGTACATTTTGGAACTATTTGTTGATGATATTCTATAGAGTGGAAAGTTTAAATTTACTTTTTGGTTTGATATTTAATACATATTTATAAAGAGAATTATATATTATTATAGTTTATAACTCCCGCGAGTTAACATGACACCTGGCTCGATTGACGTTTGTTGAAAGTACTGAGTGCATAAAAGTCAGCTGACCTTTTTTAAATGGGGTACAATTATTTTTTTATTGAGTTGCAAATTTATTTTTATATCAGATATTGTACAGCTAGAATAATTAACTTCTGATAGAAATTAAACAAACATATAATATTAAATAGATTTATTTCAATATAATTACTCATCAATATCACTCATTTCTTCAATACCTGACATAATAGAAGTGTCACTTTCTTCTCCCTCGCTCGCTTCACTGTCGGAGCTTTCTTCACCCCCAAGTGAAATAATAAACTCCCTTTCTCTTGTTTCCTGCAGTCGATCTTGCACCAAATATTCTTTTTCAAGTCTCTGTACATGGTTTACCTTCTTTTTCCAGTCAGCAGCAATTATGGAAACAATCGCTTCTTTAGTTAATTTTTCAATGTGTTTCTCCGACTGATCGATATTTTTGTCTGCCACCCTTTGTTTGATCAAATTCCAGATATATTGGATCGGATTAAGATCACAGTGGTAGGGTGGCAGACGTACGACCTCGTGGCCGTGCTCCCTTAATAATTCGTCTACCACATATTTTTTTTTCTGGCTTATTCAATCTTATAATTTGATATAGCTCTGGTTTTGTCATATTTGCAGCATAACTTACATTATTATTTGTTAACCAGCTTTGCATGTCACTCTTCAATGATGACTGGCACGGAATTTTTTCGGATTGCGTTGAGTGGTACGGAGCATTATCAATCACAACTATGCCACTTGGAGGCAAGTTCGGCAACAATTTTTCATGTGTTCATCTGTTCTGATCTCATTTTCTGAATGTTTTTATGTCTTTCAAACAATAAAAATTTAAGAAAAAATATTTACACGATTCTTTTTTTTTTTAAAAAAAAAACTTGGTCTTTTGATTTTGACCCATATGTTATTTTAGAACTTAATAGCATTTTTTATTCATTTCGGTTGATAGACAAGGCTACTTATTAATAAATATCAATTTTAAAGAAATTCTAAATATTGTATGTATTATTATCGTTATTGTAGTTTTTGAATGGAATCTTATCAATTCATCAATATCATACTTCACATACTAATAGTTCAGATATCTCGCTTCAGTGACTCTTCGACTCTTTGTGAACTGAACTAAATGAACTAGTAAACTAAATGAAAGATATACTTCAGTACCCCCAATTGATATATATCTTTCTTTTCACTGAAGTGACACATTTTGCGCACGTCCAGAGATGCTAACGCTACTGGCGAGAGCGGGGCGCTGCGCGGGATAGCGGGGGGAGGGTTGTTTGTCGAGCCAGGTGTCATGTTAACTCGCGGGAGTTATAGTTAGGGTTTAGTTGTTGTTATGGAGATGTTAGGAAAATTTGAGTAGTCAAGAAGAAGTGTACGAGTTATGTTTTTGATATAAATATACAGTGAATATTTTATAGTTGGGCATTTTAGAAGTGTTGTGATGTGAAATTTTAATATGCAATATTAAAGTGATAATATATAAATTGAGAAAAGAAGTTCGAAGTTATGATTGATTACCTCCTCCTGGATAGGGATGTGGATATTCCACTAACACTATTTACTTCAGAATATGTTTGTTTTAGGAACAAACAGACTCATATGTAAACTATTAAAACAACAATATTTAAATATTTACGCAGAACTAAATATACTTTTACGTTTTCAATATATTTAGGCTAAGGAACAATCACACGACTATTATTTAGCATTTATAAAAATCAAAAAGAGTTTGTCATAGTTTCAGATTCGAAAGTAGGGAGTTTAGTGGGGAAAAGATTTCCAAAACTAATGGCATTTGGTGATGGTTCTTCAACCACACCGCCCCACAAAACACTTTAAAGCCTCCAATCCCTCAGTCACCTCTTCCTACACCCACGGGAATGATGCTATTCAAAGCCGACACTTATATTATAAAGCTGGTCGGTTTGCTGCCTTGAACGTTGAACGTGTTAATCAGGAACTACTGGTCAAATTTGGTAAATATATCAATGTCATCTCTTTATATAACTTTATATGAAAAGTTTAAAGTTGTTATCATGACGCTAAAACCAATAGAAGGGGGCAAAATTGTTTAATTTGAAATATATTAAATAACAATCTAGAAAGTTAAGACTTCACGCACATCATGTTTCTTGTTTGTAGTGAACTAGGTCTTTATAAAATTCCTAGTAGGAAAGTACTAAAGTAGATCGTGATATATTTGGGCATTCGTTATACTCCAGAGTGTAGCGTGTTACAGCAAAATAAATTTTATAGCTAAACCCACTAATGGTTAGTTTTCCTTCCAGTAAGTGATCACGCAATTTTCCTTGTTTTAGATAAAATAAACCGAGTGAAAAATAGCTTTGCATTTGCCAAAACTTGTGCATTGTCGGATACTTGTGCAATAAATTGTTAACATACAGTAAGTAATGGCTACTTTTCGAGGGTAATGTTATATTTTGCAATCGTTGTTTTTTATGTACAACGTTTATTTTATCTGCGAGAAGTTGGCGGTGACTTTTCTTTCTTTTCTATATTTTATTGTCATGCTGAATTTCATTACGGGTAGGCAATGCCTGAAAAAATGTCATTATAAAAAGAAAAATCTTTGTGAAGTCGAGGCAGATAACTAACATATAATACAAAACGAAAGTTTGCCGTGTAGTGCCGGCTTAGAATGTCACTACCCCTTCCTACCCACGGGTGTCGTAAGAGGCGATTAAGGGTTTGGAGCTTTAAATAAATTTTGGGTGATGGGTTTGGAGACCAATCACCAACGATTCTTTATTTCTACCATCTTATCCCCTATCAACTTCCAAATGTGGCTGAGGAGTTTTTAGTTCTGAAGCTCTGCCTACTACTACTTGGGATTTATGGCCTAAGTACGAGTATAAGTATGTACCGTACCGTACCGTACCGTGTAGTGACGGCTTAGAATAACACTACCCCATTTCTACCCGTGGGTGATTATAGGAGGCGACTAAGGGTATAGGGGCTTTTTAAGTGATTTTTGGGCGATGTGGTTGGAGACCCGTCACCAAAAACATTTATTATTGCCATCTTTTCCCAATCAACTTCCAAAAGTGGCTGAGGAATTTTTCATTCCAAAGCTCCGGCTACCCCGTTACGGGATTTATAGCCGTGAGTATATGTAAGTATAAGTATGTATTTACAAACTGAAAATACCTAGCCGCACATAAAGCAGTCTATTTCAATTCGTGAACCCAAAAATACATTTCGTGGTTAGGTCCTAAGCAATTTGGCGGCTAATGGTTAATGGCGGACAACTCTTAGTACAGTCGTCCATTACCGCGCCGCAGATGACAAACAGATATCTAACTCCACTAATTTATGGGAGCCCGTATCTGTGGTGTGGATTTATGTAGTAGTATTGCAGATATTTCGTGTCTTATATATTAAAGGTCATTGGGCTATTAATTTATAATTAAAGCTTATAAAGAAGCAAAATGGGATTTTATTCCTGTTTCTTTTATTTTTGGCTTAGGTTTTGCTGCGGCGTGTTTTCTGTTGTAGATTTTACAAACGTGGGTATTCTAAAAATCAGGTGACCAAAATGTAACCTGATGTTTAGCCTAATTTAAATCTTTTTGTTCATGCAAACCTCATGTGGGGATTATTACTAATAAATAAAGAATAAATAAAGGAAAGAAAAACTGTGTCGAAGTTTTTCTTTCCTTTATTTATTCTTTATTTATTACTGATGTTTAGCCACCTCGGCCACCCTTTCGGGGATAAACGGTAGCGTGAACTTTGAGTGAGAAAGATTGAAATATAACAAAATGAAAAACCGAATAAAGGAAATATAGTTTTAAAACTGCCATGTGCCAAAAAAAAGTAAAAAAAAAAGTAAAAAAGTTTATTCTTCAAAATTAAGTTAAAAACTAACATTTTTTGAACGTCATTTTTTTAAATTTATCATTAGTCCGTTGCTTCGGAAGGTGTTCGTAAAGAGAAGAAGCAACAAAGAAACTCTTTACATTCACATTTTTTCAAAACATGGTTTGTACAATTTCAGTTTATTAAGGGCCTCCCTCGAAAATTTCACTGATTTTGGTAGTTTTCAAACTCAATGAAACCTGCTCAATGAAACAATCACACTCTAAATAAAATATATGTTCAAGTTCAATATCTTTTCTTTAATAATGACGGTTCTCATTCGTTTTCAATAATAATCGACTAAGAAAAAAAATAATTTGTGGGGGGCTTTTTTATCGTAAAGTCTGATATTGCTGTCAGAATACTGCATATATGTTATCGATTACGTAATATTTGCGTAGACAACTGAGTAGTCTATCATCTGTATGAATAATTTTTAGTCTTTTCATCCTAATTATGGAGTTATAAAGCAAAAACCCTAAATTTCAATGTCAATCTGGAGCGGGTCCCTGTGCGGAGAACGGGGCGGCAGATGGCTGTTAGCCTTCATGCGCAGAGCTTGTGTCGAATTTTTCTGTAATAGAGCTGCTTGCCGCTTCCCGCGCTTTTTAGATAATTTATTTTGGTTGTGCGCAACATAGTCGCTTGTTTTGCTTTACATTATAAGTTTGATAACAATCGTAATATTATCGTTAATTTCACCCTGTTTAGATAGTACGAAATGGTCCAACGCAGTAGGGGCCATGCGCTGTTGATGTGGGCGTGAGTTCAAATCTTCTATCCGGGACATGCTTTTTGTTTATTTCTTTCCTCGTAAAATTATTTTGTTTCGGTTATGATGATAAATGCATGATCAAAAATACTGCGCATAATTCTGTTTTGTGAATACGCTCGTTTTATCCTAATGTTCTGTAAATCCAGCTGAAACAATTATTATCTTTTTGCTTTAAATTTATGTGATGTTTTTACATATCTTTTTAGTAAGATTAAAAATATTGTTTACCTTATAATAACGTCGGAAAATTAAATAAAGGAAACAAACATGTGCAGAAAATCGAAAATTTCCAATTAAACAAAAAAATTTTGAACAACATACATACTCACGGCTATAAATCCCTAAAAGGGAAAAAATATTAAAAAAAGGTTCGCTAAACAGAGGGCTCAGATAATGAATGCAAAATTGTAAGTACAAATTTTTCTACCAATAAAACACTTTAGGTATATTTTATATATTGCACGGAACATAGTCGAAAAGTTTTGCCATATATTATATTGTTCGTTCTGTTATATCCACCCTATGCACCCTGTATTGCTGACCTATACTCCTTTCATTCCTTAACAGCAATAACCAACTGAACTCAACATAATCCTGACTCAGCTCCTTTTCCCTTACCGATTCCTATCCGCTCCGTTCAGTCCCGATCCAATCATCCTACGGTCAACATCAAATTCTAACGATATTCAAAGTCCAGTGTGTTCATGTACCTAGTTATTTAAAAATCCAATATAAGTTTTCTTTTTAAAAAGGGTCTCATTTTTTCATTTCTAACATTGGTGGCAGCGGTGGGATCCGGCAAAATTACGGGTCCCTATTTTAATTGAATAAAACTCAAAAGTGTATCAAGTGCCTCAAATCAGTTGCAAATTTATAAAGAATAGTGTTCCTAATATTCAAGAAATTAATTCAAAGTTTTCGTGCTATATTCAATACCTTTTTCAATTTACAAAATAAGTGCAAAGTGGAGTGTAACAGTGAAATAATCCAAGTGCTCCGTTCTGGTTTCTACTCAATAAACCAGGGAATCATTTATGCATCAAAGCAACGCCATGCTCTTAATCATCATCATCCTGTAAGTTTTTCCAAACTTTATCACTTTGTTCCTGCCTCTCTCAATACTACTTCGATTATCAGCGAGCTCAACGGATACGCCACGCATTCCACAGCGTCTAGGCGACAGTTCTACGAATTACACAGCGCCTTATCAGTGTACTCGTAGCTAGACGGTCAAGTACGAAAGTTTTTAAGTGTTAATTGGAATATTCATTGACTTTATTTTGTTCGTTTGTTTTTATTCTCGATTCTACAATACTATATTATTATTAATTTTTTTTAATTGTTTTTCATAATATTCTGGTTTATTTCGTATCTGATATTTGATTTTTGAATTATTTTAACTATTATTATTTAAAACAAAAAGGATAATTATGACGGAAACCGATAAAAAAATGTCATCTTTAAGCCTAACTGATTTAGCTTCGACCATTGATCCTCCACCAACCCCTAGTAAGGGTAAAACATCTGCATCATCAAAACCTATACCAACACTTGATATTGAGTTGAGCGTTTTACTCAAATTTATTAAACCTTTTGATGGGTCTCGTGAAACCCTAAATGCTTTTATAAATAATTGTAATAATGCTTATGAATTAGCATCAAACAGCCAGAAAATTATTATATTTAAATATATTTTAAGCCAACTGCAAGGTAAGGCCGAAGTAGCATGCTCCATTAAGGAATTCATTAATTGGGAACAATTAAAACAGTTTTTAGTGAATCAGTTTGCTGAGAAAAAGCACTATACACATTTGTTAACAGAACTCCAAGAAACGATTCAAGAAAATGGTGAAAGCGTTACTCAATTTTCCTTAAAAATAGAAACCTGTCTATCCCAACTTTTAACCGAAGTTGTCCTTTCTTCATCAAGAAAGGGCGATATACCCGGTAAAACCACAGCAATGGAAGAGTTAGCTCTCCATCATTTCCTGATGGGTTTATACCCCCACCTTTCTAATATAGTTCGAGCGCGATCTCCCAAAACTTTAAATGAGGCTATAAATATTGCAATATCGGAAGAGAAAATATTACAATCTATTAAGAATAAGCGACCATCTCCTACCCCCCGAACCCGAACAAACAATACATTTTCTAATATAAGATCATCTAACAACTTCAATAATCATCGTCCTTTTGTCTCTAACCCTTCTCGCTCAAATAATTATTACAATGGAGGCAATCAAAATAACCCGGGACCGAGTAGCCAAATGACATGTAGATATTGCAAAGCAATTGGTCATTCTATCGAAAACTGTCGCAAACGACAGTACAACAATTCCCGATTTCAAACAAGTGGGTTCCAAAATCGTCCAGGTCAAAGCCCTCCTCGCAGAACATATACAATTAATCAATGCGAGAATAACGACACTGAGGAAAGTCAAACGGACAGTAATTTAAACGAATAAGTTTTCCCGAGAAGTACCGCCCGGGAAACAAAATCCACATTGTTAAAAATGGTACCTCAAGTATAACAAAGTCCTTTAGTACATTTAATAATCCATCACTGAATCCGCTGAATCATAGTCCTCCCAAATTCGATAAAATGACTGATACTAAAGGACTCATTCCCTCTGCATCTAACGATCTTATTTTACCTACTCCAACGTCAAAAAAAGACTCATCACTGAATCCACTGAATCCTCTGAATCCACTGAATCCTCTGAATCCACCGAATCCTCTGAATCCACTGAATCCTCTGAATCCTCAAACGCTTGATCTCTGCTCTTCTGAAAAAACTTGTGAATTCCCTTTGTCTCCATCAAAAGATGCCCTCTCACTAGAAAAACCTAGTAGGATATTCGAAATTTTAAAAAACTCTGATAAAAGGTACTTACCCCACATTATCATACAAACTGTTGTATCAGATAGACCCCTTTCATTCCTTATAGACACTGGTTCATGTGTAAGCCTCATAAAACTCAATTCGATATCTAAACCACCCAAACTGAATAAAAATATAATAACTTTAAAAGGTATTGACTCCGGAGATAATGTTACTTCTACACTTGGAAATTTTAAAATGCCCATTTTTCCCAATTCCTCTGATACACACGAGTTTCACGTTGTGGGAGATATAAGTTTATCACATGATGGCATAGTTGGTAATGATCTTCTAGATAGTTTTGAGTGTCAAATAGATTATGGTAAAAAGGTCCTAAAAATTGGAAACAATTTAATAAATTTAAATTTCTCAGAACCTCTTTATACTATACCCCCTCGATCTGAGTTTGTTATAGAATGTTCTGTTTCTAACCCTGAATTAAAGGAAGGGATTGTCTTCGATCAACACATTTCAGATCAAATCTTTGTATCGAATTCCATAGTTAAAGTTAAACCAAATAATAGAGTTAATATTACGATTGCTAATACTACAAATGAAACAATATCCATAAATTCCGATTTGAAACTTCATCTTGAACCTATTGATTATTCAGTTCTTACTAATTCCTATGCTTTACCCACAAATGGTATTTCCAAAAGAACTAATGATGTAATTAACCTTCTAAGATTAAATCACCTTAATAACGAAGAAAGGGAATCCCTCATTGACTTATGTTCGACTTATTCAGATATTTTCCATTTACCAAACGACAAACTCACACACACAACAGCTCTCACTCATAAAATTAGGACTACCACCGAAGTACCAATTCATACCAAAACTTATCGATTTCCAGAGGTCCATAAAAGGGAAGTTGAGAAACAAATAAATAAAATGTTAGATGACGAAATAATAGCACCTTCCAAATCACCTTGGTCATCACCCATATGGGTTGTACCCAAGAAATTAGATGCCTCAGGAGAAAAGAAATGGCGTGTAGTTATAGATTACAGAAAACTTAACGATATAACTATAGGAGAAGTTTATCCAATTCCTCAGATAACTGAAATATTAGATCAACTCGGACATAGCAAATACTTTTCTACATTAGATTTAGCCTCTGGTTTTCACCAAATCCCTGTAGAAGATCCTGAAAAAACTGCTTTCTCCGTACCTCAGGGTCATTTTCAATTCAACAGAATGCCTTTTGGGCTCAAAAATGCTCCAGCCACTTTTCAACGCCTCATGAATTCTTGTCTCGCCGGTCTCCAAGGCTCTCGTTGCTTCGTATATTTGGACGATATCGTGATATATAGCCATGATTTAACATCCCATATAAACAATCTTTCACTAATTTTTGCTAGACTCAGAGAATTTAACCTTAAACTGCAACCGGACAAATGTGAATTCTTACATAAAGAAGTCGCATATCTTGGTCACGTAATAAATGAAAATGGAGTCAAACCAAACCCAGGAAAAATTAAGGCAGTGGTAGAATATCCCATTCCAAAAACTCAAACAGATATAAAATCTTTCTTAGGTTTAATGTCCTATTATCGAAGATTCATCCCTGAATTTGCGAAATTTTCCAAACCACTTACTAACCTCTGCAAGAAAGGAGTCGCCTTTGAATGGAAAAATGAACAGCAGCTTAATTTTGAAAAACTTAAGGAAAAACTTGTTTCTGCTCCAGTCCTTATTTATCCCGACTTTACTAAACCTTTTCTTCTCACATGTGATGCTTCTCAGTTTGCTATTTCTGCTATATTATCCCAAGGTCCCATCGGTCAAGATCGACCTATAGCATTCGCATCTCGCACTTTAAATAAAGCAGAAATCAATTATTCAACAACGGAAAAAGAATGCTTGGCCATTATCTTTGGCACTCAACAATACAGACCTTACCTTTTCGGTCATCGTTTTACTATAATAACTGACCACAAGCCACTTAAATGGCTTTTCAACTGTTCAAAACCAGGCTCTCGTTTAGTTAGATGGCGCTTACAATTGGAAGAGTTTGACTATGACATTGAATATAAAAAAGGAAAAATTAATTGCAATGCTGATGCTCTATCGAGACACCCTGTTAATCCCATCTTAGTCGATGATCAATTAAATCTCAATCTTTCTAGTCCAGATCCCTCTAATGAAAGTTTACCTGCAACAAACAATGAATTTGTTAGCGTAAATGACTTACCGACACCAATTCCATTCACCGACTCTAGCGCTGAAAGTACAAATACCCAAACAGCAATTGATCCTCTTGTAGATATAGATTTTACTGACGACTCTTATTCTGATTTTCTCAAAAACACTAATGGCAAAAACTTTGAAACTGATGTGACCATTATTGAACACAACAAGAGTATATTGGAAAGTGATTGTAAAAATTTAGTTATTCCCGTTTCAATTGACCTTGATGAAGCTAATCCTTATATCGAACAAATTTTGGGAAATATCGAAAATACAGATGAAATCATAAACTGCGAAAGAACGCTATATTCATCTCTTAAAATTAAGTATCAAAATAAAAATGTTTACCTTATATTTATTAAAGTACATCACTTTGATCAAGGCTCTTATGATGATATATATAAATCACTGAAAAACCTAAGGAATGAATTTATTCTACAACTCGAACTTTCTGACTTACGAATTGCTATCACTGACTTTAAAAATCCTTTTGACAAATATTTACCTTTGAAATTATATAACATGCTTTTATATGTGTTTAACAAAACCAAAATTGAAATTAATATTTATCATAACAATTTGATTTATCCCACATTAAGTGAAATCCCAAAAATCCTTAAAGAGAATCATGATATACCTGTCGCTGGTCATTTAGGTGCAAATAGAATGCTTAAGAGAGTCCAAGATCAATTTTACTGGAAACATATGAGAAATGATATTGAAAATTATGTAAAGAACTGTGAATCTTGCCAAACCAATAAAGCTTTACGCCGAATAAATCGTGCTCCCATGCAAATCACTTCCACTTCAACTCAGCCTTTTGAAAGAATTAGTCTTGACATAGTAGGTCCCCTTCCTGAAACCAATAAAAGTAAACTTCGCTTTATCCTTACCCTTCAAGACGACTTAACAAAATTTTCTACCGCTTACCCTATTTCATCAACAACAGCTGAAGAAACCTCAGAATGTCTTATACACTTTATTTCATTGTTCGGTATCCCGAAAATGATCCTCACCGATCAGGGAACTAATTTTACAGCAGATCTCTTTAAGAAAACCTGTCAATTTCTAAAAATCAAACAATTATGGTCCTCACCTTATCATCCTCAGACTCAAGGTGCTCTTGAACGATCTCATTCAACTCTAAAAGAGTATCTTAAATCGTATATTAATGATAATCAAGACAATTGGCATATTTATATTTACACGGCAATGTTAGCTTACAATACAACTGTTCATTCTACGACTAATTATACTCCTTATGAACTTCTATATGGACATAAACCATTTATACCTAATTCCCTATTCACCCAAACTTCTGATGTCACTTACCCTGACTATGTTAAAGTGCTTCAACATCGTCTTGAATATTCTAGAAACAAAGCTATAGAAAATATTCAAAAGTCGAAAGAACTATCTAAGACCTATTATGACAGAAAGACCAGACCGGTTCAATATAAAGCAGGAGACTGTGTCTACCTTAAAAATCACCTACGTCTAAGAAAATCTTTATCACCCATTTGGAAAGGACCATACAAAATTATAAAAATCCTTGGTAATAACACATTATCCCTTCTCATTAATAGACGACATGTAACACATCATTATGACGAAGTCAAACTAGCCCATTCTCATTCTAACTAATTTCACTCTATTAAAATTTCTTTCATTTAATTTTATTTCAGCATATCCATGACTCAAGCCCTTCCAGATCCTGTCAAATACATTCATAATAGTTCCGGAATATATTTTGAACCCTTAGGTCCCATGAAGACAGTAAACGGTCATCTTAATATTATAATCTCTTCTGATATTGGATATTTACAACCCCATATTAATGCTATTAATGAAATAATAGGTACCACTAGATTTCTTTGTAAATCATATAATGCTTTTAACGATTCTGAATGTCATAATATATTAGCTCCCCTTACTACCAGATACCATGATATAATCCGAGACTTTGACGCAATTAATTATTTAACAAACAATAGAGATAAACGCTCAGCTTGGTTTGGTGGTGTTGGAACTGTTTTCAAACATATAATTGGAACACTTGATGAAAATGATGCTATTCGATACGATAAAGCTATATCATCCTTACAGAGAGATGAAATAAAATTAGCCTCTCTAGTTAAAGAAAATATTTTAGTTACTCAATCTTCCATAAATGATTTTAACAATACTTTGAATAAAATTAAAATAAATGAATTAAGATTAAGAAATGCTATTAACTCTATCACGGATAATGTGAATAATGTAAGTTTAGTTTCGAATAAGTTAGTTTTAAGAACTATGTTTAATCATGTTTTTAACATTCTCGATAGCGCACTGTTATCATTATCTTTTAAAATTAATGATTTAATTAATAGTATTATTTCAAGCAAAAACAATGTGCTTTACCCTGCTATGTTGAGTCCTAAAGAATTATACTACGAATTAGTTAATAATTACTTACATTTACCTGATTCCAAATATTTACCAATTGTTCTAGATTTAAGTAATGTTAATAAATTAATTGATGTATCTGATATAGTAAGCTACTATTATAATAATAAGATTAATTTTGTACTGAAGGTTCCACTTGTTAACTCTATAGAATATAATATGTATCATGCCATTCCTTTACCTGTACCTCATAATTTATCAAAATCCGATTCATTTGTAACGATAATACCTACAAATAAATATATTGCCATATCAATAGATAAATCCGTATATACTGTTTATGATGACATTCACAAAGAATGTAAATCTATAAATTTAATGTATTATATTTGTGAAGCTTCGATTATATACTCCTCTAATGATAATCCCATCTGTGAAAGTGAGATGTTATCCAAAAGTTTAACTACCATGCCTAAACAATGTAATTACAAAATACTATTTGGTGAATTAGATGTATGGCAACCTTTGATAAATAATAAATGGATATTTGTTCAATCCGACTCTGTAAAATTGTCTATCAATTGTATAAATGAAACCTTAGATAGAAATATACAAGGTTTAGGTATACTTGAACTTCCAAGTCAATGTGAAGCCTATTGTAAGTACACTAAACTCATTCCAAAATCTTTTATAAATAAAATTTTAATTCAACGTCCTATAATTAACTTTAATTTAATTAATGAACCATGCTGTAATATTGATAAGACGTATTTGTTAAAGAACAGTGTACCTCGTATTTCACTTGTTGCTACTAATCTTGATAAGATTCAAGACTATAATAGAAATAATCAAAATGTAATTAAATCTTTGAATAAAATCATAAACAAACCTCATATTTTAAAATACGGGACACATTATTCTATTTTCATTTGGATCATATGTTTAATAGTAATAATGATAATCATTTATATAATATTGCGTACATTTAAATTCAATTTACCAATCTCTGTAAGACCAATCCATACAACAGCTCCTGTTCCTATCTCCAATCTAGATCCTGTTCCTGTCATTCCACACTGCTCTACTCCCATACCTACTCCTCGTCGTTCACACCTTCCTCCAGTCGATGGAGAATCAGCTTCTGATCTTCCTGACTCTAACTCACCTCGCATTAGATGCCGCTTTTAGAAACTCCGAGATGTTTCTTTTTCCTCGTAGTTTCCTCTTATCCGGGGGGCTGTTATATCCACCCTATGCACCCTGTATTGCTGACCTATACTCCTTTCATTCCTTAACAGCAATAACCAACTGAACTCAACATAATCCTGACTCAGCTCCTTTTCCCTTACCGATTCCTATCCGCTCCGTTCAGTCCCGATCCAATCATCCTACGGTCAACATCAAATTCTAACGATATTCAAAGTCCAGTGTGTTCATGTACCTAGTTATTTAAAAATCCAATATAAGTTTTCTTTTTAAAAAGGGTCTCATTTTTTCATTTCTAACAGTTCGCAATCCTAATATAATCGTCAATTTCGACTTCTTCAAGCTCTAAGATCGAAGTGGTGTAACGCGTTAAACGTTTCACGCTCAGTGATGTTCGATCCTCAACCTTGCGACAGTATTTTAGTTTGTTTTTTATTCGTAAAATAAGTATTCTTTTATTTTCTCCTTCGGATCACGATGAATGCATTATTAAAAATACCTGCTGCTATTTATTCTGTTTTGTAAATATGCTTGTTACGTTTTACCCTATAGCTATGTTCCGTGAATAATCTTACCTTCTAACTTTTCTTTCAAATCTGGGTGTTTTTTTTTATTTATATGATGTGTATTACACTTCTCCACTTTAGTCATATTTCTACTTTTTAAGAAAAAATATATAATTATCTTAATATATGTATTCGAACCGTTCTTCGATCAATTATTTTGATCCATTGTATTTCATTCATGTGCTATTAATTCTGATTTAGGCTCCAAAAACGTATTGCTTTACAAGGGGATGAGAAATATGCAATAAATCAGGAACCTCAATCATCTCGCCAAGTTCAATTAACAGAGTAAAGTAAGTAAAATAGACCAGGAGCTGATATTTATAAATTTTTAGTCTTTCATTGAACTTTGTATTTTGTAATAAATTGTGAAAAAGTTATAATACCCAATTGAGCCTATACTTATATATTATGAATTAATTTCAGTTCAACTGTGATGATGGAAGAAAGTGTATTTTCGTCCCACAATACCGACAGGGAGAAATCATTGGAGAACACGGCTACTGTATCTAATGCACCTGAACTAGGCTCATCAACTGTGATAATAGTGCTCTTAAACGCACCTTTACTTTTGTATTTAAAAAAAACGTAAAAGTATATTAATTTAAAGATTAACAGCACCATCACCATGCCATGCTTTTTCCACACAGTAAAACGAACGATGCATGTGCTCGAATATATTAAAGATTAGCACTGATATTAACAGACTGTTAATTTAACAATAAATAACCCTTTTAAGTCCGGTATATTCCGAACTTCTGTCTCTTTTATTATTTAAGTTATTTAGTCGCGGTGGATAAGTTATTTAATATAGCTATCTTGCACAATTTGGCGTAAAAACTATTTTATATGAGTTGAAGTATATTTTCAGCCGTAAAATTTCGGGAAATGTGAATTTAGATAATCAAGAAAACTTTTGAACAAACCTCTAATTAATTAAATGAACAAGTACAAAAGACGCACATTTATAGCCTCCTTCAAACAAGAAACTACAAACAGGTATTCATGAATCTGTGCCTACAAATACCTAGTCATAACTTAGTTTTTAATATTGAAAAGAACCTTAAGAATTGCCTTTTGCTTTCTGCACCATCTCAATAAAATGATAATTTTTATGAAAATTATTTGGGTTTTATAATTTACTTATGTTGAATCAGTAGTAAGTATTCATGAAAAAAATGCCTACTCCTGTTCTATAATTTGAGTCGATTTTTTGTTCAAGTGTGGATTTTTGACGTCGAGATATTATTATTATATAATTACACGTTACTTCATTTCTACTGCCATCCACGTACACTTTGTTGTGTCGGTTAAGAATAACATAAACCCCTTTTACTATGTCACGTGAAACGTATCATCACGACACCAACATTCTTCTCGACATGTTCCCCTGCTATATTCCAAAGGTATCAAGAAATAAGTTTTGTGGAAATAAAGTTATTGTACTGTTGAACTATTTGTTTTATTTTTATAACAATATTCACTTAGCGAAACATAATTAACACATATATCAATACGCCGCGCCGATCGTACAACGTAGTAAGAGACTGTTTTGGTAGATGGCGCTATATCTACATCTATATCGCTATAATCTATAGTTATCATAGTTGCTAATAGATGGCTTGTTTTACGAGTTCTATTAAAGGTGAGGAAACGGCAGGGGGAAGCCCAAATGCCGTTTCAAGGTTCTCACTTTTTCGTGGGACGCCCTTAACATGTTTTTACTTTATAAAAGATTTTCTATGCGACAAACCAAACGCTTGTTTGACATAATAAAAATAAATTGTCCATCACAAAAAACCAATCACATAACGTGAGAAGAAAAATCCTCACCAGACAATTATTCCTGGGAATAACGAGGGAAGATTTATAGCTTTACGGACACGGTCATGTGCGCGTTGGGTCCTCGTCGTTTAAAAAATCTTGAACACTGTAGTAAGATTTCTTTAAAAGCATTGCTTTAATTGCCTTTTTAAAAGATGCCACAGGCAATTCCAACATGTCAGAATGAAGTTTGTTGAACATTTGGAGGGATAGTCCCATAAAGGAGTTACTCACTTTATTAAGTCTCCACTTCGGTACGTTAAGTTTGTCCTTATTTCGAGTGTTACGAGTAACAGTATGCCTATCACTAACTTTACTAAATTGGCATATATTCTTTTTAGCATACATTAAATTCTCAAATATGTATTGGCAAGGGACAGTTAAAATGCCAATATCTTTAAATTTTTCGCGCAACGAATACCTCGACCTCAACATGTAAATAGATCGGATAGCTCGGTTTTGTAAGACGAAAACTTTATGAACATCAGCCGCTTTACCCCATAATAAAATACCGTACGACATAATACTATGAAAATAACTGAAATACACAATGCGAGCTGTTTCTACGTCTGCTATTTCTCTAATCTTACGCACGGCATACGCTGCTGAGCTCAGCCTTTTAGAAAGTGTTAGTATATGGGGTCCCCATTGCAACTTAGAATCGATTATTATCCCTAGGAATTTTGTCTCTTTCACTAATTCTACTTTTTCACTATCAATAACAATATTGTTATCAACTTGCCTAACATTCGGTAATGCCGGCTAAGAAAGTCACTACCTCTATCTACCCACGGGTGTCGTAAGAGGCTACTAAGGTGTTATATGATCCATTCCAACCACATGTCTAAAACCAAAAAAAAAATGACACACATAAAGCAGTCTATTACAATTCGTGGACCCAAGCCTCGTTTCGTGGTTAGGAGTCCTAAGCAATGTGGCGGCTAATGGTTAATGGCGGACAACACTTAGTACAGTCGTCCATACCGCGCCGCAGATGACAAACAGATATCTAACTCCACTTATTATGTGAGCCTGCACATATCTATGGATTTATATAGTAATATTGCAGATATTTCGTGTGTTGTAGATTGAGTTTCATTGGGATATTAATTTATTAGGGTTAAAGACCAAAAAAGTAGAATGGGACAATATTACTTTATTTGCTTCGGCTTTGTCTGTGTCCGTTCGTCGCAAGAAATTATTTATATCACGAAATATGACCGAAATCATATATATTAATACATATATGGTTTACTGTCGCCGATTGTACAAATGTGGGTATTCTGAAATCAGGTGACCAAAATGTAACCTTTTGGGGATAAACGGTGGCGTGAACGTTGAGTGAGAGAGTTTGAGATACAACAAAATTAAAAACAGAATAAAATAAATATAGTTCAAAAACAAAAACCACGCTCTGCAATCACATCAAATCTTAACCTTACCTACCAATCTTTTGTTTTACAATATTTTCCCTTTTATCATCCAAAAGTGTTGTTTCAGGTATTTATAGCCGTGAATACATAAATACCAAAAAGTAATTTATCTATACGCACACATAAAGCAGTCTATTTCAATTCGTAGACTTAAGCCACATTTCGTGGTTAGGAGTCCTAAGCAATTCGGGGACTAATCGTTAATGGCAGACAACACTTAGTACAGTCGTCCATTACCGCGCCGCAGATGACAAACTGATATCTAACTCCACTAATTATGTGAGCCCGTATCTGTGAATTTATGTAGTAATATTGTAAATATTTCATGTCTTGAAGAATAAATTTTAGAGGGCCATTAATTTATTAGGGTTATATACCTAGGAAGGTTCACGCTTTGGCTTCGTTTGTCTCTGTTTTCTTCGCCAGTGGTATAATTGTAAGGCAGTACTAGGTCTCCTCAGCACTGCCTGACAATAAGCCTCTGACATCCGTAGTAATAGCTCATCAAAGATACATACCAACTCGATAAAGGGCAAACCTATCGCCACATGACAAAGTAAATACTTCACCACTTGCGATTTCCTACAATTTGTTAATGTAAGTTTATTAGTGTTGACAATCCGTATGAGTTTGCTATGAATATAATTTCTTCAAATTGAAAGGTCGTTGCATAGAGTCATTTATTCCTTTATTCTTAATATTAATCTGCTGAAACACCTTAATGGACTCGTTTCATACTTTTTTTACCTTAAAATAAAATACTCATTTTCTACTCGTCTTATTCGCTTATACAACGAATCGAATCTTAAACTCGTTGAGTCATACCAAGTAATTGGCTTCCCGAACACAACCCAAATATGAATCCAGCAGACTCTCAGCTCCCGAGCACTCTGCCGGCGACACATAATCCGGGCACATTAAACTATATTAACCGGATATCCGGATGCATTTCAGCGCTTTTGAGTGGCGAGCTAATATTTATTAAGTCGGGGATATTTTGCTCGGATTTTCGAATAAAAGTGCTCGGGATACGTGGCTGCTGTTTACTGACTACCTGAGTCAATATTAATTTATAGTTGTTTGTTGGCGGTGTATCTTACTTTTGCACTATGTATGGATGTTTGACGTAGCAATAGCATTGCATAAAACGATCCGACGTGATGTGATTTGGCATTAACTTATAAACAAAGTGTGTGTGTGTGTGTGTGTGTGTGTGTGTGTGTGACTCGTAAAAACGTTATATTCTGGGATAATATCATGTAGCTATTATCTCAAGAGCGCTTATTATAATTATTCTACATCGAGGCATTGATTTTTCTACACTTATGAAAATCCAAATTATTGCTTATCTTTGCCAAATATTAATTCAGCTAGTCTCTCAGCCATCTTGAGCACTTTGCAGGGCATATTTATGTTATGAAACTGTTGGTCTGCTTAAAATGAATAAACAACTATATATGATTGCTCTTTGTAGAATTGGCAACATTTCCTCTGAAAGACAAACTTGGCAATACCCATTTTAATAAAACTGCGTAATTGTTTGATTTTATTGCGTTATAATATAAATGAAGGCCAAAGCCATTACCCCGTTTTTCCGTCATAAACTTTTTAATCCAATCCAACGACAATTAATCGGATCGTTACTCAGTCGTTAGTGGATTTATTTAATTTGCGCTTTTTAGATCACTATTAAACCGCACTTTGTATACGAAATGCTTACTTTACTATACTGCTTAACTAATTTGTACAATGTACAAACATACATATACTCACGCCATTATTTTCTATTGGGGTTGGCTGAGACTATCGATCGCCACTTTGTAAGATCCTGGCAAACCTCTTTAGCTTCTTTATTTATCTTTATCATTTATTTATTACTCTTTAGCTTCGTTTACATCCATCAATCTTTTTATATATTCTCTTTTATTCCATTTTTGTACAATGTATCTCAATTTTTTTTGTAACACGTAGTTGAGAAACAACACTCTATTTAGCTGCTGAGGTCCAAATAGAACCGTGGTTTTTTGATCGCTGCGGGATAGGAGCACGACCTATAAAAGACTTTGTAAGTGTCTATGATGGCTTGTACTAAAACTTCCAAGATTACAATTTTACGTTGTTTGCAAACTGTTCTTAGAGGCCAAGTAACAAGAAGCAGATAAACGATACTCAAAAAGTAAGTTAAACTAAAAAAAAACTCAAACGTTTACGCCACACATCTCAGAAGGGGTCGTCAGATGTACTGATAATTCTGAACAACACGTAACATCAGGGTACCGTACATACTTGATATCTTAGAGTATTGAGGTCGTTGTACCAATTGGACTATCACGGCTATATAATGTTCCATTTTCAAATTTACCTCATGTTATTGCTCTAGGTACTATGAAGGATTTCTCTTAGTCTGAGACTGGAATCCATGGAGGTATAATATATATTCATAATTATATGTGACATGTTATACGTACGGTATTGCAGTTGTGTGCATTGAGTTTTGTTACATGGGTCATGTCATTGAAAATACTCTAATGTTAACCCCTCAGAGGAGCACCGTTGAAAAGTTTAAATTAGCATTTCCGCTAAAATAATTCATCGATCCCGGCGGCTACAATACAGCATGCAAAACAAGTCTTTATAACTATCTCTAATAAAGTTTTAAGTGGCGCGCTCCGACAATGGCGCCCGGGCGCCTCTCAATCGTTGACGGAATTTCATAATTATAAGCAGACGCGCCCGGGCGCATCTCAACCGCTGCAGGGTTAATAACATAAACAAATAGTTTAACTGCTGACATGAGTTTACATTATACAATGGTTTAAAATTACTTAACAGAGGCTTAGTACGTTAAGTTGGTAATTTTAATTAAAATAGAAGGGCCGTTGAAGCGCCAATAATTATACTTTTTACTAACTCGTTAAACATTGTAATATCGCTTAATATATTTACTAAAGGGAACTTGAACTTACAAGGCTATCAACATTCGTGTACAATCAAATTGGACTTATAACAAGGGAACAATTGAATTGAAGAAATAAACTAGCTTAACAAGATCCTCCGTCTTGAAATTTATATTCCATTATCGTCTACATTACCGAGGGCAAGGTATTTTGGACAACGAATTTCAGGAGCATGAACTGAAATTCGTTGTCCAAAATACCTTGCCCTCGGTAATGTAGACGATAATGGAATATAAATTTCAAGACGGAGGATCTTGTTAAGCTAGTTTATTTCTTCAATTCAATTGTTCCCTTGTTATAAGTCCAATTTGATTGTACACGAATGTTGATAGCCTTGTAAGTTCAAGTTCCCT